>QLTV01002825.1:93082-105234 GCA_003457575.1 Thermophis baileyi
ATACACACATACAAAGGAGAGAGAGAGAGAGAGAGAGAGAGAGAGAGAGAGAGAGAGAGAGAGAGAGAGAGAGAGAGAGAGAGAGAAAAAAGAAAGAAGAGAGAGGGAGGGAGAAGGAAGGAAGGAAGAAAAGAGAAAAAGAAAAGGGGAGGGAGGGAGGGAGGGGGAAGGAAGGAACAAAGGAAAAGAAAGAGAAAGAAAAAGAGGGAGGGAGAAGGGAAGGAAGGAAGGAAGGAAAAAAGAAAGGGAAGAAAAACAAAAGTCAAGCAATCCTGTTGTCTTTGAACCTTCTTACTTTACCATCTTCTCGCTTTTCTGCTAACAAATATCAGGATACATTTTCTGTCCGGTCTTCTCCAATCTTGGCCGCAGCTCGTCCTCTCCTTTCCCAATGTCTATTTCTGAACCGGCCGGGGCGGGCGTGGTCCAAAGCCCCTTCTCTTTCTTTCCAAAGCTCTGGTTGTAAAAAGAGGGCCTCCTTTGATCGCCTAAAGATTTCCAATGGCCAAGGATTAACCACTCTCTCCTTGAAGGCTGAAGCGGGGAGGGAGGGAGGGAATCGTCCGTTTGCAAAGGAGATGAAAGGGGCTGTCGGGAGCCTCTTTCTCCACAGCCCCCAAAAAGTCGGATCAATACTGTTCTTTTTCTTTTCTTTTTCCAGTGGCCAGAAAAATTCTCAACAAAACGTTGCAGCCGCGATCAAGGCTTCCAAGTCTCTCCCAAGGAACTTGGCAAAGCTCTTGAGAAACCAGCCTCATTTATCTTCCCACCGCTTCAAGGGTTTCACATTTTGGGGCGAAAAGATGTGAAATTTCAGGCTGGCCAGGAGGGGAAAATTGGTGCCTGATTTCTCTGGGGAAGAGCTGGAAGTGTTTTTTTTTTGTCAACATCAAGGACAATTTGAGATAAACGAATGGTTTGGTCTAGCTTATAAGAACCGTCTGGGAGCTTCAAGGCTGATCTCTTCAAGGCCATCTGCAGAGAAACTGGGGTGGGAAACTTCTGGATTTGTGAGACAAAAGAAACATACTTTTTTTTTTAAAACCGTAATCTTTAAAAGACAAAAATGTGGCTTTGTGGCTAGAGGGGATCTCTTCCAGAGATCTTGGATGGAACCTGTTCTTATTTCTGGTCATTGGTCAAGGCTAGCATAGTCAACGGCCTTAAGAAACTGAAGATGCTGCATTGTGGGAAATTGTAGAGAATTTGGATTCGATTTGGATTCAATTGCCGTCGTAAGTCGAGGATATGACCTGTTCTGTACATACAAATTTAATGTTAAGTTTGTACATACAAGTACAGGTCGTCTTCGACTTAAGGAACCGTTGAACCCAAAATTTCTGCTGCTAAGCAAGACAGTTGTTAAGTGAAGCCCATCAGGACAAGGTTCAGCAGTCCGTCTGCATTTGAAAGACAAAGGCCCCCTCTTTTGAAGACAGCAAAGTCCACATTCCGGAGAGAGAAGACCGCTGGTTTGAAAGAGGGGTCAACGAGGCAGTCTACGTTAAAATTGAGCTGTTCTGACCTAGGCGTTCCCAAACCAGAAGCAGACTCCTTGTCCCGACAAAAAACCCTTTTTGTTAAGTTACTGTGAATTCTTCTCATGCACATCCAGCAAAGTCTTTCAAGGGTAAATTTACAGTCACAGACCTTATCTGGCTTGGAGAGCTGCCAGGCCGATATCTTCAAAACTTGGCAAGGAGTCTCTGAGAGTCACGAACCAATTAAGCGAACTAATTGTCTCCTGCAAACTCCCCTCCCCTTTCGCTCCTCTTTTATTGCCTATGGGAGGGGCCATTCACCGTCCACCTGTGGCCTTACTCCCAAGTCGACCCTTGTTCCTTAGCTGTTCCCTTGGTCTGCGCATGCGTACACTGGGAACAGGCTCCAGCTGTTCGTCTGCCTCACTGATGTCTGACTCCAAAGGCAGCTGATAACTGTCAGACTGCCCTGGTCCCATCTCTGCCTCCGACGTAGAGCACTCATCAGAGCATTCCCCAGACTCCAGGACTGGCCCATGTTCCTCCCCAACCTCCTCACTGCCCGAATCAGCCCTCTCTCAACAGAGGGGGAGGGATACGACACCTCCTGTCTCCTGTCTACAACACAGTCCTTTCAGCAGCCCCAAGAAAGTTCCACACCCATTTGCATTATTTAGGTAAATAAACCTCCAAGTGAAAGGACTGCAAGGAATATCAATCCTTCCATTCTCCACCATTCACTCAGAAGCGAAGAAGCTTCTTGGATGAGAAGCGAAACGTCTTCAAGGAAAGACGTTTGTTGCCTTTTGAAAAAGCACCTTTGGGGCAACCGTGACTGAGAAATCTCCACAGACATTTGGCCTTGGTTTTTATTTAACCGTGACTTGGTTTCCCTAGTTGGGCAATCTGATTTTTTTAGCATCGGAGCAGAAACTGAAGACCTGTTTGATGCAGTGGCCTTTTCGCAGCATAGAGTCATGCATCTCGAACCCTAGTCACGAAGGGAAAGCCAGCTCAGGAAGCTAATGATCAGCCGAATTAGCTAAAGATCTGTTCGTTTGGCTCTCCCTGAAGCGATCTTTTATTCTACTGCCCCACGTGGTTGGACAGTGCAATCTTTTATATGCTGATTCCTGGACTGATGGACAGGTCCTTGGCTTTTCAACACTACCTTTGGAGCCAAAAGTGGTTGGAAGTTCAGACTGAAACACTCCAAGGATTCAGAGAGGTCATTTGTCTTGAGATGTCTGCCACATTTGTAATAGTAATAGGTCGCGTTAGCTTGGACCAGGAGGATAAAAAATGTGAACCTCTCGAGAGGTAAAATGCTGCAATGGTGCATCCATCCATCCATCCATCCATCCATCCATCCATCCATCCATCCATCCATGCCGATCCAAAGAGCATCATAATTTGAGGACTACCTGTATCTAAACTCGCAGGCGGTGGTCTCCACGTGTGCAAGCCTGCAGACAACGCAGCCATATAAATAGAGAAGCTGTATTTATAAATAGATCCTTGCAAAGCGATCGTTTCCAAGCGATGCAGAATTTTAACTTTCCGACGTGCACAGCTGCTCCGCCGAAGGAGGGCTGGGCGCGTAGGTGGGCGGGAAGGCTCATGCATTATGGATCTGCACTCAGATCAATCCTTCAGGAGACTGTCAACCCAAAATCAAAGCTTAAAACGAGCTGGTGCTGCGGGATACGAGGTCCCAACCCTGTCTTTGTGGATCTTCTCTCTCTCTCTCTTTCTCTTTCTCTTTCTCTCTCTCTCTCTCTCTCTCTCACACCGGCCGTTGCCCTCTTTCGCTCTAAACGCTTCTGTCTTTGCCTGAAGCAGACTTGGTTTGGGGAGGAAAAACACAACACAACACAACAAAACAAGGTTGCTGATTTTTTTTTTAAATGAAAAAGATAACAGAGGCAGACAACTATTTTGGAGTGGGTGCCAAGGTCCTGTAGATGAATCATGGATATCAAAAGTAGACGGTCGTCTTCTTTTCTCCTTCAGGAGAGAGAGAGAGAGAGAGATGGCAAAGTCACCTTACGAACGGGGGGGGGGGGGGGGTATGGAAATAGAAGAAGAGACCAAACAAAGCCAGTCTTTGTTTCGTTAAAAGCTGGGGTGCTAATGATGGGGTGTGGAGGGAGGGGGATAGTCTATGCTAATAGACTGTTTTGCTTGTCTGCCCATGGCTGTCTTTTTATCCATCCATCTATCCACTCTTTTATCTATCATCTATCTATCTATCTATCATCTATCTATCTATCTATCATCTATCTATCTATCTATCTATCTATCTATCTATCTATCTATCTATCTATCTATCTATCTATCTATCTATCTCTATCATCCAGCTATCTATTCCATCTATTCATCCATCCATCCATCCATCCATCCATCCATCCATTTATCTATCTATCTTCCAGCTATCCATTCTATCTATCTCATCTGTCTGTCTGTCTCTCTGTCCGTCCATCCATCCATCCATCCATCCATCCATCCATCCATCATCTATCCATCATTCTAGACTATTCTTTTAACACCCGTTCAAAGTTAACAACAGCGCTGAAATCAGTGACTTACCCCCAGACATTTATGGCTCCCACGGCATCCCCACCACCATCACCCTGGGCAACCCGCGTATATTTACACAGAGAGAGTTGCAGCAGCGTCCCACTTTCATATGATCAGGATTTGTGATTTGTTTCCAGCCGGTTTCCCGACAAGCAAAGTCAATGGGGGAAATCCAAATTTGCTTCAGAACCGTACGACTCACTTAAAAAAAGTGCCCCCCACAAAAAAAAATCATAAAATTGGGTACAATTCACTTAATGACTGCACTGAGGAGGGATCAAAACAAGGGAGAGACATTCTAAGTCCAGGAGGGGTCAAAACATTTAACGCATCCTGTTAAACTGGTCAACGGGACACTCCGGCGTGTTTCTCTGCCTTCTTTTTCAACACTCAAAATCGATCAGCGCCAATCCAAGATGGATTTGCTGATGGCCCCGTAAGACTTCTCTCTCTCTCTTTGCCCCAGCCGTTCCCACATGGAATTTTCTGCACTGGGTTTTAATCAGGTGCGCCTCGCCTTGTCAAAGAAAAGTCTGAATCCCTCTGGGTCTGCGCGGTAAGTGAAGAACTCAGCAAAAATTATGGGTCGATCTTTGCAGAAGATTAATCAATCAATGGCGCTCTCGGGTGGGTGTGCATCTCCTGGCAGAAGACAATGAGATGAAGAAAAAGGGTCAGTTGACTTCCTCGAAGACCTGAGGAGGGGGTCTGCTGGTTACCGATTAATTTAGCAATAGCAATAGCCCTTAGACTTATATACCGCTTCACAGTGCTTTACAGCCCTCTCTAAGCGGTTCACAGAGTCAGCATATTGCCCCCAACAATCTGGGTCCTCGTTTTACCCACCTCGGAAGGATGGAAGGCTGAGTCAACCTTGAGCCGGTGAGATTTGAACCGCTGAACTGCAGTTAGCAGTCAGCTGAAGTAACCTGCAGTACTGCACTCTAACCACTGCGCCACCTCGGCTCTTCTTCTCCCAGCAGAAGTCAAAGCCTGGGTAATGGTTTGTAGAATCTTCAAGGTTGGTCGCTGCGAAGTTCTCCAGATGTTATTCACAGAACGACATAAATATAGAGAGTTGGAAGGGACCTTGGAGGTCTTCTAGTCTAGCGGTCACCAACTGGTGGTCCGTGGACCACTGGCGGTCCGTGAGAAAATTTTGGTGGTCTGCAGAAAAATTATTTGCATTTTTTATATTGCACTAAATCAGGGGTCCTCAAACTACGGCCCCTGGGCCGGATACGTGCAATGAACATTAGTGTTGCTGCAGAGAGTCTCCCCCTTTGGGGGTCTTTTTGTGCGGGTCGGAGGGGGGCAGAAATTCCAACTTGGGGTCTGCTTCAGCTTCCTGGTGCGGGACTTTGGGCGAAGGGTGGAGGGAAGCGCCGCTGGTGGCGAAGAGCCGGAGGGCCTCGTTCCAGTGGGACTGCATCATGGCCTGGAACTGGCTGACCATCTCAGCCCGCTGAGCCTCCAGGCGCCGGCAGCTGGCCTTGCACTCCCGCAGGTCTTCCCTCTGCTTGGAAAGCCTATGCTTTATTATGGTTTTTTTTTAACGGTTTTTTATATTGTTGTGAGCCGCCCAGAGTCCCTTGGGAGCTGGGCGTCATACCAATCTAATAAATAAATAAATAAATAAATAAATGCTCCTAGTCCTCAGTGAGGTGCTTCTGCTGAGCCTCCTTCTTAGCCAGATCCAATTTGAACTGAGCCAACTGTTTTGCCAACTCTTTCTCGTGGTGGCTGCTTAGCTCCAACAACTGCTTCCTGTTGGGGCCCTAAGGAGCCCGGGCAGGCAGGCGAGGAGGGGCTGGGAGGGGAGAGGAGAGGAGAGGAGAGGCTGGCAAGGCGGCCCTCGACGTGAATGAAATCGAGTTGGCCATGCCCACCCAGTCACATGACCACCTATCCACGCCCACCCAGCCGGTCATTAGGCAGATCATATTAGTGGTCCGCGGGATTTAAAATTATGAATTTAGTGGTCCCTGAGGACCGAAAGTTTGGGGACCCCTGTTCTAGTCCAACCGCCCCTCAAGAAGGAAAGTATACCATTTCAGAAAATGGTTGTCTAGTCTCTTCTTAAAAACCTTCAGTGTTGGAGCAACCAACATTATATTAAATGTCCTACACCCATCAACTCTTAAACTAGACAGGGAGAGGAAGAGGGGAAGAATGGTGGAAGCTTCCAGAGCAGAAGGATGAGTTCACACAACCCTCTAAGCCCAAATAAAATCAAGGATGTTATGGTTTCCTACATTGAACAGGACTCAAACTCTGTACAGGTAGTCCTCAAATTACAACAGTTCGTTTAGTGACCAGTCGAAGTTACAACGGCACTGAAAAAAGTGACTTGGGACCACTTTTCACACTTCTATGACCGTTGTAGCATCCCCATGGTCACGTGGTTTACATTCAGATGCTTGACAACTGACTCACATTTATGACGGTCACAGTGTCTTGGGGTCAGGTGACCTCCTTTTGTGACCTTCTGACGATCTGGGGAAAACAGATTCACTTAACAACCGTGTTACTAATTTAACAACTGCAGGGATTCACTTAACAAATGTGGCAAAGTTGTAAAATGGGGCAAAACTCACTTCACAACATACATTTTGGGCTCAATTGTGGTTGTAGGTTAAGGACTACCTGTATTAAAATCCTCTGAATCGGAGATGGGAATATAAACTACTATGGAATTGTGACATATGTGGTGTCATTTGCCTTCCTGGTCTTTCCATAAATCCTCCTGGATAGAAATATCAACAAATTTGCACTATTTATTTGTTAATTTTCTGAATGAACAACTAACACTTTGGGTACTTCTATATTAGATAGGTTAGATAACAATCCTGGGTAGAATTTGAATTTCAAAGGAATACCAACTTAACATATTTTCTCCCCCCTCTGTGTCATTCCTTGGGGAATCAAAAATAGCTTGTCGCACAGTCTGCCAGATGTTCAGACTGGGATTGACATTTTTGTCTACCCATTGAGTCCTTCCCAGACAGATGTTGGCAGACGTAGATGTTTGATGGTGTTCATTGCAGGACTTCAGCTGTTCCGAGGAAAGCTGCCTTTTGCAATTGACGGACGGTGAATTTGTCAATGCCGATGGTGTTCAAACGATGCTCTCATTGTCTTTTTTATTGTGGGCATTATTATAATTGTCAACCTAACAACAATCTTAACTCATTCTCATTTCCTGAAAGGACAGACAAGGAGAAAAAGACCCTACTACAAAATCAGAAGCATCTTAAGATAGAAGCATCGTTATCTGTCCAGAAGAACCATCGGGGTAAAGAGGCACATTTGCAAAACAGGCAGTTACGGGAAGTCGGTCGAAGAAGTCCCTTCTGCTGACATAAAATTATTCTGCAACAGTGCTAGCCTTTCATTATTGAAGAACAAGTTAGTGGACAGGGCAAAGGTGAAGCAGCCTCAGAAAGATGCTCACTCATCAGAAAGCAAACCAGGAAAGATGACTCAGCAAGCCTCGTGGCCATCTGCAGATCTGGCCATCTGTCCTCAGATGCTTGCCCAAACGTCTGTCAGGATTAGAACACAGAATAACAAGGTCGGAAGGGGACCTTGGAGGTCTTCTAGACTAAACTTCTGCTCAAGCAGGAGACCCTATGGCTGCCCAGTCTCTTCTTGAAAACCTCCAGTGATGGAGCAACCACAATTTCCAAAGCCAACTTATTCCTCTGATTAATTGTTCTAACTGTCAGGAAATTTCTCCTTAATTTTAGGTTGCTTCTCTCCTTGATTAATTTCCATCCGTTGCTTCTTCTCCTGCCCCTCCGGAGCTTTGGCGAAGAGGTTGACCCCCTCATCTTTGTGGCAGCCCCTCAAATATTGGAACACTGCTATCATGCCACTCCTAGTATAGAATAGAACAGAAGGACAGAGTTGAAAGGGACCTCGGAGGTCTTCTAGTCCAACCCCCTGCTCAGGCAGGAAACCATACCATCTCAGACAAATGGTTGTCCAATCTCTTCTTAAAAACGTCCACTGATTAATTGTTCTAACTGTCAGGAAATTTCTCCTTAATTCTAGGTTGCTTCTCTCCTTGATTAGTTTCCATCCGTTGCTTCTTGTCCTGCCTTTGGAGAATAAGTGGACCCCCTCTTCTTTGTGGCAGCCCCTCAAATATTGGAAGACTGCTATCATGTCTCCCCTAGTCCTTCTTTTCATTATAAACGAGACATACCCAATTCCTGCAACCATTCTTCGTATGTTTTATCCTCCAGTCTCCTTATCATCTTTGTGGCTCTCCTCTGCATTCTTTCTGGAGTCTCAACATCTTTTTTTCACATCATGGCGACCCAATGTTAAAAATTGGAATCTGAGCCCCCCAATGGATATTAAGACCATGTTTTGAAAGACACCCTCAAAGTTCCTCAACCAATAGAAGACCTGGAATATTCCAACTTCATCCCATCAAGAAGGGGACCGTCGTTTCTAAAAACACGCCTGCTGAGTTGTATCTTCTGGCCCCGCTGACATTTCTCTTTTATGGTGGCATCTCTTCTGGGGGGGGGGAACAAAAAGCAAATTGTGTCATATTGCATATGCAAAGCGAAATGCTGCAAATTTATTGTCGGCATTACATGCTAAGTATGCATGTTTTTCCTTTCCCCCCTTCGTCGCTCTCAACCATCTTGATGGATGGATTATTATTATTTTTTTAATTTACAAAATTTATGCGTGGCCCACTCCCTGAACAACAGTGGGCAGCTTCCAAAAATACAATAAAAGGCATCATTGAGCCATAATTAAAAATGAGAAATATGAACGTATTAAAGGCTAAGCCAATAGAGAACATGAATATATGAAAAGGCCAGAGCCAAGAAGCAAAATTTTAGCATCTCCTAAATTGCAATGAGGATGCCTAGAGTCACTGGTTTCCTAGAATAAGGCTGACCTGTTTTGGACAATGCAAAGTGCGCGAGATTTCTGATGCTCCAGGAGCTGGGTTGTTTTCTTGCAGACGTTTCATTACCCAACTAGGGAACATCATCAGTGGTAAAAGGGATTGGGATTTGCGGAGTGGAGGAGAAGGAAATGAGGAGGAGGAGGGTGGCTGTGGCTTGATTGTTTTCTTGCAGACATTTCATGACCCAACTAGGAGACATCATCAGTGCTAATGAGGGTGTCTTGCTCTCCCCTTATATACATTAGCTCTGAGCTTGGTTGTTTTCTTGCAGATGTTTCATTACCCAACTAGGGAACATCATCAGTGGTAAAAGGGATTGCGATTTGCGGAGAGGAGGAAGAGGAGGACGACGACTGTGGGATCCTTGACTGTTTTTCTTGCAGATGTTTCATTACCCAACTAGGGCACATCAGTGCTAAAAGGAATTGGGGTTTGTGGAGTAGAGGAGAAGGAAACGAGAAGGGTGGCTGTGGCTTGATTGTTTTCTTGCAGACATTTCATGACCCAACTAGGAAACATCATCAGTGCCACAGAAGGGGTTGGGTTTTGCACAGTGGAGGAGAAGGAGGAGGACTGTGAGTTCCTTGGTGCTCTCAGAGCTTGGTTTTTTCCCCCTTGCAGACCTTTCATTACCAAATTAGGTTACATCTTCAGTGATAGGAGGGAGTAGGGTTTGCTCTCAATTTATATTCTAATGTCTCGCACTGTCAGTGCTGGTGGGAGATCTTGCCCAACACCCGTAATGCAGTCACGTGACCATAAAGGCCGATGACGGGCTGTCAGGACTTTGGAACCGGGTTATAAGTACTCAAGGACCAGTTGCAAGTCGAGAACGTTCTGTGATGATGATTAAAAAGGGAGGGGGGGGAAGAAAACTACTATTTTGGAATGCAGACTGCTGAAACGGCTGATGTGCTAGACGATTGTCAATGTGACGAGACAGTTTTCCTTTTTATTCACCGCTCTTTTATCGGCATGAAAGACGGGGTGATGATGATAAATCAATCAATCCGATTCATTTAGGTGGCTCTGTGCACGTCAGACGGGGAAATATTACGCCCCCTTTTTCTTTTACATCGCGGAGCAAATGCTGAGCGTATTTGGGGGTTCACGTGCTCAGACCTGCCTCCGAAGGGGATCAAGTTACCTGGTTATTATCTTTGGGGTTGGGGGTCTTGAGAACAATTTCAAAAACAAAGTCTCCTTGATTAATCCTGTATTTGCTCATGGATTCCTGCACTGTTTGCATGCTCTCCATTAATATGCAAATTGCTTTGCTCTGTTGTCTGCGTTGGTTGTTGGGTGTTTCAACTCCTACCCTCAAAACGACGCTATAGAGCACTGCACACCAGAACAACTAGACACAAGAACAGTTTTTTCCCCGAACGCCATCACTCTGCTAAACAAATAATTCCCTCAACCCTGTCAAACTATTCACTAAGGCTGCACTACTATTAATCTTCTCATCGTTCCCATCACCCATCTCCTCCCACTAATGACTGTATGACTGTAACTTTGTTGATTGTATCCTTACGATTTACATTGACTGATTCCTAATATGATTTGATTGCTTATTTGTACCCGGACTATCATTAAGTGTTGTACCTTATGATTCTTGACGAATGTATCTTGTCTTTTATGTACACTGAGAGCATATGCACCAAAGACAAATTCCTTGTGTGTCCAATCACACTTGGCCAATA
Organism: Thermophis baileyi; assembly: GCA_003457575.1. Lineage (NCBI taxonomy): Eukaryota > Metazoa > Chordata > Lepidosauria > Squamata > Dipsadidae > Thermophis > Thermophis baileyi. The sequence continues at coordinate 103,783 of QLTV01002825.1, forward strand.
AAATTCTATTCTATTCTATTCTAGAAAGGTTTTGTGTTTAGAAAGTTTTTTTGTTCGTTCGTTTGTTTGGGTTTTTGAGAGAGAGAGAGAGCGACTCTTACCCAAGAAACTGTTAAAATATACACGAGAATCAAAAAAGAAGAAAGTTGCAAACTATACACAGGTGGTCAACATTTGGACGGTTGGCAACCGACTCGTATTTATGACGGTTGCAGTATCCCCGGAGTCACGTGATCCCCTTTTGCGACTTCCTGACAAGCAAAGTCAATGGGGAAGCCGGATTCATTTAATGACTGTGTTACTAACTTAACAACTGCAACTCTTCTCTCACAACTGTGGCAAGAAAGGTCATAAAATGGGACAAAACTCATTTAACAACTGTCCTGCTTAGCAACAGGAATTTGCTAAGCCGGATTCACTTAACAACCTGGTTTCAGGTTTTTAGCGAAACCTGAATTAGCCATTCAGTCTCAACCAAGAGAGAGCATTGCCGATCGCTGTCAATCGTGATTGACTGACATGTGTGCATTCAAAAAAAAGTTGAAGAGAAAGCCAAAGCGAGTTTAACATCTTCTAAGTTTGGGTTCTGGGTCTGGACCGATGCCTGGCGTCGCAGTATCGCAAGCTCTGCCAAGGAGCAGATGAGAATCCGATATGGAATGAATGATTTACTGTGCTAAAATAGAAAACATCAGCAAAGCTTTTAGAAGATGGGAAAGAGAGAGGCAGGCTTCATCTTTTTTGGGGGGTGGGGGTGGGGAGCTTGATCCCCAATTCTGAAATTTGATTTCAGATGCAAAGGGTCCGATTTTCCTTCGTGGATAGGAATACTCTCAGCAGAGTTCATATTTCGCCTTCAAATTAAAGCCAACATGCCAAATGGAGTTTGGCTAGACCAGGGGTGTGACGACGACCCACCAAGGGCAAAGAAACAAGATCTGGTTTTGGTATTTTGTCCAAGAAAGCATGCTTAACAAACCCACCCTGTTAGAATAATAGAATCATAAGCCTGGAAGGGACCTTGGAGGTCTTCTAGTCCAAACTTCTGCCCAAGCCAGGAGACCTTATACTGTCCTGGACAAATGGTCGTCCAATCTTTTCTTGAAAGCCTCCAGTGATGGAGCAATCACAAGTGGTGAGACACTGCATAGAACCGGGGTGGGTTCTGACCTCGCTGCCGGTTCGCTTCCTCACGCGCCGTGTGGGCACGCGCGCCTTGCGCACCGTGCGAGCGCAGTACTAAAAACCAACCTGCGCATGCGCAGAAGCAAAAAACAAGATGGCGCTGCCTATGGCGCCACCGAGAGAGCCAGTTCGGGGGCGTGTCCAGCTGGCCATCACTACCGGTTCAGCGAGAGGGGGGAAATTCCCGCTACCGGTTCTATAGAGCTGGTCCGAACCGGCAGGAACCCACCTCTGCTTAGAACATAGAATCATAGGGTTGCAAGGAAC
>QLTV01002825.1:105471-116356 GCA_003457575.1 Thermophis baileyi
TCCTTTTGTGCAGGCTTCCTATGCAAAAATAGTGCTACATGCCTGTTCTCTGAAGTTTGGGCCACATGAACTCTTACTATGAGTTAGAGTTGCTGTGCCATTACTCTATGAGGGACAAAAACACAGATTATAAAATATAGCAGTGATGGCGAACCTTTTTCTTCTTGCGTACCAAAAATGGGAGTGCGTGCACATGCCAACACACAACCCCCATGCGCGCCGCACTGCGCATGCGTGCATCCCCATGCATGCGCCCCCCCCCGTTGGGCCGTTTTTCACCCTCTGGAGGCTTCAGGAGGCTTCTGAACTTCCGGTAGGCCCGTTGGGCCGTTTTTCGCCCTCCCCAGGCTTCAGGGAAGCCTCCTGAAGCCTCCAGAGGGCGAAAACGGCCTTCCCCAAGGCCGAAAATCAGCTGGCCAGCGCGCGCATGACCACTGGAGCTGACATAGGGCAACACCTCACGTGCCCTCGGATATGGCTTCCCGTGCCACCTGTGGCACGCGTGCCATAGGTTCGCCATCATGGGAATATAGAATAGAATAGAATAGAATAGAATAGAATAGAATAGAATAGAATAGAATAGAATAGAATAGAATAGAATAGAATAGAATAGAACAGAACAGAACAGAACAGAACAGAACAGAATAGAAACTTCGAATGGTCACTAAATGAACTGCTATAAGTTGAGGACTATCTGTAAATAAATTGTCATCGTAAACCGAGGACTAGCTGTACTTTAACTCGGACAGGTTCCACGGAGGATTGCAAGGAAGCTAAAACCCTTCTTTCTCCACCCCTGCCTGCCCTTCATCAACATTGTTTTCAAACTTTACCTGGACCACAATGTTCACAATGATTAAACTTGGTTTTTCGTGGCAGAAACTTCGCTCCACTCTTCCGCCTCCCCAAACGTCTCTTTTTAGGACTGATTTTCCCATCTTTTCCTGACCCTGTGCGCTTTCTTAATCCATCCCCATCATTTGCATCCTCTAGTCCGGCCTTGGGGGGGGGGTGTCAATGCTAAAGATATGGTAATGAGGCCTGGCTAATCAATGGCGTTTTCACCAGCTTTAATCAGGCAATCAATCAAACCAGCCCTGATTCCCAGCTCCAAAGCCTTCGGTTTAATGCAAGACATTCTTTGGTGCCAAGGCGGTGAACGCCAGAGGGTTGAGTTTTGAGTGACAGCTTGGGGGGGGATGTTGGGGAAAGGGAGCTGAGTTTAACTCCACCCTCCTGCTGACAAACCAAATAACGGCTCTTGGGAACGCGACACGGCAGGGACCAGGGATAGGGGTGGATCGGACCCAATTTAATTCTGAGGATTGATCGGATCCAACTCAAGTTGAATTGGAAAACCACTTTCCATTTGATTCAACGATTCAGAAACAAACCGAGTGCAATATTTTGCTTGATTTTGACAATAAAACGGAAGGGGGATGCAATTTGGAGATGGGATTGCGTTGGCTTGGAATTTAATTGCACAATTGATTCTTTGTGCAGCCCTGGTAAGGTTATCTTTAGTCTTGAATGATTATTTTAATTTTCCTTTGTGGCTTAGAACTGTGTACCATGTGGAGTTCTGGGTGCTCTCTGTGTTTGGTTGTTTCTTTGCAGACATTTCATGACCCAACTAGGCAATGTCATCAGTGCTAGTGAGTGTGGCTTACTCCCTGTTTATACACAATAGCTCTGAGCTTGTTTTCTTGCAGACGTTTCATGACCCAACTAGGGAACATCATCAGTGCTAGTGAGCGCAGGGTTTGTTCCCTGTTTATATACAATTTCCCTGAGCTTGCTTTCTTGCAGATGTTTCATAACCCAACTAGATAACATCATCAGTGTTACCAAGTGATTTTCCCCCTGTTCATTTATAGTAGCTCTTGCTTGTTTTCTTGCAGAAGTTTCATGACCCAACTAGGTAACATCATCAGTGCTATAGAGGTGCTATTGGTCACAGTGCTAATTGTGTGGAAAGTGCATGATTCAGAGCCCAGAAAACAAATGAATTTGGAAAGTAGGTTAAAGCAATATGCAAAGCCAGCTATAGTATAGTTTCTAAATGTTCCTTCAAAAGTGCTCTTTCACAATGGTTGAAACATCTCAGTTTAGCAGAAAAAATAATGTGTGGGCTTTCAGGAAATCCTCAACGTCTACAATCTGGGTTCGATCAACTCAGAAATCACAAAATAATATAATGGAACAGTGGGCACACGAGCCGGCAAAATCTAACTTTTAATATCCGGTGAAAGGGGAAACAAAGAGATTGAAAGCATTGTGATGACACAATTCTAAAGACATTCTATGGATACATTATAATCAGGGGTGGGTTCTAACTTACCTCACTGCCGGTTCGCTTCCTCCCACGCCGCGTGGCTGCACCTCGGCCGCGCGCGCGCATGCGCAGTAAAAAAATTTAACAATTTTTTAAAAAAAAATTAAAAAGCCAAAAACAATATGGCAATGCATGCGCAGTGCCGGAAACTTGGCTTCTGCGCATGCGCAGAAGCAAAAAATTAAAAAAATTAAAAAAATTTTTTTAAAAATCCGAAATTTTTTTTTTTAAAAGATGGCGGCGCCCACGGACCGGCACCGACCGAACCGGATTGGTGACGTCATCGTGACATCACCAGCGAACCGGTCCGAACCGGTAGCAACCCACCCCTGATTATAATAGTGTTCTAATTCATTGAAAACCTAATTTTTTTCTTTCAAAATTGGCGCACAGCCCTGCTCTATTTTACCCACAAGGGGGAGCTTCTATATCACACTTAACTAGATTTTGGAGGGTTGTAAAAAACCAAAAAAACCAAAAAAAACCCTTTCCGTTCTGCATTTGGCTGGCGAAAATGCAATACAGGTAGTCCTGGACTTACAATCGTTTCAGTGACTATTCAAAGTTACTAAAGCAATGAAAGAAAAGGTGTCTTAGGAGGATCAGTCCTCAAACTTACAACCGTCGCACTGCCCACATAGTCACGTGAGGACATCTGCAACCTGCGTTTGGAGAAGTATGACTCTCAAAAGCCTACGAAGCATGGAAACTGTAAAAAGAAATCATATCCAGCATTGATCCTTGAGAACCCAAGAAACAGTTTCGCTCAGTTCAAATGGGACCCTGGAAGAACGTAGACAAGACCCGGTTGGAAGGTTAGAACAGATCAGAGGGACGATATACGTTGCGTTGCACGATACGTATTTTGATTTGGGGATTTGCTTCGTCCCTGAGATGTGGAGCCGGTGACCAGTTTGGCTGGCTTCAAAGAAGGGTTGGGCCGATCTGTAGAAGTCCTGGGGACCAGGGGCTCTTAGTCACTGACGATGGTGGGATAGCTGAAGACCATCTGCTGGAAGACTTACAGGCTTCCTTGGGCAGTTGGTGGGTCACTGGGACAATAGACTGCCGGATTAGGTGGGTCAGGGGCAGAAGCAGGTTCCTGCTGGTTCGGACCGTTTTGAATAGCGGGAATTCCCCCCCCCCACTCACCGAACCGGCAGCGATGGCCGGCTGGACACCCCCCCCCGAACCGGCTCTCTCGGCGCCATAGGCGCCACCATGTTGTTTTTTGCTTCTGCGCATGCACAGAACCTGGATTTTCAGCACTGTGCATGCGCAGGCGTGCGGCACATAACACACCCACGCGACGTGGGAGGAAGCGAACTGGCAGTGAGGTAAGTTAGAACCCACCCCTGGTCCTTTCATTGAATTGTCATTCCAGCTGCAGAGAAAGCAAAACTCTATTTCCCCCCCCCCAATTACCATGTCATTGTAACTTTGAATGGTAACAAAATGAATGGTTGNCCTCCTCCTCCTCCTCCTCCTCCTCCTCCTCCTCCTCCTCCTCCTCCCCCTCTTCCTCCTTCTCTTCCTGATTCTCCTCCTCCTCCTCATTCTTCTTCCTCTTCTTCTCCTCCCCCTCTTTCTCCTTCTCCTCCTCCTTATTCTTCTTCCTCTTCTTCCTCTCCTCTTTCTCATCCTGATTCTCCTCCTCCTCCTCCTCCTTATTCTTCTTCTTCCTCTTCTTCTTCTCCTCCCCCTCCTCCTCCTTCTCGTCCTGATTCTTCTCCTCCTTATTCTTCTTCTTCCTCCTCTTCTTCTTCTTCTCCTCCCCCTCCTCCTCCTCCTCCTCCTCCCAGTGTAGGAACAGACTGCTGGACAAGACAGTCCAAAGATCCGATCCAGTAAGACACAGCTTTTATTCTTAATGTAAGTAATCCAAGACTAAAAATCAAGCACAGGAAATCAGGAGTCCAGGCAGTTCAAATGAATATATAGGCTTATTATTTATCGGATGGTGGTAGATAAGGGTCAACGGAATTCAAGGTGGGCCAGACTTAGTGGGAACGAGACTCAAGACTGATGACATACTTGACCCCTCCCTTGGTCTCAGCCTGGTCATCTCCCACAACTGCTTTCCATGGTAATCCTTCTGATTTCCCAAAACTTTCAAGAGTGTCCACCTTTGCCAGTGGAGATACACATTCGCCAGCAAGCCCCTTACCCGGCCAAGGTGCACCCGGCTCCCTCTTATTCAACCATCCACTTTGCAGCCGACGGTCTATTTCATTTACATCGCACGTTTGAAGGCAGCGCTAATTCAGTACAGAAGGTCTCTCTTCCCATCATTAGCAGATCTAATTGTAACAAAGGCCAAGTGTTAATCAGACAGGGGAGAGAAACGGTTCTCGGCTTCTTAATGAGGTTGTCCCAGCCCTACTGGCAGACGGGGTGAAGCAGCTCTTGGAATAGGAGCCCCATTGAAGAATCAAGATATGGGTCACCACTTCGAGATAAGCTATCAGTGCCGATGCCCCCGGGGGGGGGGAAATGAAAAGAAGGCCAGATTTCCAAAGAGGGGAAGTTGAAATTGGAGGAGCCGTTTAGAACTCTGTTCTTCTGCCACAACCAAGCAAAATGTCTCTCTCTTCCCCCCCCCACCCCCAATGTTTCCAGACCTTCTAAATCTGGGCAGCAAACAGATGCCCCTGAAATTTGAAGAGATGAAGATCTTGAGATCTTTTGAAAATGGAACAGAGACTTAGATGGCTGAGAATATTCAGATGAACGAAAATGGAGCGATTTCATTCATGCAGCATCCTTTAAGAGCAAACCCCACTCTCTATGAGCACTGATGATGTTACCTAGCTTGGTAATGAAAGGTCTGCAAGAAAAATACCAAACTGAAAGAGCACCAAGGACCCCATACTCCTCCTCCTCCTCCTCCCCTCCCCTTCCCCCTCCCCCTCTTTTTCAAATGTAGCAATACATTTGAAAAAGCAAATTTAAAATATAAGAAAAGCCATGTTAGTCGTCTTCTTCTTCTTCTTCTTCTTCTTCTTCTTCTTCTTCTTCTTCTTCTTCTTCTTCTTCTTCTTCTTCTTCTCCTTCTTCTTCTTCTCCTTCTCCTCCTCCTCCTCCTCCTCCTCCTCCTCCTCCTCCTCCTCCTCCTCCTCCTCCTCCTCCTTCTCCTCCCTCCTCTTCCTTCTTCTGTGTGAAAAAGGGTCATAAGTTACTTTTTTCAGCGCTTTGAGCGGTCACTAAATGAATGGTTTATAAGTCAAGGACTACACTGTATCTGCTGTGGCTTTTGCAGCAACTAGAAAAATGGAGAGGTGGACGTGGAGTTTGATGGTTGTTCCTTGGGCTTCCACCGTGTGCCTGCACGCTCGCTCGTGTGTATGTTTTGCCTGCTAAGCACTTTTGTTCCCCTGGAGTAGCAACGTGTTGTGAGTTCACAGACTCATCAGAAAGTTTATGGGCAGGAATTAATCATGAGCCCTCAGGACAAATTTGTTGAGTTGTAGCTGGTAGTGCAGGCGAGGTGGAAGGAAGGCAGAGATAACGGGGGAAATGGTCACATCAGCAAAGCACTCAAATGCAGAGCTGGGCATATTTGGGTGGGTGAATTCCAATTGCTTTGTTTTATTTTGTTTCATTTCATTTCTTTATTTTATTGTATTATTTTTTATTTTATTTTACTTTATTTTATTATTTTATTTTGTTAGTTTAGTTTTTAGTTTATTATTTTATTTTATGTTACTTTGTTTTACTTTAGTTTAGTTTACTTCATTTTATTATTTTATTTTATTATTTTACTTTACTTTATTCTATTCTATTCTATTCTTTTACTTTTATTCTTTTATTTTATTGTGTTAGTTTATTTTATTTTTATTTTCCTCCAAGGAGATACAATCAAAATCCAAAGTGATGCAAGAATTCCATGAAAGGGAGAGGGAAAACTATTTGTACAAAAATATATTTTTAAAAAATATATATTTTTAAAAAAAATATTTCACGAGAAGAGTCCTCCACTCCTCCACTCACAACAGAATACCTTATTTCACCAGAGTTGAAATTTTGGGCTTAGACAACTTAGAACTACGTCGCCTTAGAACCGATCTAAATGTAGTTCATAAAATTATCTGCCACAATGTCCTACCTGTCAATGACTACTTCAGCTTCAACCACAACAATACACGAGCGCACAATAGATACAAACTTAATGTAAACCGCTCCAAACTCGACTGCAGAAAATACGACTTCAGCAACAGAGTGATCAATGCCTGGAATTCACTACCTGACTCTGTGGTTTCTTCCCCAAACCCAAAAAACTTTAACCTTAGACTGTCTACTGTCGACCTCACCCCATTCCTAAGAGGTCTGTAAGGGGCGTGCATAAGCACACCAGTGTGCCTACCGTCCCTGTCCTACTGTCCTATTGTCCTCATCTATCTGTATTCACTTTGATTACGTTTATGTTTATACTTATACCTGCTATCTTGTACATGTTTGACAAACAAATAAATAAATAAAATAAATAAATAAATAAAATAATAAAGGCGGCTATATATAAATTTATTAAATTTACATAGTCACCCAATTCACACCTAAGTGACTCCGAGCGACTTACAACATTAAAACTTTTAAACACACGACACTGTGTATTCACACAACCTCCCCTTGAAACCGATGACCAGAGAGACAACGAAGGTTAAGGGTTGAAAGATTGGCCTCTCTTGATCCCAAAGACAAAGGCTCTTCTTTATTTATTAGCTAGATCTTGCCAAATCTTAATTGATTGGTCTTGAGATGGAGCCGAAAGTCAGTAGTTGTTTACCGCTGCTTAAACATCACCTAACATTAGTTTGCGCTGAATTTGCTGACCGGATAATAGTTGCACTTAATGGTAGTTGCGCAATGCGCATCTCCTTCCATTTTAAAAACCTTCTCAGAGTTCATAGGAAGAGGATGGAGAAAGGTTTTGTTTTGTTTTTTTAATTGTTTTTCCTGGGTTGGGTTCAAGGTTAGAACATAGAAGAATAGTTAGAAGGGATCTTGGAGGTCTTCTAGTCCAACCCCCCGCTCCAGCAGGAGATCTTATACCATTTCAGATAAATGGTTGTCCAGTCTCTTCTTGAAAGCCTCCAGTGATGGAGCAGCCACAACTTTTTTTTAAAAAAAAATAAAGTTTTATTAATTTTCTACTATTACATTTAATTAGTGCTTAATAAAAATCATGTTGTCTGGGTTATTTTGTTTGCTTAACAGTACAAATTATATCCCTAATCTTTACCCAGTAGTGGGTTCTAAATCCCGTTGCTACCGGTTTGCACGCACGCTCGCGCGCGAGAAAGACTCTTCTGTGCATGCGCAGAAGCATCCCAGGTGGGTGGGTGGAGCCTCCCACCGCCACCGCTACTGGTTCACAGAACCGGGCCGAACGGGAGCAACTCACCGCTGTCTTTACCCCTTTTTTCCAGCCATTGATAAAATACATCCCATGTTTGATAGTATTCTGTATCTTCTTTCTGTTTGATCTTCAATGTAAGTCTGTCCATTTCTACACCGTCCAATATCTTCTTAATTATCTCTTCATCTAGTGGTATTTCTTCATTTTTCCAATATTGTGCAAATACAATCCTCGCTGCTGTTAATACATGCAATGTTAAATATACACTTTGCTTATCAAATTTTTCTGGTACTATACCTAATAAAAAAAAAGTTCAGGTTTAAGATCTACATGTTTTCCTAACATCTTTTCTAACCACATGCGTATTTTTACCTTTTTTTTTTTTTTTGTTTTAACCCGTATTTTTACCTTTTTTTTTTTTTTTTGCTTTAACACAAGTCTACCACATATGGTAAAATGTGCCAGATTTTTGGTTACTTTTCCAACATTTACTAGACATATTTTTGAACATTTTGGCTAACCTAGTAGGTGGTTGGGAGCACACACAATGTTTGAAGGCAAGCTATTCCACTGGTTGATTGCTCTCACCATTAGGAAATTTCTCCTTAATTCTAGGTTGTTTCTCTCATTGATTGGTTTCCATCCATTGTTTTTTATCTTATTTGAGCCCCTCAAATATTGGAAGACTGTTATCAGGTTCTTTTTTTCACTAGACTAGACATACCCAATTCTTGCAACCGTTCTTCATAAGTTTTAGCCTCCAGCTCACTAATCAGGGGTGGGTTCTACTTACCTCCCCTACCGGTTCTGATCGCGACGGAAGTGTGCGCTTCGCTCACTCGCGCGCCCACGTCGCATCACGCAAAATACCCAGAAATGACACTCTGCGCATGCGCAGAAGCCTTTGCGCATGCGCAGAGGGTATTTCTGCAAGCAACGGCGACTGGAGGACCGGTTCGGGAGCGTGGACCGCCGGTCATCGCTGCCGGTTCGGCGAGCGGCAGTAAATTTCCGCTACCGGTTCTAAAGAACCGGTCCGAACCGGCAGCAACCCACCATTGTCACTAATCATCTAGGTTGCTCTTCTGTGCACTCTTTCCAGAGTCTCAAAATCTTTTTTTTTTTAATATCCTGGTGACCAGAACTGGATGCAATATTCCACGTGTGGTTTTATCAAGGTACCAAGGTGTATTATAAAGCGGTACTAACGCTTTGCGCGATCTTGATTCTATCCTTTTATTAATGCAGCCTAGGATTGCATTGGCTTTTTTGGCTGCTGCCGCACACTATTGGCTCAATGTATTTTTGAGTGGCTTCGTGAAATCCGTTGGATCGCGCTGGAGAAGGGGAGGAAGGCATTTTGAGCGCATGAGATCTCTTGTAATTCTCAAAAAGATCACTGCAAATTAATTCTCAAAAAGATCACCGCAATTGGAATCCCTCTGGCAAGGGAATTTTATGTTGGTAAATGGCAGAATAGATTAGAAAGAAGGTCCCACCTCCACTCCATAGTATTCGGGGTTTTCTTTTAAACTTATTTAATTTCTGTTCATTTTAATATTTAATGATTTTTTTGTGATGTCTGTAAGCTGCCCAGAGTTACTTGTCAGCAAGATCGGCTGTTGTATAAATTTAATAAATAAGTAAATAGAAATACCAGCTTCTCAGGTGTCAAATGGACAAAGGTTTGGAAATCCAAGTATTTTCAAAACTTGAAAATAGGTTTCAACGACTTTTATAAGTGTTTCTTCACTGCACAATCTCACACAATTGTTCTACAGCCACGAAAGCCAGCTGGGTGGCTTTTGGCCAATGACTAGGAGATGGTGAGTTCTAATTCCCCCTTAGGCATGAAAGCCAGCCGGGTGACTTTGGGCCAATGACTAGGAGATGGTGAGTTCTAGTTCCCACTTAGGCATGAAAGCCAGTTGGGTGAATTTGGGCCAATCACCAGGAGATGGTGAGTTCTAGTTCCAATGACTAGGAGATGGTGAGTTCTAGTTCCACCTTAGACATAAAAGCCAGTTGGGTGACTTTGGGCCAATGACTAGGAGATGGTGAGTTCTAGTCCTGTCAAGCATGAAAGCCAGTTGGATGACCTTGGGCCAGTCCCTCCCTCTTAGCCCAACCCACCTCACAGGGCTGTTGTGTGGAAAATAGGAGAAGGAAGGTGCATTGGGTATGTTCACCACCTTGACTGATTTGTCAAAATTATAAAGGCAGGATGCAAACAAAGAAATAAAAATAATTTTTCTAAAATCAGGTCTGCCACATCTAAGCTTCTGAGTCGGATGTAAAGAACAGATCCTTGTTGGATGTTTGCCTGTCGGGGACAAAACCTTCCAAGGTTGACATCTGATGAGGCTGGCCATCTTGCAACCACTGGGGCATTCTTTTTTAATGTCTCCCCAATTTGTATTTAATTTGGAGTTAATTGTCATCTCCTGCCCTATGGAGGTGTGCCCTTCTCTTTCATTTCTGTAAGGAAACGCGTGTCTTTCACCCACAACCTTCCTAATTGAGGCTGAATTATCACATTTGTTCAAGACACTTTTTTCTCCTTCCATCCTCCAACCGAACTGGACCAGGGGCTCTGGTTTTAGAAGGGGGGGGAAAACACCCATTTTGCCAGTTAAGAAATTCCAACTCTCCAGCGACTTCATTAGCAGGAACACCTCCAGCCAGAAAAGCGATGTTTAATTATCCTAAAATGCCCTGATTTCTCCCTTCAATCTTGTATGAAGGAACCTCATTATCTACTGTAAGACAATGTAGTACATTAAGTGGCTTATTCTAGTTTCAACTCTTCAACATTCTGAATGCAGAGTTGGAAGGGACCTCAGAGGTCTTCTAGTCTAACGCCCTGCTCAGGCAGGAGACCCTATACCATTCCAGACAAATGGCTGTCCAGTCTCTTCTGGACGGGCTCACAATTTGGGTGTCCTCCTAGACTCACAGCTAAAATTAGAGCAACATTTGGTAGCTGTAGCTAGGGGGACCTTTGCACAGGTTCACCTGGTGCACCAATTGCGACCCTACTTGGATCAAGAGGCTCTCCTCACAGTCACCCATGCCCTTGTCACCTCACGGTTAGATTATTGCAACGCGCTCTACATGGGGCTACCCTTGAAGAGTGTTTGGAGACTACAATTGGTCCAGAATGCGGCTGCGCGAGCTGTCGTGGGTGCACCTAG
>QLTV01002825.1:130446-143413 GCA_003457575.1 Thermophis baileyi
CGGAAGGCCCCGGGAGGGGGGAGCGGGGGGGGGTACAAATGCACGCGCGGGAGACGCGCGGTCCCGCGGCCCGTAAAAGGTGACCGTGATTGTGGCTCGGAGGTTTCCGGGTTGCATTGTGGCCGACGTGGGGATTCGTGTCTTTTGGAGTTTGCTTCTGTTTATGGATGTGGGCGTGGAGGGTGTGTGTAGAGAGATAGCTCTAGCTTTACACACGTACTCCATACATACATACATACATACATACATACATGTATATGTATACATGTATATATATGTGTGTGTATATGTGTGTGTGTATATATATGTGTGTGTGTGTGTGTGTGTGTGTATATATATATATATACATACATACATACATACATACATACATACATACATACATACATACATACATACACACACACATACACACACACTATATCCATACACTCTATCATATCTATTATCTATCAATTATCTATGTCTGTCTGTCTGTCTGTCCATCTATCCGCACACACATACACTATAGCTATCTATGCACTATATACACACTATATCTATGTACACACACTATATAGACATACTATATATGTATACACACTGTGTGTGTGTGTATATGTATGTATGTATATGTATATCTATATATATCTATATCATCTCTGTCTGTCTGTCTTATATCATCTTATCTACCTTATATCATCCATCCATCCATCCATCCATCTATCTATCTATCTACATTGTGTATGTATAATAGATACATATGTGTATTTGTGCAATATCAAAATGTTGCATATCAAAATGTTTCCTCTCCTCTCTCTGCTGCCTTTCCTAAACAATATTTGAAATTTGAAACATGATTGCAGTTCCTGCAACAAACTAACCCACACAAGTGAGGCAAATTTTATCTCAAAAGCATTAGAAAAAAATACTATTATTGGGCCTTTGTTGACAGCCATTCAAGTACAGACGTTTAATTAAAAAAACACTATAAGGTGCGTGCAAATGTACATAGACCTGAATATCTGTGTGGATATCACTGAATTTATATGGAGAGTATCTCTCCTGTATAATTGTATGCGCCTACTATAATGTTTATTAGATACCCCTTCACAAGCTTCATTTGCACATATGTGTGAAACCCACATATGTAGAGGTGTGTGTTCATGTGCACACAATGGGGTCTCTATTCAGTGTAGGAAGCGTAAGCATATATAATACCTGGGCTAAAAATTTGTGCATGTGAGTGCATTATGTATTGATATATTTTTAATTTATGTATCAAATTTATAAAGAGACCATCACGTTCCTACAGCAATTTGGGCAGTATACAGTTAAAACATAAAACTCTATATGTCTGTCTGTCTGTCTGTCTGTCTGTCTGTCTGTGTCTGTCTGTCTGTCTATCATCCATCCATCCATCCATCCATCCATCCATCTATCTATCTATCTATCTATCTATCTATCTATCTATTTATCTATCAATCATCTATCATTAAATTCCCATTGGAGGCGATGAACTCTGGGATAAAATAATTAAAACTGAAAATTAAAAAGGGCCGGGGGAATATAAGTATATGTCAGGTGAAGATAGTGTGTTTGTTTGAGTACATATTTGCATGGAAATGAAACTTATGTAGCTTGGCAATTTCCTGTGCTGTTTTTTTTTTTAAATTCTGGTTAATTGTTTTAACGGTTTTAATTGTTTTGAATTTTGTTTATATGAGGTTGTTTTTGGAAGCCAGCCACAGGCATGTATGTGAAGTGGGCAGTTAGATAAATTATTATGATGATTTAAATGGATTGGCTGCCTGATTATTAATTGAAGTTGAATTGAATAAAAATTTAAAAATAAACGTTATGCATCTCTGTATAGCATGCATCTGTGAATATAATCTGTGTGTGCGACATACACATATAGAGAAATTATATTCACACACACATATACCCTTTGGAGAATGTTAACACTCTACTGATGCCAAGGTGGAAAACATTAAAAACATAGCTGTTTGTTCAGGCATATGGATCATGAAGTTAGTAAAGCCTGCGTGGGAATACATATATGATATGATATTCTTTTACTTTTAGTTTGGCTGCTGTTTCTTTTTGAAATTATACATTGTGATGTGTATGCTTTCCATGTTTTTTATTGTGCTGCTTGTTTCACTTTTGATCGCTGCCTAGACTCACTCTGGTGAGAGAGGTGGCCCTCTATACTGAAATAAATAAATAAGGTTCACATATACATTAGTATTACGTATATATGTATGGATATATAGCATGAAAGCCAGCTGGGTGACTTTGGGCCAATCACCAGGAGACGGTGAGTTCTAGTTCCCCCTTAAGCAAGAAAGCCGGTTGGGTGACTTTGGGCCAATCACCAGGAGACGGTGAGTTCTAGTTCCACCTTAAGCAAGAAAGCCGGTTGGGTGGCTTTGGGCCAGTCACCAGGAGATGGTGAGTTCTAGTTCCCCCTTAAGCAAGAAAGCCGGTTGGGTGACTTTGGGCCAATCACCAGGAGATGGGGAGTTCTAGTTCCACCTTAAGCAAGAAAGCCGGTTGGGTGGCTTTGGGTCAGTCACCAGGAGACAATGAGTTCTAGTTGTGCCATAGGTGTGAAAACCAACTGGGTGACTTTGGGTCACTCATCAGGAGATAGAATAGAACAGAACAGAACAGAACAGAACAGAATAGAATAGAATAGAATAGAATAGAATAGAATTCTTTATTGGCCAAGTGTGATTGGACACACAAGAGTGTGAATTTGTCTTTGGTGCATATGCTCTCAGTGTACATAAAAAGACAAGATACATTCGTCAAGAATCATAAGGTATAACACTTAATGATTGTCATAGGGTACAAGTAAGCAATCAGGAAACAATCAATATTAATATAAATTGTAAGGATACAAGCAACAAGTTACAGTCCTGCAGATGGTGAGTGCTTGAACAGGGGGTTGGACTAGAAGACCTCCAAGATCCCTTCCCTTGTTATTCTGTTAGATATACCTAGCTCCTTCAACTGCTCATCATACAATTTAGCCTCCAGACCCATTATCATCTTTGTTGCTCTTCTCTGCACACTTTTCTCTTCTTCTCTTCACTCTTCTGACATCGGTTGCAGGAACTGGGTATGTCCAGTTTAATGAAACGAAGGACTAGGGGAGACATGATAGCAGTCTTCCAATATCTGAGGGGCGGCCCCAAAGAAGAGAGGGGTCAACCTATTCTCCCAAGCATCTGAAGGCAGGACGAGAAGCAACGGATGGAAACGAATCAAGGAGAGAAGCAACCTAGAACTAAGGAGGAGTTTCCTGACAGTCAGAACAATTAAGCAGTGGTACAACTTGCCTCCAGAAGTTGTGGCTGCTCCAACACTGGAGGATTTTAAGAAGAGATTGGACAGCTATTTGTCTGAAATGGAATAGGGTTTCCTGCTCGAGCAGGGGGTTGGACTAGAAGACCCCTTCCAACTCTGTTATTCGGTTGTTGTTATCCATCCGTGAAAGTGGCCAATGGAAGAGAATGCAATCCATTTTTTCATAGCCCTGGGGCCTCTCTCTATTGCCGAGATGAAATGCTCTCTGTCTGTCATTGAATCAGCAGAAAATGATGCCAACATGAAATTCGGTTTACTTATGACTTACTCTTCCCTTGGCTCTGCCTATCCGGCTTTCCTCCGAGATGACCCAGCCCAACAAATTTTGCATGCTTTGAGCTGCACTCAGATGGCGTCGGTGGGATGGTGAGAAGACTGCTTTAGCTCTGATGGAGCAGAAGGACAATTTAAAGCTCTCTGTGTCACAGGCTGGGGACAAAATGAAGATAATGTTGTGTGAGGACACTGCAGGAAAGAAGAGGGTCACAGGGGATGTAGGTAGTCCTTGACTTACAACCGAGCCCCAAATTTCTGTTCCTAAGCGAGACAGAATAACAGAGTTGGAAGGGACCTTGGAGGTCTTCTAGTCCAACCCCCTGCTCAGACAGGAAACCCTACACCACTTCAGACAAATGGTTATCCAATCTCTTCTTAAAAACTTCCAGTATTGGAGCATTCACAACTTCAGGAGGCAAGCTGTTCCACTGGTTAATTGTTCTCACCGTCAGGAAATTTCTCCTTAGTTCTAGGTTGCTTCTCTCCTTGATTAGTTTCCACCCATTGCTTCTGGTCCTGCCCTCAGGAGCTTTGGAGAATAGCTTGACTCCCTCTTCTTTGGGGCAGCCCCTTTGAGACATTTGTTTTTGCCCCATTTTGCGACTTTTCTTGCCACAATTGTTAAGTGAATCACTGCAGCTGTTAAGTTAACAACATGGTTGTTAAGTGAATCTGGCTCTTCCCCCCCCTCCCCCCTGGACTTTGCTCGTCAGAAGGTTGCAAAAGGGGATCACGTGTCCCCGGGACACTGCAACCGTCATAAATATGAGTCTGTTGCCAAGCGTCCGAATTTTGATCACGTGGCCACGGGGATGTTGCAACGGTCGCAAGTGTGGAAAACGGTCATTTTTCTTTTAGTGCTGCTGTAACTTTGAATGGTCACTAAACAGACTGTTGCGTAAGTAGAGGATTAGCTGTGTTTGATTAGGTGCAAGTAAGGAAGGCCCTTAGAACGGACTTGATGGAGACTAAAAATGCTCCCCAGATCTTACAATATGGTTCTTCTGTGATGGTTTACCTAAATAGTTCAGGTTTTGCCAAACTTTAAATGTCCAGTTTTACAGACCCTCCCCCCTCTTGTTTGTGGCAGCCCCTCAAATATTGAAAGGCAGCTATCATGTCTCCCCTGGTCCTTCTCTTCACCAGACTAGCCATGCCCACTTCCTGCAACTTTTCTTCACACGTTTCAGCCTCCAGCCCCCTTAATCATCTTGGTTGCTCTTCTCTGCACTCTTTCTATAATCTCAACATCTTTTTTACATCGTGGTGACCAAAACTGGATGCCGTATTCCCAGGGGTGGGTTCCAAAAATGTCTACTACCACTCTGTGGGCGTGGCTCAGGGGTGGGTTCCACTTACCTTCGCCACCGGTGTGCATCACGAGGTTGCGCGCGCGTTCCCCCGGTGCAATGCTGCTTCCGCGCATGCTCAGTCACTATAATCGGCCCGAAACACAGCTGAGGAGCTGATCAGCTGTGCTTCGGGCGAAGAATAAAGGTCAGCATAAACCCGGGGCCGGGCGGGAGGGCCATTTCCGAAGCAGCAGCAGAGCACAAATGGCACAAAACTTCAAAAAGTCGCCAAAAATCCTCGGAAAAAAAATGGCGGCACCCACGGACCGGCACCGACCAAAGTGGATCAATGACACCATTGTGACATCACCAGCAGCTCGCTACCGGTTCGGGCGACCCGGTACGAACCGGGAGGAACCCACCCCTGCGTATTCCAAGTGTAGAATGCTCAGTTCCCATGGACATGCAAGGATGAACGTGTGGCTGATTCAAAGGGCAGCGAGTTAATGGGGGATTATCTCATTTCCGCTCTCTGGCCCATTCTCTTATTTTTGCAAAGCTCATCCTGGCTTATGCTGCCCAGGGAAGCCAGCAATGATGTAGTTCTTCTGGTGGCTGCATGTTGGCATTTTGTGTGAACCAACAAGGTCAGCAGGTGTGGAAGATCCTGGGATCTGAATCTCGAAACAAGGGCATCCACACCCTCTCCTCCACATAGGTTATGGGCCCAAGGAGGTGATATTTGAATGCTTCCGAGGGTAGGGGATGGACAGGCCAATTTTGAGCTGGGGAAAGCAGTGGAAGAAGACAGCTGGAGCAGGCCGGAATGCAAAACAGCTGAGCAAAGCCTTAAGCAAAAAGCTGGAATTGGAGACAATTTCTAAATTTATTATCTGGGTGTGGACAGTCCTTTAGATTCTAGGTCATAGAGAAGAGGGGTTTAAGTCTCTCTCTCTCTTTCTATCCTTTTCTCTCTCTTTCTTTTGCTTTCTCTCCCTTTCTCTCCCTTTCTATCTTCTCTCTCTCTCCCTCCCTCTCTCTCTCTTTTCTCTTTTCTCTCTCTTTCTGTCTCTCACTCTTTCTCTCTCTCTCTTTCTCTGTCTCACTGTCTTTTTTCTCTCTTTCTCTCATTTTCTCTCCCTCTCTTTCTCTCTTTTCTTTCTCTTTCTCTTTCTGTCTCTCACTCTTTCTCTTTCTCTGTCTCACTGTCTTTTCTCTCTCTCTCTCTTTCTCTCATTCTCTCTCTCCCCCTCTCTTTCTCTCTCTCTCTCTCTCTCTCTTTTCTCTCTCTTTCTCTTTCTGTCTCTCACTCTTTCTCTCTCTCTCTTTCTCTGTCTCACTGTCTTTTCTCTCTCTCTCTCTCTCATTCTCCCTGTCTCTCACTCTTTTCTCTCTCTTTCTCTCATTCTCTCACCCTTTCTCTGTTTCTCCCTCTCTCTGTGTTTCTCTCTCTCTCTCTCTCTCTCTCTTTCCCTCTCTCTCTCTCTCTCTCTCTCTCCCTCCCCCCTCCGCCCTCCCTCAAAAATAAAGATTGGTGTAACCTGAGTAGAGAAAGTTTTTGTTATCCCGAAATTGGGATTTTATTTTATTTTATTTTTGCTGCAGTGATGCTTTTGGGATTTTTGAGTGCTTTTAAAGAAGACCTCCTCTCCTTTTCCACCAGCAAAGCGGTGGATTGATCGGCTGGTTGAGTTTACGGAGCACTCAGTTTGAATGGGAAACCATTAAGCGGTGGAATTTATCTTCTTCCCAGACAGAGGGAAGCTGCTTCAGGGGTGGAAGGCAAATCTCCCATTTGCCGCCTTGAATTATGTGTAAAAATAATAAAGGCAAGAAGCAAATTAAATACATTACATTCAATTAAAACACCATCCAATATCTTATGACGACAACTACAACAATAATTTATTATGCCAAGGTTGATCCAGCCTCCCAAAGACATACCAAGCTAACCAAGATTAAAATGAAAGAACTTACTCATTCATGTGAATGTAACACTTAGTGGTCCTTTCTGAGAAGATTCACACCTAGAGTCATCTTCTCCCTTCTTGTTTCTGGTACCCTTTGATTACCCAAAACTTTGAAGATCTCTTTGTTTGTCTCAGAGAAGGACCAGGGGAGACATGATAGCAGTCTTCCAATATTTGAGGGGCTGCCACAGAGAGAAGGGGGTCAACCTGTTCTCCAAAGCACCAGAAGGCAAGACAAGAAACAATGGATGGAAACTAACCAAGGAGAGAAGCAACCTAGGAGAAATTTCCTGACAGTGAGAACAATTAACCAGTGGAACGACTTGCCTCCAGAAGTTGTGGATGCTCCATCACTGGAGGCTTTCAAGCAGAGACTGGACAGTCATTTGTCTGAAATGGTATAGCATCTCCTGCTTGAGTAGGGGGTTGGACTAGAAGACCTCCAAGGTCCCTTCCAACTCTGTAATTCTGTAATTTTGTATTTCTAGTGTATCCAAAGAGAAGGACTAGGGGTGACATGGTAGCCATCTTCCAATATTTGAGGGGCTGCCACAGAGAAGGGGGGGGGCGGGTCAACCTATTCTCCAAAGTACCCGAGGGCAGGACAAGAAGCAACGGATGGAAGATTATTCAAGAGAGATCCAATTTAGAATTAAAGACAAATTCCCTGACAGTGAGAACAATTAAACAGAACTTAATTGCCTCCAGAAGTTGTGGGTTCTCCATCACTGGAGGTTTTCAGGAAGAGACTGGACAGCCATTTGTCCAGAATGGTATAGGGTCTCCTGCTTGAGCAAGGGGTTGGACTAGAGGACCTCCAAGGTCCCTTCCAACTCTGCAATTCTGTCATCTCCGTCATTTGCATGGGAAGCCCTAGGCTTTCAGAAGCCGCAATGGCCTCTGTCTTCACTTCATCGTTCCTGGAATTTATTTTTTTTCTGCTTGGGAGAAGAGGGAAGCCAAATTTTCAGTAGCAGCCAAATTCCACACATGAATTTAAAAAGAGATTATTTGTTGGATTGCCAGCAGCGAGGCCGAGCAAACATTCCACGAAGTGGCCAGACTGTTAAGTGTCTTTCTTGAGACACCCCGAAGTGTTTTTTAATTTATCTGAGTCGTATCCAGAGGTGGGTTCCTCCTGGTTTGAATCGGTTCGCCCGAACCGGTAGTGACCCGCTGGTGACGTCACGGTGATGTCACAGATCTGGTTTGGTCGGTGCCGGTCCGTGGGTGCCGCCATCTTTTTTTGGGGGGGGGTTTCTTCTGCGCATGTGCAGAAGCCGAGTTTCCGGCACTGCGCATGCGTTGCCATCTTGTTTTCGGCTTTTTTGGGGGGGGGATTTTTATTTTATTTTTCGGCACTGCATGCGCGCGCGCGCGCCCACACGGCGTGCCCACATGGTGCGGGAGGAGGCGAACCGGCAGCGAGGCAAGTTAGAATCCACCCCTGGTCGTATCTATATCTACATCTCTACAACCACCTTGAGTGTGTTTGTATGTAGCCCTCTGCTTACCAGAGCTCACTTAATGACCGCTCGAAGTTGCAACGTCCCTGGAAAAAGGGACTTATGACCGCTTTTCACACTTGTGACCGTTGCAGCATCCCCACCATCACGTGATCGAAATTCGGATGCTTGGCCCCTGGTTCGTATTTGTGACGGTTGCGGTGTCCCGGGGTCACGTGATCCCCTTTTGCGACCGTCTGACAAACGTCGTCAACACGGAAGCCAGATTCACTTAACGACCATTTTACTAGCTTAAGGACTGCAGCAAGAAAGGCTGTAAAAATAGGGCAACATTGACTTTACCAATGTCTCGCTTAGCAACAGCAATTTGGAGGTCCATTGTGGTCGTAAGTGGAATATCTGTATTTGGAAACATTTTGCAAGCTTATAAGAAAAGTGTGAGGAAGGGAAACAGATGACTAAGGGATCAGCAGTTGTTGATGTTTTCAGTGATGCTTGGAAAATTAGCAAGATTTGTCATCGGAGACGCTCATGTGGGGAGGTAAAGCTGTAGGATACGGGTTTCAGTTGTGCCCTTCTGTTTTTGTACTGGTCCAGAAGAAACACAGGTTGTGCCTTTGTGTGTGTGTGGGCGGGGGAGGTGAATCGTGGGGTTAGGGTCTGCCTGGATTGTTGTAATTTTGCAATGCAACTGTAGTTTTTTTGGGGGGGGGGAATCCGAGAGAGAGAGAGAGAAGAGAGAGAGAGAAATGTGAGCTGAAATATTAAAGTGAGCTAGGGCAGAGATGATGGTTTATTTATTTCTTTATTCTATATCCCATCTTTATTATGTTTAGAAACCACTGAAAGCAGCGAATGTGAAGTTTCCGAAAGATGCCCTAATTAATTCATGAGCCACGAGCCAAGTTTCAAAAGAAATCCAGTCATTTATTAGGAGCAACATTCCGGCAATTACTCAGGTGGAGTCAGCTCTGACCTCACGTAATTTACGGGCCCCCATGACCCTGTCTCCCCCCCCTCCTCCCTGGGCATGTCATAAATCACATTCTCCAATGGACCACGTTGGCGGGCTGTAAAAACCACACCCCTCCTGCTGACTCCGGTAACCTAGGATACAATCTGGAGAAAGGCATGTGTGGAATGTCTTTTCAGTTGGGGCAACCAAGCAGCTCTGTCAGTTCCCCCCCCCCCCCCGCAAGCTCCCCCCCCTGCCCCTTCGCTCCTTCTTTAAGACTCCTTCCTCCTCTTTTTTTTTTACCCACAACAACCACCTTGCAAGGTGGGTTGGGCTGAGAAGGAGGGACTGGTCCAAAGTCACCCAGCCAGCTTTCATGCCTAAGGCAGGACTAGAACTCATCATCTCCTGGTGATTGGTCCAACGTCACCCAGCCAGATTTCATGCCTAAGGCAGGACTAGAACTCACCATCTCCTGGTGATTGGCCCAAAATCACCTAGCCAGCTTTCATGCCTAAGGCAGTACTAGAACTCACCATCTCCTGGTGATTGGCCCAAAGTCACCCAGCCAGCTTTCATGCCTAAGGCAGTACTAGAACTCACCATCTCCTGGTGATTGGCCCAACGTCACCCAGCCGGCTTTTATGCCTAACGTGGAACTAGAATTCACTGTCTCCTGATGATTGACCCAAAGTCATCCAGCCGGCTTTCGTACCTAAGGCAGGACTAGAACTCACCGTCTCCTGGTGATGGGCCCAAAATCACCCAGCCAGCTTTCATACCTAAGGCGGGACTGGAACTCTCTGTCCCCACTTTCTACATTAAACTAAATCGGTCCTCATTTACACTTTTAGAGTAGAATGCAAATACTTTCAGCGAATGTATACAAATATTTAGTCTCTTTGGTTGTACCTGATGATTGTATTTGTTTCTAAGTCAAAGAAGCTTTCCTGCTGGTGGTGGTGGCAACTGTGGGTTTAGCAATAGCAATAGCACTTAGACTTATATACCGCTTTACAGTGCTTTACAGCACTCTCTAAGCGGTTCACAGAGTCAGCATATTGCCCCCAACAATCTGGGTCCTCATTTTACCCACCTCAGAAGGATGGAAGACTGAGTCAACCTTGAGCCGGTGAGATTTGAACCGCTGAACTGCTGAACAGTCAGCTGAAGTAGCCTGCAGTACTGCACTCTAACCACTGCGCCACCTCGGCTCTTTTAGGGTGAATCTTCCTTTATTCATTTTATTTGTTAAATCTATTTGCCCCTCTCTTGCCATGGGGCTCCTCTAGGTACCAGGGTCCTTGCAGTGGGCAGGAAAGATGCCAGCTTCTAGGGCTGTTTTAGTAGCTCCTTTGGTGGTGCCTAGGAACATGGGCTTGTTTAAGGACAAGTAGGGATAGATATTTGCTCAGTGGCTGTCGCAAGAACATATTACAGGCAGTCCTCGAGTTACAACACTTCACTTAGTGACCGAAGTTACAACAACACTGAAAAAAACCCCGCTTTTCACACTGACGACTTCTGCAGCATCCCCATGGTCATGGAATCAAAATTCAGACGCTTGGCAACTGACTCGTATTTATGACGGTCGCAGTGCCTTGGGAGGAGGTCACCATCTGATGAGCAAACTCAAGAGGGAAGCCAGAGTCACTTAAGAACCATGCTACTAGCTTACCACATGCAGTGATTCACTTAACAGCGGTGGCAAGAGAGGTCGTGAAATGGGGCAAACCTCCCTTAACCAATGTCTCACTTAGCCACAGAGATTTGGGGCTCCATTGTGGCCATAAGTCGAGGACTGCCTTCAATACCTTCTCCAAAAGCGAAAGGAGCAGAGACGATAGCTAACGTTAACTGAGCCTTTATGAAGATAAATCAGATAAAGACTCCTGAAAAACTCAGTAGGGTCTAACCATTATACATCGGCACCTAAAAATAGACGTGTTTTTAGCAACGCAGGGTGAGAATATCAGTAGAACGTTTCCTGTATCGTGGGGTGTAAAGGTGATAGGAGCCAAATGAATAACTCAGAAAGGTTTTCCTCTGTGAATGGATGGCACACCAAATTTCCAAGCTGAGGGCAAACGGGGCATTAATGCCAAGGCGAGGCTAGAACTCACCGTCTCCTGGTGATTGGCCCAAAGTCACCCAGCTGCCTTTCATGACAAAAAGTCATCATCTCCTGGTGAGTGACCCAAAGTCACTCTGCTGGGTTTTGTGCCTAAGAGGAGACTAGAACTCCCAATCTCCTGGTGATTGGCCCAAAGTCACCTAGCTAGCTTTCATGCCTAAGGCAGGACTAGAACTCCCCATCTCCTGATGATTGGCTCAAAGTCACCCAGCCAGCTTTCATGGTGACTAGAACTCACAATTTCTGGTTTGTAGTTTGATGCCATAACCACTAGACACACACACACACACACACACACACACACACACACACACACACACACACACACACACAGCCACAAGCACTTTATGTGTGTGAAGAAGCACCCTTTTTGTGTGTTTTTTAACTTTGTGTTGCAAAGAGTGAGACAAGGCTTGGAAAACTTCTCCACCTCAAGGCTATTTTTGTGTCACATTCCCCCAGTTGTGGTTCCATGAGTTGGGAGGGTCCCTTCCCTGCTGACCTATGAGGCAGACTTTCTAGAAACTCCCTTTTGATGACAGTTGATTCAACTCACATTGTGGGATGCCATCATGTTTGTGCTGCTAACTCCAGAAGACTGGAGAGTCACTGTTAGATCTTGGCCCTGTAAGAACTGCTTGTTCTCTGCATATCCACTAGTTTTCACTCGGTCCACCTAGTTGTTGACATTTGAGGCTATTATGGGCTGTAACTTTCCACCCTGGCCACAGAAGAACACACCTGGACAAGTGTCTCTGGAGATTCTCAGTCATCCAGGTCATGGTTGTCCCAAAGGTGTGTTTTTTTTCAAGAGGGAACTGGGCTTTCTGGTTTTTTTTTTGAAGACGTTTCGCTTCTCATCCAAGAAGCTTCTTCAGCTCTTGACTGGATGGTGGGGAATGGAAGGATTTATACTCCTTGCAGACAGCTGGTCATTTGCATCCTTTCAGAGAGTCTTGAGTCATTTATCTGTATTTTGGAGGCCTTCTAGTCCAACCCCCTACTCAAGTAGGAGACCCTATCCCATTGTTGTGGTCCGCCAGCGGCCTGCGGAGCTGGCAGCAGAGTCGGACAGCGAGGAGGCTGGGGAGGAACATGGGCCAGGCCTGGAGTCTGGAGAAGGCTCGGTGCCAGAGGCAGAGATCCAGCCCGGGCCATCTGGGAGTTCTGTGCTGACTCCAGAGGCTGACATGAGCGAGGCAGAGGAACGGGGGGAGCCTGTTCCCAATGCGCGCATGCGCAGAGCTGCCAGAAGGCAAGAAGAGTTACGGAGGAAAAGGGCTACTCGGGAGTAAGGCTGGGAGATAATTGGCCCCTCCCATAGGCTATATAAGTGGAGCAAACGGATGTGTTCGTTGCAGGAAGCATCTTGGTTCACTTCGTGTCTCAGCATTTCTGACTCCGTGTTTCTGTTTGGCCTTGCAAAGCTCTTTGCTAATTAGGTTTTTGGCAGCGTGTCAAGAGAGATAAAGGTTCGTGCTTATCTGCCTTCTTCTGAAAGACTTATTTTGGACTAT
>QLTV01002825.1:155251-166580 GCA_003457575.1 Thermophis baileyi
TCCTTCCTTCCTTCCTTCCTTCCTCCCTCCCTCCCTCCCTCCCTCCTTCCCTCCCTCCCTCCTTAATTCATTTCAAGAGATCACAGGGCTGGAAGGGACCTCGGAGGTCTTCTAGTCCAACCCCCTGCTCAAGGCTCAAGGCATGGGCCTTATACCATTCAAGTCAAATCGTTGTCCAGTCTATTTTTGAAAACCTCCAGTGATGGAGTACTCACGACTCCAGAACACAAATCGTTCCACTGATCAGTTCTCACTGTCAGAAAAATGTTCTCCTCATTTCTACGTTGGATGTTTCTTGAACAAGCTTCCATCCATTGCTTCTTGTCTTGCCGTCTGGTCTTTTGAAGAACAAGTGAATCCCCTCTGTTAGGACTCTGTCCAAACGGTTGGGTTGGTTAATATAAACAAGCCACAAATCAATGTTTAAATGTATATATGTAATACAGCTTTAAATGCATTGTTGCATTCTGACTGGCAGTAACGGCCATAAGAGGGAGCTAGAGAACATGGTTAGTTCTCTCTCTTCTGCTGATCCATTGCTTAATTGACTTCGTGTCTGAGAGTAAGCTCTGTGTGTAGCGTAGCTATCTGTGATAGTCTAGAATTGCTTGAAAGCTGAAATCTTTGTTTGCTGATTAAGACAAAGAAAAGCTGGTAAGGAGACTGCTGTACTTCTAAACACTGACTGACTGAACGTGTATGATTCGGACTGTTAATTTGGACTGTGCTATTTCTTTGAGTAAACTACTTTTATACACTTTAACGTATCTGTTTATTGACTGAATCATTACTTATATCTACTGCAACATTACGGTTCACTGTGCAAGCCTTCAGGGCCCAGAGGTTACTCTGCACAATTCCTTAACACCCTCTTCTCTGTGATAGCCCATCAAGTACTGGAAGACAGTTATCACGCCTCCCACCCACCCCAATCCTTCTCTTTGATAGGCTAGACCAGTGTTGGCGAACCTTTTCGGCACCGAGTGCCGAAACGGGAGCGCCAGAAACCGGAAGAGCAGCTGCCCAGTGTGCATGCGTGCGCTGGGAAGATTATCTTCCGGTTTCTGGTGCGCGCATGTGCACCGGCCACCTGGTCTTCGGTTTCTAGCACGCATGCATGCACGAAGACCAGCTGGCCAGTGCGCATGCACGTGCTGGAAACGGAAGATCATCTTCCCAGCACACGCATGCGCACCGGGCGGCTGCTCTTCCAGTTTCCAGCGTTCCTGCGCGTGTGAAGACCAGCTGGCCGGTGCACCGGAACCCAGAAGAGCAACAGGCGATGGCTCGCTTGCCCAGAGAGATGGCTCTGTGTGCCACTTCCGGCATGTGTGCCATAGGTTCACCATCACGGGGCTAGACATACCTAGCTCCCTCACCCCTTCATCATATGAGATCATATAATCCTAGTACTAGAAGCGACCTTCAAGGTTTTCTAGTCCAACCTCCTGCCCAAGGCAAGCGTCCTTATACTATCCCGGACAAATGGCTGCCCAATCTCTTCTTCTCCAGGGTTGGAGCACTTATAACTTCTGGAGTCAAGTCACTGATTATTAGTTCTCACTGTCAGGAAATTTCTCCATATTTCGAAGTTGGGTGTCCCTCGGATGAGCTTCCATCGTCCGTTGCTTCTTGTCCTGTCCTCAGGCGCTATGGAGAATAAATCAGCATCCTCTTTCATATTTCTTTCAAGTTGATCTTGATTCCTGGTCACTTGATGGTCAACGTAGCCCATGGTTGCCTTCTCTGGGTCACTTGATGGTCAACGTAGCCCATGGTTGTTTTTTCTTGGTCACTTGATGGTCAATGTAGCCCATGGTTGCTTTCTCTGGGTCACTTGATGGTCAATGTAGCCCATGGTTGTCTTCTCTGGGTCACTTGATGGTCAACGTAGCCCATGGTTGCCTTCTCTGGGTCACTTGATGGTCAACGTAGCCCATGGTTGCCTTCTCTGGGTCACTTGATGGTCAACGTAGCCCATGGGTGCCTTCTCTGGTTCATTTGATGGTCAGTGTAGCCTATGGTTGCCTTCTCTGACCTCCAGATTAGCTTCAAGCTTCAGAAATCAAAGCAGGACTTCCATTGAGGTTGGTCACGTCCCCTCAAGCAGAGTCAATTTTCAACTTGTTGTCCAGCCCTTTAAAAGGCCCGAGATGAACAATCCAATTGACCTTTCTATGTTCTCCAGAACCTCATTCTCCTCATATGACAGTATAATTTCCTATTAATTCCAGGCAGGAAATCCATACAATCTACACTACAAACCCTCAAAGTTAATGTTTTCTTTTTAAAGATTTGTTTGAAAGCCAACAACCTTCTCACCACAAAAGAGGTGGGGGGGGAATGCAAACACTTTCCAGAATGTTCTGGAGGACTATACTGGAGTTGGGAAAGCCGTAGAAACATGTTTTATGAATCAATAAATATAAATTATGCAAAACAGCCCAGCTGGTTGTGATCATTCGTTTAGTGACTGTTCAAAGTTACAACGGCACTGAAAAAAGTGACTTTTATCACACTTAATTGTGGTCACGTGATCGAAATTCAGATGCTTGGCACCTGACTCGTATTTATGACGGTTGCAATATCCTGGGGTCATTTGATCTCCGTTTGCGACCTTCTGACAAGCAAAGTCAATGGGGAAAGCCGGATTCGCTTCACAACCATGTGACTAACTTTGACAATTGCAGTGATTCACTTAACAACTCCAGCAAGAAAGGTCGTAGAACGGGGCAAAATTCACTAAACAAATGTCTCGCTTAGCCACATAAATTTTGGGCTCTATTGTGGTCGTAAGTCGAGGACTAACCTGTAGAAGGTCCTCTTTTGGCCAAAGAGGTGAAAAGAACTGCGTCATTTTGACAAATGTTCAGTTTGTATTCCCGATCCACAGTTTGTCAATTTTCTTCTTTAAACGTTCTCATGGGCCTTTTGAAATGGGAAGCTATGTATAAATTTCAGAAATCAATGCGATTGCCAGCCCAGACAATTTATTATTAATTCAAACCTTAATCCTTAGGGGGGGACGTTGAATTACCTTCTCTTCTCTCCTTCCTTCCTTCCTTCCTTCCTTCCTTCCTTCCTTCCTTCCTTCCTTCCTTCCTTCCTTCCTTCCTGTTTCTCCAATCTCTATTTTCTCTCCTCTTTCTTTCCTTTTCTCCTTTTGTCTCCTCCTTCCTTTTCCCTTCCCTTTCTTTCCTTATTTTCTCCTTCCTTCCTCCCTCCCTCCCTCCTCTTATTTCTCTCTTTGCTTCTTTCTTTCCTTCTTTCTTTCCTTCTTTCTTTCTTTCTTTCTTTCTTTCTTTCTTTCTTTCTTTCTTTCTTTTTTTCTTTCTTTCTTTCTTTCTTTCTTTCTTTCTTTCTTTCTTTCTTTCTTTCTTTCTTTCTTTCTTTCTTTCTTTCTTTCTTTCTTTCCTTTTCTCTCACCCTTCTTTCCATTCCCTTCTTTCTATTTTCTTTTTCCTTGTTTTCCCTTTCCTTCCTTCCTCCTCTGATCCTTCTCTCCCTCTTTCCTTTTCTCCTTTTCCTCCCGCTTTCCCTCCCTCCCTCCCTCCCTCCCTTTCACTTGTGCCGTTAATTCATCCAGTGACTTCCCAGCAACCTCCCTCCAACAGGCGTAATGTTCTGGCATAACTTACTTACTGGAAGGATTCCACAGACTTGTACCCAACCAGACGTCAAAATGTTAGCCAGGAATGATAGATGGCAGCAGTCAGAGGCAAACCGCTTTGAATCCCTTCTCCTCTCTTTCTCTCCTCACTTCCCCCCTTTTCTCTGGAAATCACCAGCTGATATTCCCCCCACCCCACCCCCCACCCTTTCATCAGAAGTGAAGCCCGTGTTGGCTCAGGGCAAAGCAAAGTTTAGATCCTGGGGAAGGCCATGACTCAATCGTTGGAGATTGTTTAAAGGCAGCTGGGCAAGGCACGCAGCCTTTAGCCAACAGACACAATTAGCAAGGTTTCCATCCGTGCGTGCCACAGACACGCATGTGTGTGTTGGAAAGTCACTTCTGGAAACCAGAAGAGTTGAAGAGAGGGGAGATCTAATAGCATCTTCCAATATTTGAGGGGCTGCCACAGAGAGGAGGGCGTTGATTTAGAACAGGTTAGCATCAGTTTAACAGCTTACCTCCAGAAGTTGTGGGGGCTCCATCACTGGAGGTTTTCAAGAAGAGACTGGACAGCCAGTTGTCTGGAACGGTATAGAGCAGTGATGGCAAACCTATGGCACGCGTGCCATAGGTGGCACGCAGAGCCATATCTGCCTGCACGCGAGCCGTTGCCCTAGCTCAGTTCCAGCGTGCATGTGCGCGCCAGCCAACTGATTTTCTGCTCACGCGGAGGCTCTGGGAGGGCGTTTTCGGCATCCGGAGGGCCTGGGAGGCCGTTTTCACCCTCCCCAGGCTCCAAGAAAGCCTCTGGAGCCTGGGGAGGGTGAAAAACTGGCCTACTGGGCCCACCGGAAGTTGGGAAATGGGGGAGCAGGGGGGTCGTGTGCGCATGCGTTGGGGGTGGGGCAGCAAGGGGGGTCATGCGCACATACGCAGGGGGGCATTGAATTATGGGTGTGGGCACTCACGTGCGTGTGATAGGGCGTGCTTGCGCGCTTTCGGCACCCGAGGAAAAAAAGTTTCGCCATCACTGGTATAGAGTCTTCTGCTTTAGCTGGAGGGTTGGACTAGAAGACCTCCAAGGTCCCTTCCCACTCTGTTATTCTATTATTTTTATTCTCCAGAGCACCTGAAGGCAGGAGAAAACTGGATACCAAATAGGTATTTTGGAGTGTGCAGGGGAACAAAAGTAACAAATGTTTACAGCTCTTTAAAGCAGCTTGGTGTCCTGTCCCGTTTCTCCCCCACCCCGGAATTGTGCACACCTTGGCCTCCGCGTAAATTTAGGGAGAGATGTGGCTGTTGAAAATAATGCAGATCAGTGATACATTCACAAACGGGGGGGGGGGGAAGATGTGACAGCTTGAAAGAGCTGTGTTTGAGATCTGGAAAAGACACAGCTGCTTTAAAAAGTTGTAAACAGATGCTGCATTTATGATTCCAGGAAAGGAAGTAAATATCTATGGAGATTCTCAGTCATCCAGGTCATGATTGTCCCAAAGGTGCTTTTTTTTCAAGAGGCAACTGGATGTTTTGCTTTTTCTTTGAAGACCTTCTCATCCAAGAAGCTTCTTCAGCTCTGACTGGATGGTGGGGAATGGAAGGATTTTTATTCCTTGCAGGCAGCTGGTCATTTGCATCCTTTTAGAGAGTCGTTGAGGCCACTTGGAAGTTTGTCTGTGTCCTAAGGATCACTGCAGGTAAACCTCCAAGTAGCCTCAACGACCCGCTAAAAGGATGCAAATGACCAGCTGTCTGCAAGGAGTATAAATCCTTCCATTGCCCACCATCCAGTCAGAGCTGAAGAAGCTTCTCGGATGAGAAGCGAAACGTCTTCAAAGAAAAACCAGAAAGCCCAGTTGCCTCTTGGGGAAAAAAGCACCTTTAGGAAAGGAAGTAGCTGTTTTAAAGAGTTGTGGTAGATACATTTCAGCATCCGGTAAATCAAGTGGAGTTTGTTGTGAAAAGAACAGGATTGTGGTTGTCATGAACCCACCCGCTTAACCTTGATGCTCCCAGATGTCAGGCACATCCTGGCCTATTCGTGCATGGTTCATGGGTTGTCTGCTGCGATTTATTTACCGTGATTTTGTTCTCCTTCTTTTTTTTGCTAGATTCTCAGCGTTCCCATCTCTCTTCGTTCACCATGAAGCTAAAGGACAAGTTCCACTCGCCCAAAATAAAAAGGACGCCATCGAAGAAAGGAAAGCAGCCTGACCTAGTGGTGAAATCCCCCGAAAAGGTCGTGAACAAGGTAAGCTGGTGGCCTTCCTGAGTGAGTTAGTTGAGGGCAGCGGTGAAATCTACTTACCTTTCCTACCGGTTCGCTTTTTCACCCTCTGTGCATACACAGAACGCTTTGCGCTTTCGCAGAGGGTTAAAAACAGGAAAATGGCGATGTCCAGGCAGGTGGGCGGAGCCTCGTGCTGCCGCCGCTACCGGTTCTCTGAACCACCGGCGGCCGCCACTACCGGTACACCCGGACCGGGCTGAATCGGTAGCATTATACCCCTGGTTGAGGGGTACCTGGTAAGTACAGTACTCCTCCACTTAACGACATATTATTGAGCCTGGGAATACGTTTGTAAGTCGTGGCTGTCATTAAACAGATCATCACGTGACCGCACCTGATTTTTATGATCTTTTTTGCAGCAGTCGTTAAGCGAACGCCGCTGTCATTAAGCAAACACGGCGGTTGTTACGCAAACACCACAGTCGTTAAGCGAACGTTAAATGTTTCACTTCTCATCCGAGAAGCTTCTTTGGTTCTGACTGAACGGTGGAAGATGGAAGGATTTATATTCCTTGCTGTCTTTGATTTTTTTTTTTTTGAAGACGTTTCACTTCTCATCCGAGAAGCTTCTTCAGTTCTGATTGAACAGTGGAGGATGGAAGGATTTATTGCCATCATCTGGTAGTTAGCGCTCTTTCTGAGAGTCGTTGAGGCCACTTGGAGATTTATCTGTGCCCTCAGTGTGGCCTCAATGACTCTCAGAAAGAGCGGTTCACCCGAACCGGTAACGACCTGCTGGTGACGTCACAATGATGTCACCGAACCGGATCGGTCGGTGCCAGTCTGTGGGGGCCGCCATCTTTTTTTATTTATTTATTTATTTATTTTTTAATTTTTATTTATTTATTTTTTTCTCCTTCTGAGCATGCGCAGAAGCTGACTTCCGGCACTGTGCATGCGGTCGCCATCTTTTTTTTTTTTGGCTTCGTTTTTTTTGGGGGGGGGATTTTTTTGTTACTGCACGAGGCGCGCCCACGCGGCGCGGGAGGGAGCGAACTGGCAGCAAGGTAAGTTGGAACCCACCCCTGGAAAGAGCGCTAACAACCAGATGACTGCAAGGAATACAAATCCTTCCATTCTCCACCATTCAGTCAGAACCGAAGAAGCTTCTCAGGTGAGAAGCGAAACGCCTTCAAGGAAAAACAAAGAAAGCCCCAGTTGCCTTTCGAAAAAGCACCTTTGGGATTTACATTGTCGTATCAGATGTTGAATGCAAGTTCATAAGGATGACCGTTCCGTGAGGAGGACTCCATAGTTTTCTGTAAATCCTGAATAATACGGGATGGATAACGTTACCCACCCTCTCTATATTTGGGGCTTCAACTCATCGGTGGCCATGTGGACTGGGGAATCTTGGGAGTTTTCATCGGTCCATCCAAAGGAGGGCCTGAGATTTCAGGACCTTGGAGACTTCCAACCTTCCTGGTCTATAGCTCCACCTACAATTTTCCAACCAGATAAGGCATAAGAGTGACATGATAGCCATGTTTCAATATTTGAAGGGCCGTCACAGAGAAGAATGGGGGGGTCAACCTATTCTCCAAAGCACCTGAGGGCAGGACAAGAAACCATGGATGGAAGCTTCTCAGAGGAAGATCCAACCTGGAACTAAGGAGAAATTTCCTGACGGTGAGAATAATGGAACAAGTTGCCTGATGGAGTTGTGGGTGCTCCCATCACTGGAGATTTTCAAGAAAAGATTGGACAACCATTTGTCTGGGATGGAATAAGGACTCCTGACTTGGGCAGGGGGTTGGACTAGAAGACCTCCAAGATCCCTTCCAGCTTATGGTTCTATGATTGTATAAGGAGTGCAAATCCTTAAAGAGACAGGCCTTAATGTTGTCATTTGGGGCCAGCATCTGTTTCTTCTTGGCTATTCCGAGTTCATGGATGCCCTTTGAAAGAGAGTCCCTGTTGAAAGAAAACGTAACAACAAAGAGAAGTTAAAATTGCTTTCGCATTTGCTTTCTTTCTCATTGAATAAAGCCGATCCAAACGTCGCGGCCGTTTTCAAGGTGATCGAATGATTAAATGCAAGCGGAGGAGGGAAGTCACGACAGTAACTGCATTCGATGCATTTTATTTTAATTAAATTCAGACATAAATCAGTGCAAGTCCATTTGAGAGGGTCCTAGCCCTCCCCATATTCTGGTGGACCCAGCCAATAGGAGCCCTGCTGGAGAAGATGGCTATTGGCCAACTGATTTTATTTACATAGCAAGCATCTCTCTCAAGCTGTTTTTTTTTTTAAAGGTCTCTGAGGAGTTGGATGTCAAATCCATTTTAACAACCTTGATTTCTCTCTTGAATCAGTGGGAGGAGATGCTACTCAGATGGTTAACGAAAGGCCGGGTATCGCCTTGTTCGCCCGGGAGAAAAGCCCCAAACATGCTTAAACACACAAGCAGGCAGTATCAATAATTTTCTTGCATTTGTTTCAGAACCCTGACCTGATCAATCTTTTTTTTAAATCGCTTTTTATTGAAGTTTATGGAAGAGATATAAATATCCTCGTGCACTGAGTATGAGCCCGCAGTGTGCTGCAGCTGCCCAAAAAGCCAACACGGTCCTGGGAATAGACATCAAGATCGCGAGAAGTGATAATACCGCTTTATACCATACTAGTGAGGCCACACTTGGAATAGTGCGTCCAGTTTTGGTCGTCACAATACAAAAAAAGATGCTGAGCACACACAAAAAAAGTGTCCAGAGAAGAGCAACTAAGATGATAAATTCGCTGGAGGTTAACCGTATGAGGAATAGTTGAGGGTACTAGGTGTGTCTAGCCCATCAAAGAGAAGGATTAGTGAGGACATGATAGAAGTCTTCCAAACTTCTTGGAGTCCTAGTGGACAGTCACTTAAATATGAGCCAGCCGTGTGCTGCAGCTGCCAAAAAAGCCAATGCAATTCTAGACTGCATTAACAGAAGGGTAGAATCAAGATCACGTAAGGTGTTAATACCACTTTATAACGCCTTTGAAAGATTACACTTGGAATATTGTGTCCAGTTTTGGTTGCCACGATGTAAAAAAGACTAGAAAGAGTGCAGAGAAGAGCAACAAAGATGATTAGGGGAAAGGAGAGAAGCAACGTAGAACTAAGGAGGATTTTCCTGACAGTTAGAACAATTAATCACTGGAATGACTTGCCTCCAGAGGTTGTGAATGCTCCAACACTGGAAGTATTTAAGAAAAGATTGGACAACCATTTGTCTGAAATGGTATATAGGGCTTCCTGCCTGAGCAGGGGGTTGGACTAGAAGACCTCCAAGGTCCCTCCCAACTCTCTTTATTCTGTTCTATTCTATTCAATATTTGAGGGGCTGCCACAAAGAAGAGGGGGTCAACCTATTCTCCAAAGCACCTGAAGGCAAAACAAGAAGCAACGGATGGAAATTAACCGAGGAGAGAAGCAACCTAGAATTAAATTCCTAACAGTGAGGACAATCAACCAGTGGAACAACTTGTCTCCAGAAGCTGTGGGCGCTTCATCACTGGACATTTTTAAGAAGAGACTGGACTGCCATTTGTCCAGGACGGAATAAGATCTCCTTCCTTGAGCCGAGGGTTGGACTAGATGATTTTCGGGGTCCCTTCCAGCCCAATGATTCTATGTTGTACGTTCTACCGTAACATAGCAATGAAAATAAAGATAAGGAGTCAACAGGGAAGCGAGAAGAAGGAGGGAAGAAGAGAAGAGTAAAAGGGAAGGGGGGAAAAAGGAACGACTTCCAACTTCCACTTTCCAGCTCAACCGCCTCTTCTCCTGTATCTGCTTCTCCTGATGCTGTCCCTCACTTGAGTCCAGATGTGGCATTTGGTGACATTTGTGCGCTGGCC
Organism: Thermophis baileyi; assembly: GCA_003457575.1. Lineage (NCBI taxonomy): Eukaryota > Metazoa > Chordata > Lepidosauria > Squamata > Dipsadidae > Thermophis > Thermophis baileyi. Next base: position 165,002 of record QLTV01002825.1, read on the forward strand.
ATTTCTTACGCATGGCCAGCTCGAGAGTTTTGCCAGAGGGAAGCGCCGTTCTTGGAAAGTCAATGCAGCGGACGCAGCTCCGCGATGGCTCTTTTTCCAGTTTCTCGCGTCGAGACGGAGCGATGCAGAAAGCAACCAGAACAGCCTCCGTTTACAGAGGGTCCTCGACTTAACAACCATTCGTTTAGTGACCAGCGTTACAAGGGCAATGGGGGAAAAGTGACTTATGTCCGTTTTTCACACTTAATGACCATGGTAGCATCCCAACAAGATTTGGCCACTGGTTCATATTTATGATGGCCGCAATGTCCTGGGGGGGGGTTGTCACAGGATCCCCTTTTGCGACCTTCTGACAAGCAAAATCAGTGGGGAAGTTGTAAGTTGAGGACACCCTGTATCAGATAAAAGACAACTGAGCCCTCAGAAATGTGTACAGGTAGCCCTCGGCTTACAATAGTTCGCTTAGTGACGGTTCAAAGTTACAATGGTACTGAAAAAAATGAGACCTAGGACCGTTTTTCAAAGTGATGAACTTTGCAGCATCCCCATGCTCCTGTGATCAAAATTCAGATGCTTGGGTAACTGGTTCATACTTATGACGGTCGCAGTGTCCCGGGGGGGGTTTCATGTGATCCCCCTTTTGCGACCTTCTGATAAGCAAAGTCAATGGGGAAGGCAGATTCACTTAGCAACCCGGCGACTCACTTACAGTATCAACTGTAGTGATTCCCTTAACAACGGTGGCAAGAAAGGTCGCAAAATGGGGCAAAACCTCACTTAACAACAGAAACGTTGGGCTCCGTTGCGCTCGTACGTTGAGGACTCCCTATATGGGGTATGAAGTACGAGCCCTTCTCAGGATTTTGGGCTGTAGAAAGGACAGGGGGAGAAATGTGCTTTCAAACTTGCAAGATTCTGTTCACGTAACCTGAAAGTAAAGTAGAATTAGCTATCTGGTCATGTTTCCTGCCTGGTCTACCTCACAAGGCTGGCTGGAGAGGAAACTGTTTTGTCAGCCCTTCTTGACACCTGTCTCTTTGTTTGAACAGGGAGCCATAAGCCAGATCATTCTTTGCAATTTCCTCCATCCGTCCTCCTTAGACTGGGGTTGTTCTAGGACACGCAACTACTACTCTCTCCCAGGCAGATTGGTGCCTCTTGAACAAAAGGCACCAGATTTGTGCAGTCGGTTGTGTATTATTTGCACTGTCAGGGTTTCCCACAGCACTAAATGTGGCAGGCCTGAAGATCCAATGCCCAAGATGGCTTCCAGGCAGGGGTGAAATCCAGCAGGTTCTGACAGGTTCTGGAGAACCGGTAGTGGAAATTTTGAGTAGTTCGGAGAACCGGCAAATACCACCTCTGGCTGGCCCCAGAGTGGGGAGAGAATGGGGATTTTGTAGTATCCTTCCCCTGGAGTGGGGAGAGAATGGAGATTTTGCAGTATCCTTCCCCTGGAGTGGGGAGGGAATGGAGATTTTGCAGTATCCTTCCCCCTGGAGTGGGGAGGGAATGGGGATTTTGCAGTATCCTTCCCCCTGGAGTGGGGAGGGAATGGGGATTTTGCAGTATCCTTCCC
>QLTV01002825.1:177341-192310 GCA_003457575.1 Thermophis baileyi
TAGCTATCTATCTATCTAGCTATCTATCTATTCTCCTATTCTTTCTGTCTGTCTGTCTGTCTATCTATCTCTCCATCCATCCATCCATCCATCCATCCATCCATCCATCCATCCATCCTTCACCCATCTAATCTATCTTTCTACCTATGTACCAACCCAGTCCCATGTCCAAAGAGACAACCACCTAAACAAATAAACCAAAGCAGGAAGTCCTGGAAGGAGAAAAGCTAAGCCAACATATTTGCATAAGTTGGAATGTGTCAAGAGTTTGTTGCATAAATTGTTTCCAGAAGCACACACACATAACTGATTCAGCTGGATTCATTAACTTCTTTATATACATAATAACAGATGAGTATTTACAATACCAGTAGCAGAGTTCTTCTTTAACGTAGCAGCAGTTACAAGCAGTTTTTAGTTCAGAGTTCAGAGCAGACAGAGTACAGAGTGGGCTGAGCCATGCCCAGCCTTCTAGCTTAAGTTTCAGTTTCAATTCTCTGCACAGACTCAGATCTGTTTAAGCTCCCATTGGCTGACTTAGTTGCTATGCCTATTCATTGGCTGACCTTCTTACCATGGCTCTCCCAGTCATGAATATTCTAACAGAACGATGTGCAGTCTTGCCTAAAGAAGGACTGGGCCCGCCAGCAGCTTCCCTGGCTGGCTGGTGCCGTAAGCGCGCTCTCAGCCCTGCATCAAATGTGATGCAGCCTGCTCCTTCCGTCTCAACCACGTTTCTCCCCTCTCCAGCCAGTTGGAGCTTCCCTTGACGGATCGTGAGATGGAGATCCTCAACAAGACAGCGGGGTTGACTCCGACCGCAGAAGCGTTGGCAGATGCCACAGACGAAGAGGTCGCCCCACCGAAACCGCCCCTTCCTTGCATTCGGGTGGCTGAAAACAGGTAAACGCACCTGTAAGAAAGTCATAATTCTGCCCTTACGCTTCCCGGTGCTAAAGAAGGGCTGTTTTTCAGAATGCTCGTGGTCCTCAACTTATAATCACACTGCTCGAAGTTGCAACGCCACTGAAAAAAGTGACTTATGACTGTTTTTCACACTTACCAACTGTTGCAACCTCTCCACGGTGACGTGATCAACATTTGGATGAAAATATAATTAGAAAAATACTGGAATGGGCGGACATGGATAGACATTAAAAGTAAAAGACAAGGAAGAATCAGAATATTTTTTAACGTGGGATTTGTTTTTACCAGTGGTTAGATAAAAGAGGTAGAAATTAGAAGATAAAATATTACTGCTATGCATACGTAAACGATGAAAGATTACTACTGCATATAAGTAAACATTATTAGTATTAGTATTTTGTATAGGCCCGTGATGGCGAACCTATGGCACGCGTGCCAGAGGTGGCACGCAGAGCCCCCTCTGTGGGCACGCACGCCGTCGCCAGCTGCTCTTCTGGTTTCCGGTGCGCACATGCACGTCAGCCAGCTGGTTTTCGTGGGTGCCGGAGCACCAGAAAATGGCCTGAAAACGGCCAAAAACCAGGCCGTTTCTGGGACTTTTTTCAGGCCGTTTTCCGAGCTGTTTTCAGGCCGTTTTTCGGGCCATTTTTCAGGCCGTTTTCAACCCAAAAATGGCCCAGAAAACAGCCTGAAAAATGGCCAGAAAACGTCCCTGAAAATATCCCAAAAAACGGCCTGAAGAAAGGCCCAAAAATGGCCTGGTTTTTGGCCATTTACAGGCCGTTTTTCAGGCCCTTTTCAACCCCAAAACAGCCCAGAAAATGACCTGAAAAGGGCTCAGAAAACGGCCTGGAAAATGGCCAGAAAACGGCCTGAAAATGGCTCAAACAACAGCTGGAAAACGGCCTGAAAACGGCCCGGAAAACAGCCAAAAAACAGGCATGCACGCGCTGGTCAGCTGGTCTTCGGGTTTCCGGTGCTCCGGCACGCACACATGCACGCACATTCTGGTTTGGGCACTCTGTGCCGAAAAGGTTCGCCATCACTGGTATAGGCAATTGACTCGCACTGTTCATTAAGCACTTATGTATATTAAAGAAAAAATGTATAAATAAAAATTTAAATTTTTTTTTGAGTGCTTGGCAACTGGCGTGTACTTATGACGGTTGCGATGTCCCGGGGGTGTGTGTGTCACATGACCCCCTTTTGCAACCTCCTGACAAGCAATGGGGGGGAAGCCAGATTCATTTAACAACCGTGCTACTAACTTACCGACAGCTGCAGTGATTCGCTTAACCACCCTGGCAAGCAAGGTCATAAATTGAGGGAAAACTCACTTAACAACAATATTTTAATTTTCCTTCATCTTACGCAGCCTTCCACCAGCCTTGCCCCCTAAGAAACGTCAGTCGGCGCCCTCTCCTACGCGAGTGGCTATCGTAGCCCCCATGAGCCGAACAACCAGTGGTTCCAGTTTACCCATTGGGATCAACAAACAGGTAAATTACCGGCTGTATCTGACCAAAAAGCTATCCAGATAGGATGCTGTGTTCATTTAAAATCTTATTGCAGGTAGTCCTTGCCTTACAATTCAATTAGCGACCATCTGTGCAGCACACCAAAAAAAGTGACTTACGACCATTTTGCACGCTGCAACATCCCAATGGCCACGCGATCCAAATTCGGACGCTTGGCAACTGACTCCTATTTAGGACGGTTGCAACGTCCCATGGGTCATGTGTTCCCCTTTGGCAACCTTCTGATAAGCAAAGCCAACGGGGAAACCGGATTCACTTAATGACCATGTTACTAATTTAACAACTGCAGAGATTCACTTTAGCACCTGGGGCAAGAAAGGTTGCAAAATGGGACAAAACTCACTTTATCAACCTCGTCTCGCTTAGCCACAGAAATTTTGGGCTCCGTTGAGGTCGTAAGTCAAGGACTACCTGCATAGAATTCAGGGGCCAAACTTGGAGAATACGTCCAAATTTAAGATCATCTCCAGTAATGGGTTTCACTTACCTTTGCTACTGGTTCAGAGATGTGCGTGCGCGCGCCGCTTCTGCGCATGCGCAGATCGTCCGGGATGACTTCCGGGTGGGTGGGCGGAGCCTCCCACTGCCGCCGCTACCGGTTCACCCGAACCGGGATGAATCAGTAGCAACCCACCACTGATCATCTCCTCCTGCCCGTAATTCCAAAAGAACAACTTCCTTTCTGGATTCAGAGGCTTAAAATGTACCTGTCCGTTTCCCTTATTCCGAAAGAGAAAATTGAAGAGTGTTGTCAGGATATCCATCTTGTTTAATTCCAAGATCGGTTGTTTATAAAGAGGTTGACTTTACTCGTACCTCTTCTCCTTCCCACCCGCAGGAATTTGAAAATGATTGCTATCCCCAACGGAGGCTGTCGGGGGGCAGCCAGTCCTACGGAGGGGAATCTCCCCGCCTCTCGCCCTACAGCAGCATGGGGAAGCTGAGCAAATCGGACGAACAATTGTCCTCATTGGATTGCGACAGCGGACAGTGCTCGCACAACACAAGCTGTGAAACGTTAGGTAAAGAGAATGCTCGGCTGCTGATGGGCTCCGCACGGGTCTGCCCTATGCCGAGAGATGTGATACCCGGTTCAACTCCATCCATCATGAGTATCAGGTCCACGGGAGAACTGGTCCAATTAAACTGATTTATTGCTAAACAGTCTGTGCCCAAGAAACTTCTCAACTAATGGTCAGCACCTGGTTAGAGTTAGATGAGGATCCACAGAATTCAAGGGAAGTTAGACTTTGTTCGCATGTGACTACGTAGGGATTCTAGGCTGATTCATCTTTTGACTCCCCCACCCCGCAGGTTCTACCACTCCTTCTACAGGCTGCATGCAAGCTACACTGCGCAAAACTCTACACAAATACGATTTCCAAACCACAGGAAGTAAACATTGCCCTCCCCTCTCCATCAGTCAGTCCTTTTCCTCGACACCGAATGCAGCCCAGGGTTTCTCTTTTTAAGAAAAGATGGAGAAAAAACAGCCCAGGTTCAACCCATCCATCCATCCATCCACCGAGCCTTTCAATCTTTATTGCATTGGTGTAGAAATGGCTAGTACTGTGTTTTCCCGAAAATATGACCTACCCCGAAAGTAAGTCCTAGCTTGATTTTTACAGGTGTGCCCAATATTAGCCCTACCCCCCCCCCAAATAAGCCCTAATTAAGACCCCGCCCACTCCAGGGTGCACTGGTAAAAATTGAGCTAGGGTAGGGATGGGGGGGTGGAGCCACCCTACTACTTACCTTCGGACAGTTGCAGCCAGGCCTCGCACACCCCAACCCTTGTCTTCCGGCCCATTTCTTCTGCAGCCGGCAAGTCCGGCAAGGCTTTCCTGAAGGCCTCTGCAGCCGATAACAGAGCTCCGCTATCGGCTGCAGAGGCCTTCAGGAAAGCCTTGCCGGCGGCCGCAGAAGAAGTTCCTAAGGCCTCTGATAGCGAAAAGGAGGCCGGGGACAACGCACACAAGTGAGGTGAATCAATGGATGACATTTCAATGCGCTCTACATGGGGCTACCCTTGAAGAGTGTCCGGAGACTACAGTTAGTCCAGAATGCAGCTGCGCGAGCAGTCGTGGGTGTGCCAAGGTACACCCACACGAGTTCCATCCTTTGCGAGCTGCACTGGCTGCCGATTGCGCTCCGGTCACAATTCAAGGTGTTGGTTGTTACCTTTAAAGCCCTACATGGCTCAGGACCAGTTTATCTGCGTGACCGCCTTCTGCCACATTCCTCCCAACGACCAGTGAGGTCGCAAAGGGCTGGCCTTCTTCAGGTCCCGTCAGCCAGACAGTGTCGGCTGGCGGGCCCGCGGGGGAGGGCCTTCTCTGTAGCCGCTCCGACTCTGTGGAACCAACTTCCCCCCGAGATCCGTACTCCCCCCACCTTACTGGCTTTCCGTAAAGCCGTTAAGACCTGGCTTTTCCGGCAGGCCTGGGGCCAATAACCTATGGATTGGCCCATGTATGCAGGTGTAAATGTTTTTTGATATTTTTAAATTGTATTTATTATGTTTTTCTTGGTGTTTATTCATGTGTTGTGAGCCGCCCAGAGTCCTTTGGGAGTTGGGCGGCATACAAATTTTATTAATAAATAAATAAATAAATAATTTCCCCCCCCCTGAAAATAAGACCTGGTGCCTTTTTTGGTGGCAAAAATTATATAAGACAGGGTCTTATTTTCGGGAAAACACGGTATATATATTATTGCGTCAAAGTAAAAAGTCCCCGAGGCCCCTTCCAACTCTTCTGTTGTTCACATCGTTTCTTACTCTCTTCCCTGCAGATCATTACGATCCTGATTACGAGTTCTTGCAGCAGGATCTCTCGAACACGGACCAGATCCCCCAGCCAGGACTTGGCGTGCTCAGCCCTTTGCCAGAGGGCCTGCGGGAATCTGCCTCTCCGTTTCTTGGACAATCTTTCCAACTTCCAGAGAATTGTATCTCACCAACCGCTGCGCCGGCTGTTGAGGTCCCACCAGCTCTTCCCGAGAAGAAGAGGAGAGGGACAGCAGCTTCTGCATTCGACGTCTCCGGTTGTCGGGTCCTCCTGGAGAGGCACCCTTCGCAATACGACAATATTTCGGAGGAGGACTTAAGCGTCCCGACACTCTTGCCCTGGGTGTTCACCCCTTTTGCGGCTGTCCTGCCCTATCAGCCTGGAAAGCCAGCCCCCCCTGTTGAATTCCTGGCTGATTTCTCCAGTCCCAACGCGCCCAGAGAATCCGAGGAACCTCCACCCCTGCCAGAGAAGAAAAACAAACACAGTAAGTGCTCCCTTCATCTTTAAAAAACAAACAAACATATAACTTTATTAAAATGTTCAAAAAGGAAGATTTAAAAACTAACGGGAAGTAATATTTAGGATAAAGGAAAGAGAGAAGAAAAGAAAAAAGACAAAGACAAAGACAAAAGTACAGGAAAAGAAGAAAATATAAAGAAATAGCTTCTTCCTTTCCTTCTTTTCTCCTTTCCTTCCTTTCCTCCTTTTTCCCTTCTTTTCTCCTTCCTTCTTTTCTTCATCTGTCTTTTCTCCCTTCTTTCCTTCCTTCCTTCTTTCCTTCCCTCCTTCCTTCCTTCCTCCTTCCTTCCTCCCTCCCTCCCTCCCTTCCTTTTTCTTTTCTTTTCTTTTCTTTTCTTTTCTTTTCTTTTCTTTTTTCTTTTAAAAACCACTACAAGGGAACATCCCCAGCTCTGCAAAATAACAATAGCAGTGTTTCAATATTTGAGGGGTTGCCACAAAGAAGAGGGGGGGAACCAATTCTCCAAAGCACCAGAAGGAAGACAAGAAGCAATGGGTGGAAACTAATCAAGGAGAGAAGCAACTTAGAACTAAGGAGATATTTCCTGACAGTGAGGACAATTAAGCAGTGGAACAACTTGCCTCCAGAAGTTGTGAATGCTCCAACACTGGAGGTTTTCAAGAAGAGATTGGACAACCGTTTGTCTGAAATGGTATAAGGTTTCCTGCCTAAGCAGGGGGTTGGACTAGAAGACCTCCGAGGTCCCTTCCAACTCTGTTATTCTGTTCTACTTCCCATTGTAGGGCAGTGAGTCCACCCAATGTAATTCCCATAACCATATCATAAAGTAGGAGATATATAAGAAAGAATTAAGTCGTAGCAAGGTTAATCTAAAACGTTTTCCCCCACCCGCCGCAGTGAGTTTCTGTTCTACTTTCCATCATAGGACAGCGAGCTCTTCAAAATATCACCCCAAACTTCCTGCCTGTTGCATGTCTCCAAAACCACAGCAGGGGAACTTCCCCACCCGCGCAAAATTACAAAATTAAACTAGACAAACGTATGATTCACCAGCAAGATCTTCGTAATTATCCCAACGTTGACAGGCGTAAAACCAGAGGTTGGCTTTTAAAGAATTTCCCTCCCAAGAACCATGAAGATTGTATGATTACCAAGGACTTTAAATATATATATATATATATGTTGGCTTACTGTCATTTTCAGCCCTTGGTTCCCAAATTCGCTTCTCCCCTTCTTGCCTAGCTGCTGGTTTAATCACATGGCGACTCTCACTTAATCCTGATTTGTTTAGATGCTGGTTCAGCAATTTGTGGATAATCACACACACAAAAAAGGAACAGGAAAGTGTTTTTGAGTCTGTTTTAGTATTCCGGATAAGAATTTTGTCCTCTGGGTTAAGAGTTGAGCAATTGTGGGATTTTTACGTTGGTTGAGTCTGATCTGTGTTTATTATCGTAGGTAATCCTCGAGTTACGTCCGCAATTGAGCCCAAAATTTAGGTTGCTAAGTGAAAAACGTGTTAAGTGCCCCCATTTTACGACTTTTCTTGCCAAAGTTGTTAACCGAATCATTGCATTTGCTTAGTAAGTTAGTAACCCGGTTGTTAAGTGAATCTGGCTTCCCCATTGACTTAGCTAAGTGGTTCTTAACCTTTTTTGAACGAATCGCCCCCTTGAACCAATGAGGAAGTTGTCATCGCCCCCCTCCCCCAACATAACCTCTCAATCACAACATAGGAACTAAGAATTTCAAGAGGAAAACTCTGAAACTAAATTAAGATTCGAGGAAAGTATATATTCACGCACACTGTAAAAAGGATTAAAAAGACACAAAGAAAATTTTTACAGAATGAAAGCAACAAAAATCAGAGCGGCAAATTTAATGCCTAAAACTGAAGAAAAATATATATCTACACAAAAAGTTTACACGAAGAGCACAACAAAAAAATTGAAAACATAAAACTGAGAAACCAAAATATAATATTGAACTGGAGTGTACGCTAAAAAAGTACAATACAAAGAGACACACAAAATGTTTTACAGAGCACAACAAAAATTCGAAAATGAAGCCGAAAACTCAAACTGCCTCTTCTCGGCCATGTTGAGAGGCCTTTGAAATGAAAGGCACTACCTGCAAATTAAATTTTCGACTGCACTGGAACACTAGAAAAGCACACGTGGACATCGATAAACCTAGTTTCAACAGTTACGTTGACATTACAGCTGACGTCACAGGGGACAGCCATTCAGCATGTGATGTTTCGAAAGAAGCGCTCCCCCCCTCCATCACTGCCCATTCTGGCCAATGGCGCACCACTGTATGGGTAGAGGCTGCTGCGCAACGCGCATGAGGATAAGCGATGCGTATTCACATGTGTACAGCGTTCTGTACTGAAGCTAGCTGGAGGAACATTTGAAAACACAATTCAATCCACTAATAGCGAGCGATCTGATGTTTTTGTACGACAGATACACAGCGATTCACTGTACGAAAAAGTCTCGAAAGTGTCCCCAAAACTCGCTCCATCGCCCCCATATCGCCCCCTTTTCATTCCTTTGCCCCCCTGAAAAACAAAATCACCCCCTGGGGGGGTGATATCGCCCAGGTTAAGAACCACTGACTTAGCTGATCAGAAGTTTGCAAAAGGGGATCCCGGGACATTGCAACCGTCATAAATATGAATCAGTTGCCAAGCGTCTGAGTTTTGATTGTGTAATCGTGGGGATGCTGCAAGGGCCGTAAGTGTGAAAAACGGTCCTATGTCGCTTTTTTCAGTGCCGTGGTAACTTGGAACGGTCACTAAATGAACTGTTGTAAGTCGAGGAGGCCTGTGTTCAGATTACCTTGGCATTTTGTTTGATTTGGGCTTCATGCAACAGAAGACCCCCCCCAACCCCTCCGGTACCAATGGAAGAGAAAATTTTTGTAGCTCAGGGTTGTTGTGCTCTCTGAGTCCCGTTCTTTTCTTGCGGACGTTTCATGACCCAACTAGGTAACGTCATCAGGACTAGAAGGGAGTGAGGTTTTCTCTCTGTTTCTATACAAGTGGCTTGCCCTGGCAGTGTTGGTGGGAGGGATCTTGGTGGTTGCCTTCACTACGCTGTTTATTCTTGGCGTCTTTATCTGAGTTGTTAGTTCCTTGCTTGGGGTTATTGTTTACTTCTTGACTGTTGGTCATCTGGATGTTGATTGCTGATAAGATATTTTGACCTTTTTGTTCCCTTTTGGGCTTTTTGGTTGTGTCTCTTTTGAATGGTGTCTACAAGTGGCTTATCTCACCGTGCCTGTTGATGGCGGATTTGCCTGAGTGTTAAGCCTCTAGGAATTCCTTAGTTGGTTCTGGACTTGGTCCAGGACAGTGGTTTCTCAACCTGGGCGGGTCGTCACAGTGCAACCGTGAAGGCTTGAAGAAATGTTATGATTGAGTTCAAGTCTTGGGGGTCCACAGCCATGGTCCATGGCCACAAAAGGTATCTAAAGGGGGTTCGTGGTAAAGAAAAGACTGGTCTAGGAATTGTCACAGTTGGAACTATGGTTAAGCCTTAAGCGTCCTCTTCATAATTTCACATCTTTTTTCTGTGAATCCCTCCACCCAACCAGGGGGCAGGAAGAGGGAGAGGAGGCTTCTCCGAGCATCTCACCGAGAAGGTGACCTCCCCCCACCCACCACCACGTGTCCATTTTCTCTCTTGCAGTGTTGGCCTACATGCAGTTTGTAGAAGACTACTCTGAACCTCAGCCTTCCATGTTCTACCAAACCCCGCAGAATGAACACATCTACCAGCAGAAGAATAAGCACCTGATGGAGGTTTATGGATTCAGTGACTCCTTCAGCAGCACAGTCTCCGGCCAGGATCTGGCCCCACCTCCGGCTCTCCCACCCAAACAGAGACAGCTGGTGAGTTCCTATTCTTCTTCTGCTCCATCTTGGTTCAGCTCCTTCTTGCCCGTCCTAAGAGATGCGGAGCCTCTGTTTCTGTCCACATCTCTTGGCTTTGGGATTTTATGCTGGGGAGGGTGTGCGCTGTTTTATTACGCTTCGTTGTATTGAATGTTCCTGGTTCATCCTCAGCTGGTGCCTTCTTCCAAGTTTCACCTCCATAACTGACGTAGAACATAGAATATAATAGGGTTGGAAGGGACCTTGAAGGTCTTCTAGTCCAACCCAAGCAAAAAAAATAAAAAGACACTCTTTATCATTCTGGCTGTCCAGTCTCTTCTTGAAAACCTCCAGTGATGGAGCTGCACCCACAACTTTCGGAGGGAATCTGCGATCAAGATCAAGGGAGGTACTAATACCTCTCTATAATGCCTTAGTTAGGCCACACCTAGAATACTGCATCCTGTTTTGGTCACCACACTATAAAAAAGATGTTGAGACTCTAGAAAAAGTGCAGAGAAGAGCAACCAGGATGATTAGGGGACTGGAGGCTAAAACATATGAAGAACGGTTGCAGATCATAGCGGTGTGACTAGATGGGGCCTGTCATCAGGTTTTCGGTTCTAGGAAAACAATGATCGGACTGACATCTGTCAGAAATGGTGCAGGGTCTCCTGCTTGGGCGGGGGGTTGGACTAGATGACCTCCAAGGTCCCTGCCAACTCTGTTAATCTGTTATTATTCTGTTATTCAGAAGTTGTGGGAGCTTCCTCACTGGAGGCTTTAACGAAGAGACTGGACTGCCATCTGTCAGAAGTGGTGTAGGGTCTCCTGCTTGGGCGGGGGGTTGGACTAGATGACCTACAAGGTCCCGTCCAACTCTGTTAATCTGTAACCAGAGAGGAACTCATTGGCGATTCCAATTGTAACACCGAGGATCCTGAAGGCATCACGTCGGGGAGAACCAGCAGATCCCAAGGAGATCCCCTCGAAATACTTCTCCTAAAACCTAGAGCAGTCAGGCTTGATTCTTAAAATAATAATAATAATAATAAACCAACAAACTTTGGAGGATGAAGAGCACCGGGATGTAAATAACCAGGAGGTGTTGTTCTCTGACTCAGTTTCCCCAGCGATGTGGTCTTGGCATTTAAGCCTTTTGTTCCTCTGTTTCTTCTCTCGCCTTCTGAGGGCTGCTTGCTTCCTTTTTCTGTTTTATTCCATTTGGGGTTTTTTGGGGGGTTTTTTTGGAATTCAATCTCTTTCCCCCCCCCTTTCTCCCTGTTTTTGGAAAAGAAAATCAAAACTTTAGCTGTTCCCCTTTCATCTCTCGCCACGTTTTCGGAAAGCAAATATTAAACAATTCACCCCTTGGCATGAGATTGCGGGTGTCCCAACTATCTTCACGGATAGGTAGTCCTCAGCTTACGACCACAGTTTGCCCAACCATTGCAAAGTGAGTTTTGCCCCCATTTTACGAACTTTCTTGCCACCGTTGTTAAGTGAATCACTGCTGTCGTTAAAGTCAGTGACACGGTTGTGAAGTGAATCCGGCTTCCCCCCGTTGACTCGGCTTGTCAGAAGGTCTCAAAAGGGGATCACGTGACCCCGGGGCACTCCGACCGTCATAAATACGAGTCAGCGGCCAAGCCTCTGAATTCTGATCAGGTGACTGCGGGGGGGGGGGAATGCTTGCAACGGTCATAAGTGTGAAAAACGCTCCCAAGTCGCTTTTTTTTCAGTGCCGTCGTAACTAAGCGAACGGTTGTAAGTCGAGGACTACTTGAGCAGGGGATTGGACTAGAAGACCTCCAAGGTCCCTTCCGACTCTGTTATTCACGGTCACGAAATGACCTGAATGCACATCGAAGACTGCCTGTATTTGGATAGAACAAGAATACAGCACCGTAGCGCCTGTGGTGGGACCTTAAGAGGCTCTCTAGTCCAACCCCCCCCCCCAAGGCAGGCGCTGGGTTTATCTCCCATCCGATGTAGGTTGTTCTTTTTTCCTTTCGTCTTTCTCCCTTGCTCCTTTTCTTTCTCTCCTTCAACAGGCTATTTTCCCTGCTACCTTCTCTTCTGTTTCCTACTGTGTCCAGCCATCTAAGGGCCCCCTGGCCTCCGAGGAGGTCGGCACGGGCCAGGGTCTCAGCGTGTCCGTCTCTAACTCCTTCCTTCAGCAGAACAGTTCCTTTCCCGCGCACTCGGTGAGTGACTAACGGAAACCTTTCCTTTCGCAGCTTGCTTCCTCTCGCTCTTTTCGCTTATTTATTTTTATCACGAAAGAAGGCAAAAGTACGTGTCCCGGGATAACGTTGCGGGATCCAATCTTGAGTCGGTCACCGGGACCGATGGGTTTATTCTTCCAAGCTTTTGGACTCCTGCTGGAGCCCATCCTTGGAGAATTTCCCAATCTGTGGGGTTCTTGGGTGCTCTCTGAGCTGGGTTGTTTCCATGCAGATGTTTCATGACGTAACTAGGTAACGTCATCAGTGCTAGAAGGGAATGGGGTGGTTGAGGAGGAGGAGGAGGGGGGGTGGCGGAGGAGGAGGAAGAAGACTGCGGGGTTCTTGGTGTTCTCTGAGCTGGGTTGTTTCCATGCAGACATTTCATGATCCAACTAGGTAGCATCATCAGTGCTAGAAGGGAATGGGGTGGAGGAGAGGAGGAGCAGGAGGAGGAGGAGGAGGAGGAGAACTGCGGAGTTCTTGGTGCTCTCTCTGAGCTGGCCTGTTTCCATGCAGACGTTTCATGACCCAACTAGGTAGCATCATCAGTGCTAGATGTTCTCCATCAGACCGAAAGTAGGTGGTAAGGAAGATTATGACGAGGCCCATGAGTCTTTCAATCTTAGTGTATTGGATTAGGTCAGGTGGGTTGTGCATTGCGCAGTAGCGCTGCTGTGCATGCTTTAATCGCACAGCGCGGCTTCTGCAGAACGCCGTTGGAAGGAACGCTCTCCTTTTCTAAAACTCCGTTCTCCTGCAGTGTTTTCTTCCCGGTTTTTCCTGCGGGATGCGCAGCAGGCCGGCTGGCCGGTTTTCTAGGCCGGGTCAGCTGCTGCCGTCCCCTCTCTGACCCGAGGAGCAAAACAGGCGTGTCGGCAGGCAGCGGGGGAAAAGCCGGGCGCCAGCTTGCTTCCCAGGGGGCTGGAAAGGCTTAGCCGAGGGCGATTCTGCAGAATGGACTCGTCTTTTGCCTTAGCTTGGGGTTCCCCAGAGAGATTCTCCTTCCAGCGTGGACTTTTCACCCGACGTAAAGTGCATTTCCAAGCCGTTTGCCGGGCACGTTTCCAGACATGGCCGAGCTCAAGAGCCAAAAGAAGAGGGGGGGGGAGAAGAACGGTGGTAATGGGAAGGTCCAATTTCGTAAGCCGTCTGGGACGAAAGAGCCATTCCCTGCCTTCTGCCACTTGCAGATGGACACCCCCCCCCGGCTGCCAAAGGGCCTTTTATGTTTTCATCATCCGTTCTAGATTTTAGTTTTTCATGTCGTCTTCCCCCCCCCCCGCGAGGGAGAATCGAACTCGGTTCTCTCCAGGTTTTTGGCCTCTAAATTCTTAGTTTCTCCAGCTTAGCCATTGCGCTACTGTGGACGTTATTCTAATTCCTTGTCTCTGTCTTTCTTTTTCTCTCCTCTCCTGCCCTCCTCTTCCCCCACTCATCTCCTCCCCTCAACGCTACCCTTTCTTGTTGACTTGGTGCTGTTCCCCCCCCACACACACACACCCTTCCGCTTCATCGTTGTCCCGTCTTCCCAGTTCAAATCGGTCTTCAGGTCTTTCTCCCAAGACTTCGTGCCTCCTCGTGGCCAAGTTCCCACCATCCCTCCCTTTCTTACATCGACCTCGGCCACTTCCTCCTCTCCTCAGACTTTTGCACCTGTGCACCAGGCTCCGAACTCAGACCCGCCAGCGGGGCCAGCCACGTCTGGCCAGCCCCTTGGCACCATGGAGCGGCCATCTTCTTCTTCTTCTTCCTCCTCCTCCTCCTCCTCTTCTCAAGACAGCAGCATAAACAAGAGTGTTTCTGTCTCGCTTTCTTCTGAACCCTCTTTCACCAAACCTCTCCAGAAGTCTTCGGTGAGAAAACCTGACGGGGCCGAGCTCTCCTTTTTGTGGGTCAGGCTGTGGGGATGGTGGCCCAGTTTTCTGTGGTTTGTCATTGCCTCCTTCCTAGGGCTGAGAGAAAGTGGCTGGCCCAAAGTCACCCAGCTGCCTTTCATGGCTAAGGCAGGACTAGAACTCACCGTCTCCGGGTGATTGGCTCAGAGTCACCCAGTCGGCTTTCA
Source organism: Thermophis baileyi (assembly GCA_003457575.1). Lineage (NCBI taxonomy): Eukaryota > Metazoa > Chordata > Lepidosauria > Squamata > Dipsadidae > Thermophis > Thermophis baileyi. The sequence goes on from QLTV01002825.1 coordinate 191,250, forward strand.
TGCCTAAAGTGGGACTAGAACTCACTGTCTCCGGGTGATTGGCTCAGAGTCACCCAGCTGCCTTTCATGCCTAAAGTGGGACTAGAACTTACCATCTCCTGGTGATTGGCTCAGAGTCACCCAGTCGGCTTTCATGCCTAAAGTGGGACTAGAACTCACCATCTCCTGGTGATTGGCTCAGAGTCACCCAGCTGCCTTTCATGCCTAAAGTGGGACTAGAACTCACCATCTCCTGGTGATTGGCTCAGAGTCACCCAGCTGCCTTTCATGGCTAAAGCGGAACTAGAATTCACATCTCCTGCTTTCTAGCCTGGTGCCTTAACCACTAGATCAAACTGGCTCTATTAATATTAAAAGGTACCCCTATAGTTTTTAGGGAATTGTTCTAAACACCCCCTCGAGAGTTGTCTCAGAATTGTTTTGGGGAACAACTGTTACCCTTTTTAAAATAAAAAGAAAAATTGGGAGGACGATTTTCATAAGGTGGGTGAGGGCATGTCACAAATGCCGCATCCATATAGCTAGAGAGTGCTCCGGTTCAAGAGCCCGCCTGTCCCATCATGCTTTGCTGTGGGGGTTGCTGTGTCCATCCTGCCAAGTGGGGTCACCCCGTTGCTTCCCTTCCCTTCTGTCTCTGTAGAGTGACAACGTTGGCGAGGTAACCGGGGAGGGTGAATACGTCAATCTGTATTCCTCAGGTCAAAGCAATGGGGAGCTTCTCCCTGCCTACTCTGAACGAGTAAGTAAAACCAGGATGAGCACTGGAAATGGCTTGGCATGCCTACTGGAAATGAGTAGCAGGGAAATCTTGGGTCTCATTTCTCATCCCCTCCCAGCATTCAGGAGCTGAAGTCTGGTATATATAAACAAGGAGTAAGGCACACTCACTGGCACTGATGATGTTACCTAGCTGGGTCATGAAATGTCTGCAAGAAAACAGCCAAGCTCAGAGAGCACCAAGGACTTCACAGTTCTCCTCCTCCTCCTCCTCCTCCTCCTCCTCCTCCCCCTCCTCCTCCCCCCCCCCCCCCCCCTTTTTGTTCTTCTGTTGCTATGTTACT
>QLTV01002825.1:244509-254556 GCA_003457575.1 Thermophis baileyi
GTAGTCAAGCTATTTTCCAAAGCACCTGAAGGCCAGACAAGAAATAATGGATGGAAACTGACCAAGGAGAGATTCAACCTGGAAATAAGGAGGAACTTTCTGACAGTGAGAACAATCAACCAATGGAACAGCTTGCCTTCGGAAGTTGTGGGAGCTTCATCACTTGAGACTTTCAAGAAGAGATTGGACTGCCATTTGTCAGAAATGGTGTAGGGTCTCCTGCTTGAGCGGGGGGTTGGACTGAATGACCTGTAAGGTCCCTTCCAACTCTGTTAATCTGTAATCTCAAAGAACAGGTTTATTGGATACATCATATTGACACAACCGGTGAAAACTGACTCTGAAAGTTCCTGCGGTTTTCAGCTAATTAAAAGTGAAAGTTCCCCCCGTTTTCCCCAAGTCATCAGTCACATTGTCCAATCGAGGTGCCGGCCGTTTGCTTGGTTACTCCACTCCACTTTTTTAGTCCACTTTTGACGGCAAAACCCCAGCTATGTATTTTCCCCCCCTCCCTTATCCCTTCTTCTGCCTCAAAGATGGCTTCAGCCAGGTTCGCTTCAGGGTTGACACCAAGCAAGCCCGGTGTAGCCTGCCCCGTCTGGCTTCCCAGCCTCCCACCCAGGGGCTGCCTGCTGGTCCAGGACCCCACTGGTGGATACGTCCTACCATACCTGAAGCTTGTGCTTCTAACCCTCACAAGTCTTCCTGATTAGCTCTGCTTCCATGGGAGGCCCTCAATTCCCAGATGGCTCTGCAAAAGTTCAATAGTGAATCCTATCCACGTCGAAGGGGTCTCTGGCCAGCCAGGCCTGTGCACTCTTTCCATGCTCAAGTGACTCGGGTGCATTAGCCCCTTTTCTCTCTCCTGGGTGAGCAAAAGGGCCCCTGCATTTCTTTCCCGTGTCCAAATACATTTCTATCCTTTGGAACGAATTTTACCTCTGCAAAAAAAAAGGGGGGGGGGAATGCTGCAACACCCCCCCCCCCAATCCATTCTACAGGCATTTCCAATTCAACAATACTGTTTCTGGGATTACAGAACCGGTCCAAAATGGAAGAAATCTCTAGTTCAGATGAAGCCTTTTCTCCTTTTCTTGGTCATCGAGTCCCAACATCGTCTCAGCCGTCCATTTCTCGGGCTGGCTTGGTCAGCGTTTGCGGATCAAAATGTCCCAGCTATCCTTCCAACGGAGAGCTTGTAACTCGGATTTTGAGAGTGCCGGTTCTCCGTAGGTGAGCGGGCGGAACGTGTGGTACGTAAGGTAGACGGAGGACATCCAGGCCGCCACCAAAGCACTGTGCATGCTCTTGGAAAGCGTGGATCTGTGGGAGAGAACAGAGAGAGAAGCATAAAAAAAGGAGGTTGAGACTCTAGAAAGAATGCAGAGAAGAGCAACCAAGATGATTCGGGAGGCTAAAACGGACGAAGAACGGTTGCTGGAATTGGGTATGTTTAATTTAATGGAAAGAAGCACTAGGGGTGGCATGGTAGCAGTCTTCCTATATTTGAGGGGGCTGCCACAAAGAAGAGGAAGTCAAGCTATTCTCCAAAGCACCTGAAGGCAGGACAAGATCTTCAAAGATGGAAGATCTTCAAAGAGAGAGCCAACCTAGAACTAAGGAGGAAGTGAGAACAATTAACCAGTGGAACGGCTTGCCACCAGAAGTTGTGGTTGCTCCATCCCTGGAGGTTTTTAAGAAGAGACTGGACAGCCACATGTCTTGAAATGGGTCTTCTGCTTGGGCAAGGGGTTGGACTAGAAGACCTCCAAGGTCCCTTCCAACTCTGCTGTTCTGTAAAATGTGCTAACTCAAAGATGAAATTAAATTCGCTCTGCCTCTTTGGTGTGAAACCCAACCTCTCTGCTTCCAAGACCTCCTTTTCTCTCTTGAGAAATGTCTTGATCAAATGCAGGTAATCCTTGATTTACAATCACAGTTGAGGCCAAAATTTCCTTTTATAAGGTAAGACAGTTCTTCAGCGAGCTTTGCCCCATTTCATGCCATTGTCGTTAAGTGAATCAATGCAGTTGTTAAGTTAGTCACCCAGTTGTGAAGTGAATCCGGCTTCCCCTGTCGGAAAGGTCACCAAAGGGGATCACGTGACCCCGAGATCGCTGCGCCCGTCGGAAATATGAGTCAGTTGCCAAGCGTTCTGAGTTTTGACCATGTGCCCATGGGGATGCTGCAGCGGTCGTAAGTGTGAAAAATGGTGACGGGTCACTTTTTTCCCCCGTGCAAGTTGTACGTTCTAACGGTCACTCAACGAACGGTCGTAAGTCAAGGACTGTTGTGGCCCGCCGGCAACCCGTGCAGCTGGTTGCGGACTCTGACAGCGAAGAGGCTGTGGTGGTGATGCGCCGGCGGCCTGTGCAGCTGGTACCCGAGTCGGACAGTGAGGAGGTTGGTGTGGACTCGGTGCCAGAGGCGGAGATGCAGCCAGGGCCTTCAGAACCTCCAGAGGCTCCCATCACTGACGAGGAAGAAGAGGAGGAGCCTATTCTGAATGCACGGGCACGCAGAGCTGTCAAGAGGCAAGAGTGGCTACTCAGGAGGAGGTCTCCTCGAGAGTAGGGCTTTGGGCTACTTGGCCATGCCCTTAACCTATTTAAGTCATGACCACACGCAATCACATTGCAGGAAACAATGATTAATCATTGTATTTTGCATCCAGTCAAGCCCGTTCGGCCTTGTTCTAGCTCGTGACTTTTCCTGCACAATTATTTCTGGGAGTTTTGCCAACTACCATAAGCACTGTGCTTATCTGCACTCTTGTTTCTTCAATTGAGACAATTATCTCGTGAACTCTTGCTGGCTGTTAATGCAGTTCAATTAACAGCCAGTGTTGGGGGGGGGGGAGACTGTTTTAAATGTTTGTTTATGGAACACGGCTACTAAGAAGCTGATTAGTAGATCTCCAATAGTAAACAACACTGTGTTTGAAGTTTGTGTGTGTTGCATTCTTGGTGGTTGATAGCTGGGGCAGAACAAGGACCATGTGTACGTCTCTTTGTGTTTTCTTTCTTTTCCTTTGCTTCCGATTATTATTTTAAAAGCAATTTTAAAAATTATTCAAACCAAGGAAGAAGACACAGTGTGTCCGGCTGTCCTACCTGCAGAGGAAGTCGCTGGTGTGCTGCAGAATGACGGGGATCAGGAGGATTTGGAAAGTGACGGCCGGCAGGTAATGGTAAAGGAAGAGGTTCTTCTCCATCAGGAAGAAAGGCAGGTAGTTCGCGGCCCATCCGCCCACACAGATCCCTCCGGCCAGGAGCCACTGCTGCCAAGTCTCTGCAGAGAAACAGGACGGGGGAAACGGGCAAGTCAGCTTCTCAGCCTGAGAAAATGCCAGGAAGGGGCATGGAGGAGAACAAGAAATGGACCTAGGGGCATTTCACCAACCTTGCAGGATGGGTGCAGTGAATGCAAGAGAGTTCATTGAAGCCTGGCACTCCGTAAGGGTCAGTGTGTCCATCAACAGACATGCTGACCTACAATCGGCCTGCGGACACCGCCCCCCAGAACCCAAATCAACCACAGAGCCAACCGGAGACGGCACCCACCCTCAAGCAACCCATGCAATTCTCTCTCTCTCTCTCTCTCTCTCTCTTCTATTATTCTATTTTATTCTATTCATTAATTATTCTATTTTATTATTCTATTCTATTCTAATTATTATTCTAATTAAATCTTCTTATTCTATTCTATTCTAATTAATTATTATTCTAATTAATTCTTATTTTTATTCTATTCTATTCTATTCTATTCTATTCTATTCTATTCTATTCTATTCTATTCTATTCTTATATTTCTATTTCTATTTCTATTTCTATTTCTATTCCTATTCTATTCTATTCTATTCTTCTATTCTATTCTATTCTATTCTATTCTATTCTATTCTATTCTATTCTATTCTATTCTATTCTTATTATTCTATTTTATTCTTATATTTCTATTCTTCTATTCTATTCTATTCTATTCTATTCTATTCTATTCTATTCTATTCTTATTATTCTATTCTATTCTTATATTTCTATTCTATTCTATTCTATTCTATTCTATTCTATTCTATTCTATTCTATTCTATTCTATTCTATTCTATTCTATTCTATTCTATTCTATTCTTATTCTATTCTATGGCATAGCTTAGCTTCTCTGATATTGTCCAGGCACACAGATGTTTTTACCCAGAATTTCACAGCCAGCACAGCTGCTGCTGAGAATTCTGGGAGTTGGCTTTTTAAAACATTGCTGCATGAATTAATGACTCTTTTTAAAATGTGTTTCTCCCCATTAGTGCTGGGAAACCTTCATTGGCCAAGATATATACAGGCTGCTTATAGCAGACTTTGTCATTCTTGGGTGGGTGAATTTCTACGATGAGTTATTGGCACCAAATGCTATAAAAATAATAATAATAATCTCCTTATCACAAGACCCATCAGAAGATTCACAGCTGACTCATCTCAAGATCTGTCACAAGACCTTCATTTGACACACCCACACCTGAAGCCCTTATAAACACTGACATCCCTGGACGATGTAAGGGTCTGGATGGGAGTCAACAGACTCAAGCTAAACCCAGATAAGACCGAGTGGATGTGGATATTACCTCCGAAGGACCAGATTGATCGTCCTTACTTGGTTCTGGGGGGGAGAAAACTTAATCCCCTCAGAACGGGTTCGCAATTTGGGTGTCCTCCTGGACTCACAGCTGAGATTAGATCAACACCTGACAGCTGTGGCTAGGGGGACCTTTGCACAGGTACGTCTTGTGCACCAATTGAGGCCATATTTAGATCCGGAGGCTCTGCTCAAGGTCACTCATGCCCTTATCACCTCACGGCTTGACTATTGCAAGGCGCTCTACATGTGGCTACCCTTGAAAAGGGTCCGGAGACTACAACTGGTCCAGAATGCAGCTGTGCGAGCAGTCGTGGGTGTGCCAAAGTACACCCACACAAGTGCCATCCTTCGCGAGCTGCACTGGTTGCCGATTGCGCTCCGGTCACAATTCAAGGTGTGGGTTGTTACCTTTAAAGCCCTACATGGCTCAGTACCAATTTATCTGCGTGACCTCATGGCTGTAGAAGATGCCACACTCCTCCCAAAGACCAGTGAGGTCGCACAGGGCTGGCCTTCTTCAGGTCCCATCAGCCAGACAGTGTCGGCTGGTGGGCCCGCGGGGGAGGGCGTTCTCTGTAGCCGCTCCGACTCTGTGGAACCAACTTCACCCCGAGATCCGTACTATCCCCACCTTACTGGCTTTCCGTAAAGCCGTTAAGACCTGGCTTTTCCGGCATGCCTGGGGCCAATAGTTGTCCTGATTGGCCCATGCATGGTTGTGTGAATGTTTTATTTTAAATATAGATGTTTTTTTTAAATTGCTTTTATATGTTTTATTTTTTTATGATGTAAGCCGCCCAGAGTCCTTCGGGAGTTGGGCGGCATATAAATTTTATAAAATAAATAAAATAAATAAATAAATCCCCTGAACTCTGCTGGAGATGTTACCTAGCCTGGTAATGAAATGTTCGGAAAATCAACCCACAAGCTCGGAGAATGAATCTTTACCCACATCCTACACCTGAGCTACGGATATTCGCCACTGTTGCAGAGGGCGAAATCTCCAGCAAAGGAGAAGAAAAAAACAGCACAATGCTGAAATCTCTCAGATTAAAGCCAATTTTTGGCAGGAGCAGAAGACCTCCAAGGCTTCAACCTTCTACAACAGGTCTAGGCCAACCCAATTAAGGGGTCTTGGATGGAAGATCAAGATGGGTTTGGAGGTCCCAGACCTTCAGGGATATCCCGGATATTCCGCCGCCGCCGGAGCAGGTACCCCAGGAACAAAACCACATAGACGATGGTGGCTACGTTGGCCGATGTCCAGCTGACGAGGTTGCCCAGAAGGTGAATTTGAGCCTGGCCAAGAAAGATTGAGAGGATGCTTTGAGTTGTGTTATGACGGCACTGAAAAAAGGGGACTGACGACTGTGTTTCACAGTTATGACTTTTGCAGCATCCCATGGGTCACCTGATAGTTCATATTTATGACGCTCGCAGCGTCCTGGTGTGTGTGTGTGTGTGTGTGTGTGTATGTGTGTGTGTGTCACGTGATCCCCCTTTTGCGACCTTGTGGCAAGCCAAGTCCATGGGGAAGCCAGATTCAGTTTAACAACTGTGTTACTAACTTAACAACTGCAGTGATTTGCTTAGTGGCAAGAAAAGGTCTCGAAATGAGGCAAAACTCACTTAACAAATGCCTTGCTTAGCAGCGGAAATTTTGGGCTCAGTCATGGTTGTTAATCGAGGACTTGCCTGTATGGCTAAAAAGGCAGCAGGATATGGGCTGCTGAAATTCTCTCTGGAACAAAGGGGGATCTGGAGATTGCCCACATGTATTCCAGAAAACATGATTTCTAAATTTCCCACATAAAAATCCAGTAAAATCACCCCTGAGCTGGAATGGAACCAGTAAGCAATATTGGTCTCCAGGGTGATCCATTCCAAGGGAGATGAGCTGTATTTATGTTCCGTGTCCTCGTTTTTCAGAGTAAGGATCTTCCACTAGAACGAAACACAAGAATTGGGTTTCACAGACATTCCCGGATATCAGTGCCAAGCTACGAGTGATACAGCCCCTAATTCAAAATGTCTCTACAACTCCCAAGTTGTGTAACCGGCTGGCGGGATTTACACAACATACTTAACGTTCTGGTTTGTTTAGGGGCTGTAGCTTGGGTGTCAGCTCTGCCTGGTTCGGCTTGGCGCCTCACGGGCATCCTGACATCAAGGGGGGAGGGGGAGAAGGATGGAAGGGCAATAAAGCTGTGTATGCCATATGGGAAATCGGAAGTGGGGGGGGGATGACAAAATCAATAAATTAACTTCAATTCCCAGAATCCCCTGGACAAGCATGGCGGCTGCTGAGAATTCTGGGAAATGAAGTCCACCCTGTGACTTTATCAAAGGCTGACTTTCTGGCCCTTTCTCTCACCTGCAGTTCGGTGAACTTGGCAACGAAGGTGAGATTCTGGCTGATGTTGATCTGAGTGGGCAGATGCAATTCTACCTCTCTCTCTTTCTGCTCATGGCCTGCAAAAGATTAAAACAAAAGGGATCTGAAAAACCAGGTTAGTTGGGGGCCAAACTTTCTCCCACAATCCTTTGGGTTGATCTGTAGGATAGACCACTGCTCACAGAGGACAATTTGGGTCAACATATAGGTAGCCCTTGACTGACAAGAGTTCATTTAGTGGCCAAAGTTACAGCAGCCCTGAAAAAAGCGACTTATGACCGTTTTTCACACTTTCGACCATTGCTGCATCTCCATAGCCCATCAAAATTCAGACACTTGGCAACTGGCATGTATTTATGACGGTTCCAGGGTCACGTGATCCCTTTTTGTGACCTTCTGACGAGCAAAGTCAACGGGGGAAGCCAGACTCACTCAGCAACCGTGTTACTCACTTAACAACTGCAGTGATTCTCTTAACAACTATGGCAAGAAAGGTCATTAAACGGGGCAAACTTCACTTAACTGTCTCATTTGGCAACAGGAATTTTTTTTAGGCTCAATTTTGGTCATTAAGTCAAGGACAACCTCTCCAGGTGTGGACTGAGTGGGACTTTTGAAAAGGGGAAAAAAAAAAGTCTTTCCAGAACTTTGCAGGGGGAAAAAAAAAACCTGGATTCACGTCGAAAGAGGTTTTCCTAAAAACTAACTTTTCCCATATCGGTGTTCCTCCACGTTCCACAACATGCTTTGGTGGTACCCCTTGGAGATCTTCTCGCCAATCACCTCCAGTTGTCGATACCCCCATTCGGGAAGAGAGGCTCCGCTGAGCTGGAGGGGAGAAAAAGAAGGGAATGGTTTTAAAAGGGGGGGAGGGGAAGAGGTTTAAAATGCCAACCAGGGTTCAAGAGGTTGAAGGATCTGGGAAGCCCCATCTATCTGAATCAGTGGGGTGATTCGAGGTAGACAAGAGGCTCAACCATAAGGAGTAAAAGTTTATTGTAAGGTTACACAAGTAGAATCTCGCAAAGCGGAATGTTATCTCCCCCCCTCCTTTCCTTATACTCTCTGGAGAACTTGGGAGGGTCCCTTCTGAGATGCTTCCCATGCCCGTTTTCCTTCGGTGGGCTGAGATGCCTTTTATCCACTGGCTGTTGTCCAGACTTCTTCCTGTCTCCTAAGCCCATTCCCACATACAGACAGTCCTCAACATATGACCACAATCAGAACCGGAAAATTCACCCTTAAGCAGTGATTGATTGATAAACGAGGCATCACATGACCGCATCTGATTTTACAAAAAAAATTTTTTTGCTACGGTCGTTAATCAACTTTTTTTTTTTTGCTATGGTTGTTAATCGAGACCTTTTTTTTGCTACGGTCGTTAATCGAGACTCCCACTTGCGATCTTCCCTGTCGGCTCCCCCGTTGATGCGGCTTGTTGGAACCAGCTGGGGAAGTCGCAAATGGTGATCGTGTGACTGCAGGCACGCTGCGACCGTCGTTAAAAAGGGGAGGACCCGTGGTGAGTCACTTTGGTCCAGCACTGTCGTAACTCTGAAGGCTCGCTAAACAAATGGTTGTAAGTCGAGGACTACCGCTATCATGGCATGCTCAGATTCTTATGAATGTTAAAAAGGCATCACAAAAGGGAAACTCAAAAGGGGGTCAATTTATTTTCCAAAGCACCAGAAGGCAGGACAAGAAGCAACGGATGGAAACTAATCGAGGAGAGAAGCAACCTGGAACTAAGGAGAAATTTCCTGACAAGTGAGCACAATTAACCAGTGGAACAGCTTGCCACCAGAAGTGGTGGGTGCTCCAACACTGGAGGTTTTTAAGAAGAGACTGGACAGCCATTTGTCTGAAATGGTATAGGGTGGTTGGACTAGAAGACCTCCAAGGTCCCTTCCAACTCTTATTCTGACTGCATGCCTTCTCTGCACCACTGGCTGCAAGAAACGTCAGAGGTTGCGACGCCAAGCTCACTCACCTTTAACACGGCCGACGTGTTGACGTGGACCAGTCTGACTTCGGACAGGATCGTTTTCCAAATCTCATTATCTGAGTCACGGTTCACAATGTCCTGTGTGTTTGAAAGAGACGCTTCCTGACGCTTCCAGTTTGGCTAATACTCTGCCTTCATTGCTCCTACCACGTCATCAGATTCAGCATCCGATTATAAAAGGGTTAAGAGCCAGGATAGCGCCACGGTGGCACAGTGGTTAGAATGCGGTATTGCAGGCTAACTCTGCCGACTGCCAGCAGTTCGATCCTGACCGGTTCAAAGTGTGGACTCAGCCTTCCGTCCTTCCGAGGTTGGGTAAAATGAGGACCCAGATTGTTGGGGGCAACAGGCTGACTGTGTACACCGCTTAAGAGAGGGCTGTGAAAGCGCTATGATATTGCTGTGTTTATTTGTTATTTTTTTAGTTCAGTCCAACTTTTATCAATCCCTTTAAATTCTGCAGCCTGGCACTTACCACTCTCCAGAGATTCTGAGCGGGCATGGAAATGTTGTAATCGATGTAACAGGATACCTCCTGGGAGTGCGGGCTGAGGGGTGCAGCCACGTCATGCCTGTAGAGTGGAGAAAGCAACATTTGTAGCTCAGGGTTGGACTGTGAGGTCCCTGGTGCGCTCTGTGTTTGGTGGTTTTCTTGCAGACGTTTCATGACCCAGCTAGGTAACTTCATCAGAGCTAGAAGGGAATGGGGTGTGTGGAGAGGAGGAGGAGAAGGAGGACGACTGCGGGGTCCTTGGTGCTCCCTGAGCTTGGTTGTTTTCTTGTAGATGCTTCATTACCCACCTAGGTAACATCATCAGTGCTAGAAGGAAGTGGGGTGTGGGAGGAGGAGGACTATGGGTTCCTCAGTGCTCTCTGAGCTTGGTTGTTTTCTTGCAGATATTTCACTACCCACCTAGGTAACATCATCAGTGCTAGAAGGAAGGGAGAGGGAGAGGGAGGAGGAGATTAAAACTCCTTAATACTACGACAAATGGACAGTCAGTGCTCTCTGAGCTTGGTT
>QLTV01002825.1:259332-277092 GCA_003457575.1 Thermophis baileyi
GGAAGGAAGGAAGGAAGGAAGGAAGGAAGGAAGGAAGGAAGGAAGGAAGGAAGGAAGGGAGGAAGGAAGGAAGGAAGGAAGGAAGAGGAAGGGGGGAGGAAAGGAAGGAAGAAAGGAAGGAAGGAAAGGAAGGAAGGAAGGGAGGGAGGGAGGGAGGGAGGGAGGGAGGGATCCAAAATTTCTCCCTTTTTGACCGATTAGCCCCAGACGCAGCTCGGTCTCACCTCTAAACTCGCTTGAAAGGCGCTGCTCATGATGTGATCGTGGGGGCCGGATCGGTACAACAAAATCAAGTGGATGTAGAAAAACGAGAGGTAGAGAGAGACCGGCAGGATCAGGAGAGCTAAACCCCGGGCCAAAAAATGCCCCAGCAGGGAGACCTAAAACGGGAAAGACAGAAAGGGTTCAACTGGCTTCTAACGTGCTTTCTAAACTAAAGATTGCCGGACGAGGCTGCATCTAAAATAGCCCACTCTAGGGGCCCTAAAACTTTCACAGGTGTGTGTCTCTGCGTGTCAGAGAGATCAGGAGCAGGGCGCCTTCTTTAAGCTTAAACCAATGCTTTCAACAAAGTTAAATTTAAATTTTATTACTTTTACCCTGCCTTTGTTATGTTTAGAAATAATTCAAGTGCCTGAATGGGCCTGATGCTCTTTCCTCTTCCTATTTTCCCCATAACAACAACCCTGTGAGGTGGGTTCGGCTGAGAGAGAGGGAATGGCCCAAAGTCACCCAGACGGCTTTCATGCCTAAGGCGGGACTAGAACTCACCATCTCCTGGTTTAATACTCCAGCACCTTCACCGCTGGAACAAACTGGCTCTTCAATCAATCAATCAATCAATCAGACACTATCTTTCTGTCTATCAAATTTACATGGTAACCAATCTCACATAAGGTGACTCTAGGCAGCATACTGAAAAACATGAATCAATTCCAAATAGATACTTATTACAGAGACATGTATTCATGATCATTTGATGTTATGTTTAATTCATTTAACCATTATAAATGTTTAGGGGTTTTTCCCACTAAAAATGAAATCTATCAACCAGCCTCTTTGTCTTCTATCATCTCCCTCTCTCTCTCTCCCTCCCTCCCTCCTTCTCTCATCTATCTATCATCTATCTTATCTATCTATCTATCTATCTATATCTATCTATCTATCTATCTATCTATCTATCTATCTATCATCTATCTATCATCTATCTATCTATCTATCTATCTATCTATCTATCTATCTATCTATCTATCTATCCTTCTCTCTCTCTCTCTCTATCTATCTATCTGTGTATCTATCTCATCTCTCTCTCTCTTATCTATCTATCTATCTATCTATCTATCTATCTATCTATCTATCTATCTATCTATCTATCTATCTATCTATCATCTATCTATCTATCTATCTATCTATCTATCTATCTATCTATCTATCTATCTATCTATCTATCTATCTATCTATCATCTTCTATCTATCATTGATGGATATGACAGCTCTATGTTAGAGAGCCTCGCATCTAACTTACCAATATTCCCAATTTTACCATCAAAAAGGTATGGGAAAACACATTTCTTGCAACCTTGACTGAACACGTTCCAAGAAAAACAGCTGTGTCAAACTAAAACCCACGGATTCTGAAATCCAAAGTTCTGGAGAAGTCCTGGAGATCAACTCCCACCATCTCAGAGCGAGCGCATCCTATTTCACCCTCCGACTTACGTTGGACAAGGAGCGATCGCCAACCAGTTGCCAGGAATGGATCCCCGCCAGACTCAGAATGAGGAGGTAAGTGAAGAGCCCCATATATTTCACCCTGCGAAGCAAGCATGAAATGCCACCTAAACCAAGCCCATTAGAAGGAGAAGCCGGCTGCATTTGCATGTCACCTCAAATGGGGTTTCAGGTAAGGAGGAGAACATGTAGACAACCCATGATGGGCCCAGAAGGGACAGGGGAGACTGCCAGAAAATCTAAGACAGGAGTGTCCAACCCTTAGCAACTTTAAGACTTGTGGACTTCAACTCCCAGAATTCCTCAGCCAGCATGGGGAATTCTGGGAGTTGAAGTCCACAAGTCTTAAAGTCACAGTTGGACACGGCTAAGATGTTTATGAACAAGGCAGTTATCAAATATCTTAGCAGACCATCAAGAGATAAGCTTACCCAACTGCACAGGAACAGGAGACCCCTGTTAGTAACAGCCAAAGCCACCATCTTGCAGAAAAAGGGCTTAAAAAAAGAAAAAAAACATATTTACTCACAGGCCAGCCTTATACCATGCCAGACAAATGGCTGTCCAGTCTCTTCTGAAAAACCTCCAGTGTTGGAGCAATCACAACTTCTGGAAGCAAGTCGTTCCACTGGTTAATTGTTCTCACTGTCAGGAAATTTCTCCTTAAATTGGCTCTCTCCTTGATAAGTTTCCATCTGTTGCTTCTTATCCTGCCCTCAGGTGCTTTGGAGAATAGGTAGACTCCCTCCTCTCTGTGACAACCCATCAAATATTGGAAGACTGCCATCATGTCACCTAGTCCTTCTCTTCATGAAACTAGACATCCCCAATTCCTGCAACCGTTCTTCGTATGTTTTAGCTTCCAGCCCCTTAATCCTCTTTGTTGCTCTTCTCTGCACTCTTTCCAGAGGCTCAACATCTTACAATGTGAACACAACCCACTCAAAAGCCCGCCGAGATGTCCACATTTAAACCGTGCATTAAAAATGCAAAACCGTTTCCCGGGATTCACAACGGCATAAACACAAAGCACTTTTCTGCAATGTCTTGCAGGAACCTTTCCTGGATTGGCCATCTGCAGATCGAATCCAAAACGCTGCGCAGCTATAAGTGGCCCTTGACTTACAACAATTCATTTAGTGACGGTTCAAAGTTACGACGCCAGTGAAAAAAGCAATTGATGGCTGTTTTTTCTCTCTTATGACCATTGAAGCATCCCTGCAATCACGTGATCAAAATTTGGATGCTTGGCGAGTGGTTCATATTTATGACGGTCGCCGTGTCCCGGAGTCACGTGATCCCCTTTTGCGACCTTCTGACAAATCAATGGGGAAGCCAGATTCACTTAACGACCGTCTTACTAACTTAACAACTGCAGGGATTCAATTAAGATTTGTGACAAGAAAGGTTATAAAATGGGCAAAATTCACTTAACAACCGTCTCCCTTAGCAACAGAAGTGTCAGGCTCAATTGTGGCCGTAAGTTGAGGAATAACCTGTACACTACGTACTACAAAAAAAAAAATTGCAAAGAAAAATTTTTAAGCCCGGTTTTGTTGCAGAGTTCATCCCCAGCTGGTTTTGGCTGAGCCTTAAACCACCATTTATAAACCATGTTAGTCTGGGTCACACGTCCCCTTAGCGTAAATGCAAAAGACATGTTATTGCTTGGCCTGATTTGGGGAACTTCATGTTTCACTGCAAAGAAAGGTGGAACATTAAAGAAATCTTTCTTTTTACCTTTCTTTCTGCAAGTTGTGAAACTTCAGATAAGATAAAACTGCCAGCAGGATGAAAAAAATTAAAACTGACTCCAGCAGCATCAACCTGGATTGAGTAATTAATGAATTTTCTGTTAAGACACAAAAGGAGAAATGACAATTGTTGTTGTTTTCTCTATACTGATCCTTCTATGAGCTTTTTACAGGAGGGGTCTCCAACCTCCGACTTGTGGACTTCAACTCCCACAATTCCTCAGCCGTGGCTGGCTGAGGAATTCTGGGAACTGAAGTCCACAAGTCGTAAAGTGGCCAAGGTTGGAGACCCCAGTTACAGCAAGCAATATAAAGATAAGGATTTTTGCAATCAACCAAAGGGGACTGGCCAAACCAAGTTTTTAAAAGTTGGGGGAGGGGGGGGAATGTCCCAACTTCTAAAAACCCTTTTAACCAAACATACAGCTTTTTTTTGCTACAACTCTTCAAACGTCCTAGTCTCGGTGCCTAACTTTTATTTTATTATTTATGGGATCTTATCTATGAAACAACCAAACAGACCCTCAGCAATTCATAACATCGTTTGAATACAAAGTAATAAAACGCATGTGCGGGGGGGGGGGGGGGGAAACAGACAAAAAAAATAAGGCAACATAGAAAATCCTATGCTAATATTTGTTAACAGTTGCAATCCTAGAAGCTTTGCTTGAGGGTTATTTTTGTGGGTCTGCCGGGAAATAATTGGACAGCCTGACAACTCACAAACAGGGGTAAGATTTTAACAGGGCCACTGAACGCCTTCTGCGATTTTTTTCCCCCCAAACTAAAAATATGATATTGGAGCTGTCAACGTACTGATTTTAAAGTGTCCAAGGAATATCTTATGGACTTTTAACAGAAATCAATACAAAAGATAAGGCAGAGGTTAGTTCTGCTAAAAGAGGATACATTTGCATGGATCAGTGTCACAACTGGGTTTTTTTCCCTCTCTTCCCCCCCAACTCCTTCTTCCTTTTCTGCTGTGCCTCTTAAAAAAGTCCACCTTTGGGACAACCATGTCCTGGATGACTGAGAAGCTCCATATAGATACGGTGCCTCTTACATTAATTCATTTATCATTACTTTTAAATTCGTGTAAAGTTACTTCTGAAGACTATAGAAGCCACTTTACAACTAATGATCTACAAATGAGAACCAACAGAATAATCTTGCAAAAAGCTGCTCTGCCTTAGATAACGAGAGGGTTAAACATGGTTTGAGGAAACAAACCGAATAGTGAAATATCTCGGAGAGATTCTGTCCGACCACATGGCAAGGATGGCACCAACGGAGAATTGAAAGGAACGAGATCTTATTTACCGAGTAAAATCAGGACCGCAGCACCCAGGGCAACGAAATGGGTGAAATGTAACTCAACCAGTATTTGGTATGCCAAGGGAACGCATAAGCCACCAGCTACGGCTGGTAGCAGCCGCAAAGCCCAGATGGGCACATTGGAGCTGTATTCTAGGATAAAATAAAGAGAAAAATCAGTACCAACCTATGCATCAATTGCAGGTTGTTTACCTGCCTCTCTCTAGTCAATTGCAGGTTGTTTACCTGCCTCTCTCTAGTCAATTGCAGGTTGTTTACCTGCCTCTCTCTAGTCAATTGCAGGTTGTTTACCTGCCTCTCTCTAGTCAATTGCAGGTTGTTTACCTGCCTCTCTCTAGTCAATTGCAGGTTGTTTACCTGCCTCTCTCTAGTCAATTGCAGGTTGTTTACCTGCCTCTCTCTAGTCAATTGCAGGTTGTTTACCTGCCTCTCTCTAGTCAATTGCAGGTTGTTTACCTGCCTCTCTCTAGTCAATTGCAGGTTGTTTACCTGCCTCTCTCTAGTCAATTGCAGGTTGTTTACCTGCCTCTCTCTAGTCAATTGCAGGTTGTTTACCTGCCTCTCTCTAGTCAATTGCAGGTTGTTTACCTGCCTCTCTCTAGTCAATTGCAGGTTGTTTACCTGCCTCTCTCTAGTCAATTGCAGGTTGTTTACCTGCCTCTCTCTAGTCAATTGCAGGTTGTTTACCTGCCTCTCTCTAGTCAATTGCAGGTTGTTTACCTGCCTCTCTCTAGTCAATTGCAGGTTGTTTACCTGCCTCTCTCTAGTCAATTGCAGGTTGTTTACCTGCCTCTCTCTAGTCAATTGCAGGTTGTTTACCTGCCTCTCTCTAGTCAATTGCAGGTTGTTTACCTGCCTCTCTCTAGTTGACTCATGCAGTATACAGGTCCTCAATGGAAGGCAGGTTGGTAGCCATTGTTTTTTCTGCAGTTCTAATTATCCGTTGAAATCTGTGTCTGTCTTGTTCGGTTGCAGAGCCAAACCAGAGTTGTTATATAAAACCATAATGTTGTTAAAGAAAAACAAACCATAATGTTGTTATATAGCCATAACAACGTTCTTTTCTCTAAGAGTCAAGGAGTTTCAGCCTGCACCTGGAAAGGAGTGACTGGGGGGTTGTCTCCAGTTCCGATGGTGAATTGATTGGATCATGTGATGGACATGTGGGTGCAGGGGGATGGGTCTTCGGCTTTCTTTTGGGTGGGGAAAACCCGGGAACTTTCAGATTCGGGTTTTCCCAGATGTGCCAATATGACATCTCTAATAAAATGGAACTTTGAGGAATTGCTAGTCTCGGAGTCTTCTTTAGTGGGGGGTGTTACTTGGAACCCTGACACCTCCATTTTAGCTGGCTTTTCTACATCTCTCATCAGGAATAATACAAGAACAAAGATTTATATACAATGCAGGCATTCTAGTTTCCTTTATTTTTTCCCCTTCTAGTTTTAACAGGAAGCCATGTCCTTATCAATGTTTAGCTGGAGGGTGACTCAGAAACCACTTTACCTGCTCCTATCCTGTTCCACAGGAAATTTCCATCAAATCCCCCTAAATAACCTGAAAAGGAAGGGAAAGAGAAAAATAAATTTTCCAGGTCACAGAACCTAAACTTAAATTAAAGGTGGACGCTGATTAAACATTTGGATGTATCCGTATGTTTTTTTCAGCAATATATGGATTTTTTTTTCAGTTTCTCTATCTAGATTCTACACACATCATGTAAACTTTTGCAAACGCAATAATCAGTTCAACTCTTTATTATTTGAATTGACATATAGCCCAGATGTTCCACTGCCATGGGTTTTGGGCAGCGCACAACAAAAATAAAAATCCATAAAAATAGACAATACCTAAAACCGCACAAACACTTCATACTAAAAATGATCTAACGTAAGTCAAACAAATTGAAGCAAGGGTCCTAAAATATTAGAATACGTTAAACTCCTGCCCAGGAGCAAAGCTTGGTCCACAAATTGTGAAATCCAGGTATTATGACTAACAAAAGGGGGAGAGGAAGATAACCCTGAAGGAAAGAAGGGGAGCTCAATTATACAAAAGGCTTAATCATGGCAGGAATGTCATAGCCTCCGGGCTAAAGTTTTGACTATCTCTCTCCTCCTTGATTGCAGCTAAGAAAATAAACTTCAAGAACCCACACACAAAGTAAAATCAAAGATTTTTTTAAAAAAGTATCCTGCCTTACTACATTGTAAGAAAGAAAAGCCTGTGCGCAGCTATAAAAATACATTTAATTAAGCGCCAATGTTGTGCTTTTTTTTTCTGTTTTCTCCTATGGGTGCAAAGGAGATTTGTGCTTAGCTTTTTCCAATGTTTATTTTCATTTTTTAAATTTTTTATGTATTGATTTGCATCCTGCCTTTATTGTTTTTAGAAATAGCTCAAGGTAGTGAACATATTTAATATTCCTCCCTCCTCTTAATTTCCACACAACAGCCACCCTGTGAGGTGGGTTGGGCTGAGAGAGGGACTGGCCCAAAGTCACCCAGTCGGCTTTCACGCCTAAGGTGGGACTAGAACTCCCAATCTCCTTGTGATTGGCCCAAAGTCACCCAGTTGCCTTTCATGTCTTAAGGCGGGACAAGAACTCTCCGTCTCCTGGTCATTGGCCCAAAGTCACCCAGTCGGCTTTCATGGCTAAGGTGGGACTAGAACTCACCGTCTCCTGGTGATTGGCCCAAAGTCACCCAGCTGCCTTTCATGTCTTAAGGCGGGACTACAACTCACTATCTCCTGCTGATTGGCCCAAAGTCAACCAGCTGGCTTTCATAAGTAAGATGGAACTAGAATTCCCCATCTCCTGGTGAGCGACCGAAAGTCACCTAGCCGGCTGTTATTTTTCCCTCTCTTTATTTGCGAAGTTTCAGGCAATTTGCTAATATTCAAATTCCCGACAATACAGAGTGGGGAGAGATGCCTTAATTTATTCTTGCAATACAGGATGAATTCTTTGAAAATTTGCATACCTCCCAAAGCGAAAAGCATGTGGCCGAACGGCGGCCCGCTATCATCGATGAAAAATATCCTCTTCATGTACAAGGAGAGGAACTGGCCGTAGTAAACTTCATCAAAACTGGAATAATGCAATAAAATAATTTAAAAAAAAAAGAGGGAGAGATTTCTCATCAAACCCCTCAAGTAATTGGATTTGTCACCCCAACGGAGAAACTCACCAGATTTCAGTTCCAAAACAAGAAGGATCAGACAGCATTAAAGTTACAGATAGTTCTCGACGTACAACCACAATTGAGCCCAGAGTTTATGTTGCTAAGTGAGAAAATTTGCTAAGTGACTTTTGCCCCATTTTACGACTTTTCTTGCCACGGTCGTTAAGTGAATCACCGCGGTTTTTAAATTAGGAACTCGGTTGTTAACTGAATCTGGTTTTGCTTGTCATAATATCATAAAAGGGGATCACGTGATCCCGGGACACTGCAACTGTCATAAATGTGAGTCAGTGGCCAATCCTCTGGGTTTTGATCACATGACCATGTCGGGATGCTGCAACAGTCGATAAGTGTGAAAAATGGTTGCAAGTGAATCACTGCAGTTGTTAAATTAGTAACACGGTTGTTAAGTGATTCACTTAACCTCTGAGATTCACTTACCATCTGTGCCGGAAAGGTCATAAAATGAGGCAAAACTGACTTTAACAACTGTCTCTCGGCGGCTGAAATTTTGGGCTGAATTACGGCCGTAAGTCGAGAATTATCTTGCATATCCGAAGCACAATGTAGCATGAAGCCAAATTTAGCAGTTTAGTTCTGTTCATCCATTCAGCTACAATTCCGTCAGAGCGTAAAAGATATCCATGCTCCATTGTGCACCATGACAGCTTGATTAATGTTAATCTCAATTTGTTTTCCAGGCTTTTTCACACTCCAAAAGCTGGACTGAATAATAAATAGTTTATGTGTCTGGATTAAAAGCTTCTAAAAACGCAACGGTGAGGTTTTCCGCAGACAGTCTTTATAAATAGAGATAAACGTTTCGTTTTAATCCCCGGAAGAGCCATTGTCGATACGGACATTTTCAGTCTACTAAATCTATGGTATCCCCATATATTGGAATATGTTTACTCACACTACAGCTCTGGGATAGGACAGAGCCCACAGCCGGCTGATCAATCCAACCACAGTCAAAACCACCAGGTTGACATTGATTTCCACCGAAAAGACAATTGGCTGCTTTAAGAATCCGAGCATTTTTCAGAATGATCTGGTGGCATCTAAAAAAAAAAAGGAAAATTGGTCCCATTGGGGGGGGGGAATCTGGCATGCTCTCAAATTGCTGGAAAAGTTATGTTATTCAGACCAGTCAGCCATCCACAGACACAGAGAGATAAACCACGTTTCCCCACCCGTTGAAAAGAAACAATAAAAAAATAAGGAAACAAAAAGACCGAAAACACATCTTCTCCAGCTGCCAATACTTAGATAAGCAGGGATTAACTCCAGACAATCAAGCAGAGAATAATATCTTAATTGAGGAATTCCTAAGGAGAAAACCACACCCCTATCACACTGGCATGGCAAGCTACTGTATATAAACAAGAGAGCAAACCCCACACTCACTAGCACTGGTGATGTAACCTAGTAGGGTCATGAAAAGTCTGCAAGGAAACAACCAAGCTCAGAGGGCAGCAAGGAGCCCACAGTTTAACCCTGAGCTACAGGGACTTGATAGGTGGCCCAAAATGCCAAATGCAGTCTAAAAATTTGGCTGATTGAGCGACAAACCATAAGAATAACAACAGGGGAGAGTGGCAGTATCTGGAGACAGCAGAAGAACTGGAGAAGATAACAAATTAGAAAGATATGCAATGCAATGCCTTTAACCCCATCCAACCACAACATCTGCCTATCCCGGGTCCTTGGGAGGGACTTGATAGGTGGATAAAAATGCCAGATCCAGTCTAAAACATCTGGCTGACTGGGCCACCAACCATAATATGAACCATCAAATACCAAATACCCATCAGTCCATTGCAAAAGGCAGCTTGACTCGGAATAGCTTATATCGTGCGACAATGCCTTTAACGCACCGCACATCAGCATGGGAGCGTGCAAACTCTCTCCAGCAATTATTCTCTCTTGCTTCCACACCCTTCCATATTTTGCACCAACCCGTTCTTCTTTTGCACCCCGCGTCCGTCCCAAAGGCTGATATGCACGCCAGGGGGGAAAAAAACAAAACTCTAAATCTTATCGATAATACCCGGGGGTTTGCTTTCACTTTCTTTCCGATTATTTCGAGAAACTCACCCGATTCCTTCTGCTTCTCGCTCGCCTGCTTGGTCCAATCTCCGTATTTTCTCCCCGGCCCCCCCTTTTCCTGGAATGCGCTCGCCTTCGTGCCAATGTTCAGGCGGCGGAGATGGGATGTACCAATTATAAAAAGGGGGGAAAAGGAGGCGAACATACGATCCGCTCTACTCCCCTCTACCGTGAAGGCAGGAAGGCAGGACCGGAGGTGACATCACGGACCCGGACAGTTGCCATAGGAACAAGAAACCATAGAGTAGTCCATGTGCTATTTTTTTTTCCTGATAGTCATTTGCAACCTGGTTGCTTTCCTGGGAAACTAGTCCCCAGAATTCCTAGTATTCCTTGCAATACCAAACCTACTGATTTAGATATTGTAGCCACCAAAGTCGTGACTTTTAAAATATTTTATACAATCATGATGCCAGAATCAGGCCAATGTTGCCAGATGTTTTACACTACATCTCCCACTGCAAATCTATTTCCATTACCCAATTTCTGTAGTTATTCGCTCGCGCCTGAGCAAATGCCCACCTAATAAAGTGGCCCTAATTAAATTTCTTTAAAATTATTTTTCCTCTTCTGCAGGTATCACAGTCACCCTAGTGAAATCTTGCTTTGCGACTATGCTAATTGCATTACTTGCAGTGATGTGTGGCAACAGGGTAAACGAAATCACACAAGGGTGAATGCAAATTGTTGAATTTCAGAGGGGCAGTTGGATAGATGTCCCAAAGGTGCTTTTTCAGGAGGCAACTGGACTGTTTTTCTTTTGAAGACATTTCGCTTCTCACCTAAGAAGCTTCTTCAGCTCCGACTGGATGGTGGGGAACGGAACGATTTATATTCCTTGCAGACAGCTGGTCACTTGCATCCTTTTAGAGGGTTGTTGAGGCCACTTGAAGGTTTATCTGTGTCCTCAGGGTCACCTGAGTGGTGCACCTGGTTCCTGTACTCTGCAATTTTTTTCCTCTGGAAATCCATTCCTTATTCCCACACCGTTCCAAGGGTGTTCATCCCAAATTGCATAGCTAAAAGTCTGTCGAGATCCTCAGTCATTCAGGTCATGGTTGTCCCAAAGGTGCTTTTTCAGGGGGCAAAAGCAAAAACAATAAAGTCCAGTTGCCTCCCGAAAAAGCACCTTTGGGACAACCATGACCTGAATGACTGAGGATCTTGACAGACTTTTAGCTATACAACGCGATGTTGTGTGTGCTCTTTTTCGCAACAGAAATAGCATTTTGCACCTGCGTCTCTTCAAGCCGCATTCTCAACTCCTGCCTCTGCAAAACTGGACCAACCACGACACGAAACGGCCTCGCTTTTCTTTTATTTCTTTATTTTTTTTTAAATTTAAATAAGGATAATTCTTTCGTATGGAAAGAGCTAATACAATCACATATTTGAAAGGAGAAACCATACAAACTGGAAAAAAAATACCCAAACAAAAAACAAAAACGAAAATCCCCCCCCCAAAAAAAAAAAGAAAAAAGAAAACCAACCCCATAAAAGGGCGAACGAGAACTGTCTTTTACCGGCTTTGGCAGTTCTCCGAAAGATTTTAAAACGTGTTGCGTGTCTGCAAATGTATTCACCGTTTGCCCTTTCAAATATCTGCTCTACATGAAAAGACAAAACACAGGAGAAGCCCCCCCCCCAAAACAAAAACAAAACAAACAAACAAAAAAGAGTTTACTGTACAGGTTTGCAAGATTAAAACATGAACAGGTACGATACCATCTTTAAAATAAAATAAAAAAAGAATGTGATTTATACAGGACGAGAGGAGAAATTTTTGCTATGAACAACATCTTATTCAGCTTCTTTTGATCATCCTCGACGGACTTTAAGCAGTTCAGCCTTGTGTCGACGACCAAGTGTTGTGTTAGCGCTTACGATACCCACAATTTTCAGTCCGACATCTCTGGCGAGAAATGCTCGTTAAAAGCCACAGGACAAATTAAAGCCAAGCGCTTTGAATCAGCTTCCAATCGGATGAAGGCTAATTAAATTAAATCTGCCTGCCATATTTTGAAGTGACATGGAAAGAGAATTTTTGCATCACACCGAAGGCTAAAGGACACAAAGGAAGGGGGGGGGGAATTAAAATGGCATGCAAGAAAGGCCTTGTGGCTAACGATAAACTTTAAGCTGATGGGTCTTTTCCATCTAACACTCTCTGAAAAAATAAAAGAGGAGCCAGGAATATGGAGGGTCCTTTTGCAGAAGGCAAGAAGGGAAAAGATCTATGTTAACTACAATCTACAAATGTGTCTCAGTTCATCTTTTAAAACTTTAGCCTCCCCCTTTTTTCTCTCTTTCACACACCTTCAACAATTTTCGGAGTTTTTACAGGGGGGGGGGCAATTAGGCCAGCCTCGAAATGCAAGAGAGGAAGTGGTGAAATGCAAAATTAAAATTCTATTTACAGGCATCTGTAGCTGAACAAAAAACACAACTGCAGCTGAAACCTGGTGCTTTAAAACGACTTTGAAAAAAAATAATGATCAAAAGAAGCGCTTATTAGCTTGTTTCTGGTTTATAAACTGACTGTTCTTTCGTTCTTTTTCCCCCCCCCGAATCGTGTGCAGAGCTGAAATTTGACAATCTTGAGAAGCGATCCAATCTCCTTTTCTTTCGGTGGGAGGGGGAAAAAAAACACCGTCCTTGCCAATATTCAACCTTCAGCGTTTACACAGTTCACGCAGGAAAAAATTGCTTGTGCAGAATCGCTCTTCTTACCAACATGTCAGTCGGGCGCAAAAATCACAGCGGCTGCATCCAGAAATAAGGTTGGAAAACTTTTTGATGCATCTCAAGGTTCACATGTGTTCCTTCCTCAAAACACGCACAAAAAAATTGTTGAATTTGTAGTGAAGGAAACAGAGATGGGTTTAGTTTTCTTTCAAGAGCATCATGATATTCTGTGCTGCCGAGTTTGGGGTTCCAGCAGACAAAAATAAAGCGAGAAGATTTAGCCAAAATTTAAACGGCTACGGTTAAAAAGCTTTAGAATCGAAAGCGAGTTTTGATAAAATAGAAAAATCTATGGACTCTTTCTCGGCCTGACCTGCGCAGAATAAATCCAGACATTATATAAATAGATCAGTGAACTCTTTTCACCTACAACATCAAATACATATAAATAAATTCTAGTGTTTTGTTTTGTTTTAAATTTTGCTGGAGTGGAAGAAAACAGCTGAAAGGCAGAACGATAATCTCTATCCTAAGAGTTGCAGTTCTGATTTAAATTCCCACCAGAAGCCTTATGATGCTCTTTTGCATCTAACAATCACTCTAGCTGCCTCGTAACTTGAAAGACAAAAGGCCAAAAAATTCAGCCAGACGAAGAAAACAATATAAAAATAAAAACTCACCCCGGGCACAAAGCAGTTACTGCCACTAAAAGAACAGGATTGCAATTTGCTAATCTTTGCACAGAGGGAGGGAAAAATTAAAGGAAAAGCAAAGCAATTACGCCAAGATTGCAATTTGTTTAATTTCTGCACGGAGCTGGCCGGGTCAAATCCAAATGTTTTCGAGGCGTTTGGTGTGAGAAATTCTGCAGCTTGCAATATTTTTCAAGCAGAGGTATAGAAGGAAGCAAAAAATAAAAAATGGAGAATTATAGGGAGTAAAACCAAGGTTAAAAATGCATGGAAATTTTGGCAGAGTTCCGAAGGCAAATATCAAAGAATTACTAAACTCCAAATGACTAAAACGACTACAAGCAGTAGAGTGTCCTGTCCCACCCCAAATTTCAATCCCATTAAAAAAAAAAAAAACGCTCCCTCTCCCCAGCAATGCTCTTTATTTTATTGAAAAGCCCCTCCATTTTAAACCTCTGGAAATGGTTGGGAAGGGATCTCAAATGCACGCCGACGAAGCCAAGGAGCTGATGAAGCCAACGTTATTGACAAAGCTCTCGCAGAAAAACAAATACTAAAAAGGCCATTTTGACGGCTACCGAAATTCGAAATTCAAAATCGCCTCTTTTGGACAGCAGCAGGTGAGTCCAAGTTTGTCTGCTTCTGAATTTTTTGCATTATGGTTTTTTGTTTTTTTCCCTCAAAAATGTGGTGTTTGGAACTGTCAACCAAGAGATTGGTGGGACACCTTAGCTAAAGCAGAGATTGCCATTTTTTTAAAAAAAAATTGCTCTGGTTTCTCAGCCACAGGGAGGGTCTCTTGTAAGGGTTGTGGCCAAACCTGTCTAGACAGGACATTTGGAAGATGCAAGGCTTACCGATGACTTCTGCATTTTTTTCCACCTCTTAAAAAAAACAAAACCCCATATGCAGAACTCCCCTACTAATCTATTTTTCCAACAATGATCGTGCAAAAAGGTGTTTTGTCATTTTTCGCTATCAGGTTTGGAAAGGGAGAGAAGAAAAAATGTCAAAACCTCCCTGCATGCTATAGTTGTTTGTTTGTTTATTTTTTAAATGATCTTTGCAGGGATTTAAAAAACAAAACCCTCTATTTTTACCTGCCCTGGTTTGTTACCAAGAGACACTTTTGCTCGGTTTCTGCAGAAACGGACTGCTGGATGCGAAATAGGATGGAAGGGGTGAAAGAGAGCTTAGAAAGAAAAAAAGAATTAGCTAAAGCAAAGGAAGGAATAGAGAGTAAGGATGAACTGAGGGAGGAGGGTGGAGGGGAGAGCGGAAGGAAAATGGGAATAAGGGAAAGAGAAAGAAGCATCTTTCCCAAGTTCAAACCACAATCAAATAAACGTATGCCTGGAAGTCAAGTGTTTCTCAACCTCAGCAACTTTAAGATGTGTGGACTTCAACTCCCAGAATTCCCCAGGCAGCCTGCTTCAAGATATGCAGACTTCAACTCCCAGAATTCATGTTGAAAAAGCCTGCTTTGGGAGAGAAGTACTCTGGGAGTTGAAGTCCACACCTCTTCAAGATTGAAAAATCACTTTTCCGGCAAAGCAGCTGATTGAGCAGAAAACCTGAGAAGCTTACGTTCCCACACTCCTTGTCTAAAAATGTAACGAAAATAAATTGAATACAGGAATTAAAAAAACAGCCATGAACGCCCTGGTTTGGGGAGGGATGGGGCAGATTTGGGAAGATTGGGAAGATTGGGAAAGGAAGGGAAGGGAAGGGAAGGGAAGGGAAGGGAAAGGAAAGGAAAGGAAAGGAAAGGAAAGGAAAGGAAAGGAAAGGAAAGGAGAGGAAAGGAAAGGAAAGGAAAGGAAAGGAGAGGAAAGGAAAGGAAAGGAAAGGAAAGGAAAGGAAAGGAAAGGAAAGGAAAGGAAAGGAAAGGAAAGGAAAGGAAAGGAAAGGAAAGGAAAGGAAAGGAAAGGAAAGGAAAGGAAAGGAAAGGAGAACAACAGATAGTCTGGCATTCCACTGTGCCACGGGAAAAGCTTAATTCCTTAATGCTTTCTGCTACTTGCAGGTGGAGAAAACAAACAAACAAACAAAAAATGGCTGTAGCCACTCCAGAATCCACAAATTCAAAAGGGGACTTTGGATGCTGCTGAATTTCGGTGGAGCGGTCGTCAGTGTTCTTTTAAAAAACAAGCAGGCCAAGGATGAAAAGGAAAGAACAGAAAAAAACCCACGGCGCTGCTAGAAAACATCTCAGCGTAAAGCATCTGGGAGCATCCAGCCTCCCCCCCCCCCCCGCAGGGAGGCTGTCCAGGGGAAGGATGTGGGTTGCAAAGCCTCTCTCTCCCTCCCTCTCTCTCATTCTCTTGAGCAGGAGGACTGCCGGGCAACCTTCAAGGGGAGGGGGGGTTCCCCAGAGCTTAGTTAGGCCTTGCTCTCCTCCACTTTGACAGCTTGAGGCTTGATGGCGCCTGTACGGACGGGCTTCATCTGACCAGCGGAAGGAGCCTCCTGAAGTTTCACGGCTCCCAGGCTTTTGTTCTCATCCACTCGCTGTTTTGCCTGTCGGTCAAAGGAGGAGGAGGAGGAAATAAAGGAGGGGGAAGGGAGAAGAAGAAGGGGAAGGGAAGAAGGAAGAGGAGGGAAGGGGGAGAGGAGAGGAGAGAAGAGTGGAAGAGAAGAGAAGGCGACGGGAAGAGGAGAGGAGAGAGAAGACAGGAAGAGGAGAAGAGGAGTAGAGGAGAGAGAAGAGAGAAAGAGAAGAGAGAGAAGAGAGAAAGAGAGAGAGAAGAGACTGACAGAGAGAGAGAGAGAGAGGGAGGGAGAGAGGGAGGGAGGATTGATGGATGGATGGAGCGGAGAGAGAGAGGAGAGAAGGAGAGAGAAGAGAGGGAGAGAAGAGGGGAAGAGAAGAGGGGAAGAGAGAAGAGGAGGAGAGAGAAGAGAAAAAGAGGAGAGGAGGAAGAGAAGAGGGGAAGAGGAGGAGAGGAGAGAAAAGAGGGGAAGAGAAAAAGAGGAGAGGAGGAGAGGAGAGGAGAGAGAAGAGGGGGAGAGGAGAGGAGAGGAAGGGAGGGGAGGGGAGGGAAAGGAAAAAGAGACAGGGAAGTGAAAAGAGAAGGGAGAACAAGAGAATGGAAAGAGAAGAAGGAAGAGAGAAAAGGGTGGAGTGAGAGAAGAGGAAAGAGAAAAAGGGAGAAAGAAGAGAAAGGGAATGAAGGAAAGAAGGAAGGGAGAGAGAAGAAGGAAAGACACAATCAGGGCAAGATTATCTTCTCCTTCTCCTCTTCTCCCTGTTCCCAGGACTGAGTTGCCATTCATCCCCCTTTCCATTCCTTCCTTCTCCAAGGGAATCCATTCCTTTCCTGAGGCCGTCTCCACAATCCTTCGCAGAGCTTCAGACAGGGCCGAGGGGTGGAGGGAGAAGGACAGATTAAGTCCTGGACCCTGCAACACCCAGAAGGTTCTCCGGTCCCAGAATCCCCAGGAGGCCAGGAGGCCTTCTCCTACTGTTACCACCTCACTGTTATCTCCTGGTGGGGAAAGTCCAGCTTTGATGTTGCAAGCTCAGTTCTCGAGAAGGGAGCTGGTGTCGCCACCTCTTAGGACCCAGGTCCACTTTACCTGTTGAATGTAATGCCTTTGTACAGAGCTCATGCCGACGGCCGATCCAGAGGACTTCCCACTGGGGCTGGCAGAACTGGGCCTGGGAAAAGGGGAAGGAGATGGCAGTAGTGGTGGAAGATAAGAAACAACGCAACATAAATCATCGTTCAAAGTCAAGAATGGATTCCGTTGCACCAGCTTGGCGTGAGCCGAGGTGGCGCAGTGGTTAGAGTGCAGCACTGCAGGCTACTTCAGCTGACTGCTAGCTGCAGTTCGGCAGTTCAAATCTCACCGGCTCAAGGTTGACTCAGCCTTCCATCCTTCCGAGGTGGGTAAAATGAGGACCCAGATTGTTGGGGGCAATATGCTGACTCTGTGAACCGCTTAGAGAGGGCTGTAAAGCACTGTGAAGCGGTATATAAGTCTAAGTGCTATTGCTATTGCTATTGCTATCTATCTATCTATCTATCTATCTATCTATCTATCTATCTATCTATCTATCTATCTATCTATCTATCTATCATCTATCTATATCTTTCTATCTTTCTTTCTATTTTTCTTTCTATTTTTCTATCTATCTATCTCTTTGTATCTATCTATCTATCTCTAATTCTTCCTTTCTTCCTTCCTTCCTTTCTATCATCTATCTATCTATCTATCTATCTATCTATCTATCTATCTATCTATCTATCTATCTATCTATCTAGC
>QLTV01002825.1:355197-368437 GCA_003457575.1 Thermophis baileyi
GTATCCATCCACCCACCCCTCCACAGTATCCATCCATCCATCCATCCACCCATCCACAGTATCCATCCATTCATCCACAGTATCCACCCACCCATCCATCCATCCATCCATCCATCCATCCATCCATCCATCCATCCATCCATCCATCCATCCATCCATCCATCTATCTATCTATCTATCTATCTATCTATCTATCTATCTATCTATCTATCTATCTATCTATCTATCTATCTATCTATCTATCTATCTATCTATCTATCTATCTAATTTTTTTGCCACTCATGGTTCAGGCAACTTTTAAGCCAGGAATTAGGTACTGCATGCTGATATATATATTTCCTAATATTTCCACTTGGAACTCAATCTCTTATTTTCCATTACAGTTACAAAATGGCAAACTTTAATTATTTAATTTAATTTTCATTTAATTCATTTGAGTGCTAATATTTATTCGTGTAACATTTTCACTTTTTATTCTGTTCCTTTTACTCGTGGTGAGCTGCCTACAGTCGCCGCTTGGTGAGATGGGCGGCATATAAATTTCATAATAAATAAACCTGCAGGGCCAGAAATTTGTGACTATTTACTGAGCTATTTTTGAATGCTGCTTTTTTTCCTTTCTTTTACACCTGAGCAAATGTTTTTCAGCAGTTGAAGGAGGAGATAAATAAGAGACAATGGTTTAAATATGCCATTTGGGCTTTTGCTCGGATGATGTTTGAAAAAAAATCCCTTTGGCTGTTTCAAAAACAAAACCGAATAATGCTTTTTTTTTTTTTTTTGCTTTCCTGAAGGGGAAGTTATTAATGAATCTCCACCAGGAAGCGAAAACTTGAAGCCCTCACCGAGAAGCTAGAAACTAGAGATGAAAGAGACGCATTTATTCTTCGCCTTCATCTTGTTTTAAAAGATTAAAACCAAAAGAGAAAGAAAAAAAGAAAACCCCAAAGAAATATATCAAAGCAAATATAAGGCCAGTTGATTGTAACTCACCGATCAGGGAATCGAAGCCAGCTGGAAACGGTCTTTCCACACACACATCACATACACACACACACACACACAAAAAAAAATCAAGCAAAAGTGGATTATTGGACTCCCATCTTCTCGCTTTGGAGCAAAAGCTGTGGATTTGACTCCGTGGCACGGAGAAACTTACCCCTAGGGCAAAAAAGAATTTGATTGATTCAGCCTGCCAAACACTGGTTCAAGTCTTCTAATGAGAATGCGTGTTCTATCCTATGGATATCAGTTTTGAATTGACCGATGAAGAAGATTGTTGGTGCCTTCTGGCAATCGTGCTGGTACTTTGGGCCATGGGCTGTATCCAAAGCATCAGCTGCAAGGCGAAAGGCTTCCGGGAAAGCATCACCGTCCTGGAGATCAAGACCTCCATTGACCACGTCCCCACCAACATCGACGAGTCGTCCAGCGTGGTGTTGAGATACCGCACCCCGCATTTCCGCGCTTCGGCTCAAGTCCTGTTGCCTCCGGTACCCAAAAAGGAGACCTGGATTGTAGGCTGGATACAGGCGTGCAGTCACATGGAGTTTTACAACTACTACGGTGACCATGGCATGTAAGTGACCGTCTTTTTTTTGGTGGGGGGGAGATGGCAGTTGACAGGGTTGGCTGGACTAGCGCCGTTGCAAGCCAGGCTGCCTCTCTGTAGGATTTTTTGGCAGGATATAATTTGGGGTTTATTTAAGGGGTAGTGCAGTGTTTCTCCACCTGGCCAACTTTAAGAATTCCCCAGCCAGCATGCTTTAAGAAGGGTGGACTTCAACTCCCAGAATTCCCCAGCCAGCATGCTTTAAGAAGGGTGGACTTCAACTCCCAGAATTCCCCAGCCAGCAAATTTAAGATGGGTGGACTTCGACCTCTAGAATTCTCCAGCCAACATTCTTTAAGGTGCATGGACTTCAACGCCCAGAATTCCCCAGCCAGCATTCTTTAAGATGCATGAATTTCAACTCCCAGAATTCCCCAGCCAGCATGTTTCAGATGCATGGACTTCAACTCCCAGAATTCCCCAATCAGAATGCTTTAAGATGAATGGACTTCAGCTCCCAGAATTCCTCAGCCACATGCTTTAAGATGCATGGACTTTAACTCCCAGAATTCCTCAGCCAGCATGCTTTAAAATGCATGGACTTCAACTCCCAGAATTCCTCAGCCAGCATGCTTTAAGATGCATGGACTTCAACTCCCAGAATTCCTCAGTCAGAATGCTTTAAGATGCATGGACTTCAACTCCCAGACTTCCCCAGGC
Organism: Thermophis baileyi; assembly: GCA_003457575.1. Lineage (NCBI taxonomy): Eukaryota > Metazoa > Chordata > Lepidosauria > Squamata > Dipsadidae > Thermophis > Thermophis baileyi. The sequence goes on from QLTV01002825.1 coordinate 357,470, forward strand.
TAAATGCTTTAAAATGCATGGGCTTATCAGAATTCCCCAGCCAACATGGTAGGAATTTTGGAAGTTGAAGTTCACACAGCCTAAAGCATGCTGGTTGGGGAATTCTAAGAGTTAAAGTCCACCCCTCTTCAAGTTGCCCAGTTGTGGAGAAACACTGGCTTGGCGTATTGTGCAACCCCAGAAAATGTAGGTTTAGTGTGTGGAAAAGTGTGTGTGTGTGTGGGGGGGGGATGACGACACAGAGTTTTGCACCATCAGCATATTGTCGTGTTAACTTCCTCTTGGTTTAACACAAGAAACCTCCGGAGGACCGACGTGACCGAGAATCCAAGAATCACCCCTGACAAGCCCATTAAAACTCACAACTCTACAACAGAGGTCCAGATTCCCCCACCCATTTTACAGCAGGGCAAACAGAGGTCGGGACAAAATGATCTGAGGAGAATTTGCAAGTCTTATATCCCAAAGTTTCCCCTACTGGATAATACCAGGCTGCAAATTTGTAGACGCCCGCTTTGCTTCGACTTTTAAACCTTGGGCCTTCATATTGAACAACGTGTTATCTTTATCTTTTTATAATTTTAATTATCACAATGTATCATGATCTTCCTAAAAAAAAAAAAAGGTCAGGTTTTATTTAAAAAGAGCTGCATTTGAAATCTTTTCGAGTCCCCAAGCCAGGCTGTTGGTCTGTAAAAATGCAGCCGCTTGATCGAGTCCGTAAGTTCATTCTTATTTTCACAACTTAAGTTCCTTATTCTCATCTGACTTTCTCCATTTTTTTTTAACTGAATCACTTACCTCTGTTTCATTTATTCTTTGTAGAAAAAAACAGCCCTGCCTTGAGGCAGGCAATTGTTTTGGGTGGCTGGTTCTGGCCACATCTTTTCAGTTATTTTTCTTGTCCTTGTTAACTGTCAGGGAAAGAAAAGAGCGTTTTTAAGGATGATGGTTTTATGCCCAAAAATTCACATCAGGTAAGTCCTTGACATTACGACCACAATTGAGCACAAAATGTCCCAACCATTTTACAACCTTTCCTGCCACAGTTGCTAAGTGAATCGCTGCAGTTGTTAAGTCACGGTTGTTAAGTGAATCTGGCTTTCCCATTGACTTTGGCTTGTTCGGTCGTAAAAGGGATCACGTGACCCTGGGACATTGCAACCGTCAGAAATATAAACTCTGTAGAGAATCGTAGGGTTGGAAGGGACGTTGGAGGTCTTCTAGTCCAACTTCTACTCAAGGCAGGAGACCTTATACCACTCTGGACAAATGACTGTCCAGTCTCTTCTTGGAAACCTCCAGTGATGGAGCACCCACAACTTCTGGAGGCAAGCCGTTCCACAGATGAATTGTGGAATTAATAGAATTCTCCTTACTTCTAGGTTGAAGCTCTTTCTGATAAGTTTCCATCCGTTACTTCTTGTCCTGCTGTCTAACGCTTTGGAGAATAGGTCGATCCCTGTGACAGCCCCTCAAGTACTGGAAGAAGGCTATCGTGTCACACCTAATCTTTCTCTTTGTTAGAGTAGACATACTTAGCAATAGCAATAGCACTTAGACTTATATACCGCTTTACAGTGCTTTACAGCCCTCTCTAAGCATTTTACAGACTCAGCATATTGCCCCCCCAACAATCTGGGTCCTCATTTTACCCACCTCAGAAGGATGGAAGGCTGAGTCAACCTTGAGCCTGGTGAGATTTGAACTGCCAAACTGCAGGCAGCCGGCAGTCAGCAGAAGTAGCCTGCAGTACTGCACTCTAACCACTGCTCATATTTAGTTGCCATCATAGCCTCCAGCCCTCTTGTCATCTTTCTTGCTCTTCTCTGCACTCTTTCTAGGATCTCAGCATCATTTTGTGTACATTGGATTTGGTTGAGGTTGAACTTAGGCGTTTAGGGCACTCAAAGCCAGCTCTGGTATCAGGCAAGACTCTAGTCCTTATGCTGCTGAATTAAATCACCCTGGGATGTAGGAAATGCCTTATCATTGCCCTCAAAGCCCTTGTGGGCACTCTTCCAGCCTTATCTAGGCTTTCAGCTGAAGATTGTCTGAAGCTCAACCATACTTACGCTGAGGCATGGCAGGAATGTTTGAACCCCTGACACCTGGCTGGCTGTTAACACAGGAAGTAAAAGAGGAAGTTTGCTCTAAGTAGCCCAGTCTTACCAGCGCAAGAGCAGAAAGGGAAGTTAAAAACAGCAGGCGTTAAATAGAAACAGCCATCTGCAGAAGAAGATTAGGGCTTTCTTCTATTTAAATCTGGCCTTGTTTAAAAAAAAAAATGACTCTAGAAAGAGGGCAGAGAAGATCAACAAAGATGATAAGGGGGCTGGAGGATAAAACATGTGAAGAACGGTTGCAGGAATTGGGTATGTGAAGAGAAGGACCAGGGGAGACATGATAGCAGCCTTCCAATATTTGAGGGGCTGCCACAAGGAAGAGGGGGTCAACCTATTCTCCAAAGCACCGGAAGGCAGGACAAGAAGCAATGGGTGGAAACTAATCAAGGAGAGAACCAAGCTAGAAATAAGGAGAAATTTCCTGACAGTGAGGACAATTAATCAGTGGAATGACTTGCCTCCAGAAATTATGGTAGCTCCAACATTGGAGGTCTTCAAAAAGAGACTGGACAGCCATTTGTCCGGAATGGTATGGGGTCTCCTGCTTGAGCAGGGGGTTGGATTAGAAGACCTCCAACATCCATTGAAAAAAGTGATTTACGACCAATTTTCACATTCACGATCATTGCAGCATCCCCGCGGTCACCGATCAAAATTCAGAGACTTGGCAACTGACTCATATTTACGGCGGTCGCAGTGTCCCCCGGGGTCACGCGATCCCCTTTTGCGACCTTCTCACAAGCAAAGTCGGTGGGGAAACCACAGATCCACTTAACAAGCGTGTGACTAACTCAACAACTGCAGTGATTCACTTAACAACTGTGGCACCTAAGGTCGCAAAACTCATTTAACCGATGTCCTGCTTGGCAACATAAATTTTGGCCTCAACTGTGGTCGTAAGTTGTGGACGACCTGTACGAACGAGGGAGAAAAAGACAGAATAGAAATTCACGATTGGAGATGAGATGGAAACAGCCTTTGGAATTACGCTTGCCCATCGGTTGGGATCTACGGAAGGGTCCCTGTTTTGCGTATGGGTTTCTGTTTGGAGTTGCACATACTGGGGGAAACACCAGAATAGTCACCCGAAAGGGCCACGCCATCTTTCCTGGCCCCTCGGGCTCAGCCCCGGCAAGGCCAAAGGTCTCCAGAGGGTCATTCAGAATCCCAAACGTAGCTTGGTTGGTAGTTGAAAGACACCCATTTCCTGACGAACGTCAACCAGACTTCCTTAAATTTGCAGAAACAGATGAGTTTGGAAGATAGTAGGCCAGCGAAGGGCTTTTATTTCCACAGATGTGCATGCAAGGCACAAGGGAAGTCGACTCGCATGTGACGGGAAGGATCTGTGAGGGCTTACGAAAGATGGTGGGATGGACCCAGCTGTTTGGGGGTTTGGTTTTTTTTGCTGCAGCCTTGAGCGAAATAAACCAGGGTGCTCCTTCTTGGAGGCAGCTAACATTCGCTTGTTTTCCAGACGACAAACAACCGAGCATTATCTGTAGGTCGAGGAACACATGGTGGGCATGCTAGGAGGAGGGCTGGTAAGCCGATGGCCACACCGTTCCTGACCTAAGAGGTTGGACCGAACGGCATCAGCTTTCTGCAGCACACGGAGATGCATGGAGTAGTTACTTATTTATCTGGCATTTCTTTTATTTATTTAGCAGGTTGCTTGCGGCAGGTCACGGAAGCTTCTGCCTTTCAAATAACACCTGACCAATTTTTTTTTTACATCCCTCTGGTTTTCACACACACACACACACACACACACACACACACACACACACCCCCGCCCACACACACACACACACACACACACACACTATCTCTATCCATCCACCCACTCATCCATCCATCCATGTCATCTCTCTGTCTCTCCATGCATTCATTTATCCATCCATCCAAAAAAATCATCATCTCTCTCTCCCTCTCTCTCCATCTCAGCTATCTACAAACCTATCCTGTCTGCCTATCCCTCTATCTCCCCATTCTCTCTCTCTTCCATCTATCCATCCATCTATCCCTCCCTCCCTCCCTCTGTGTCATCTCTCTCTCTCTCTCTCTCTCTCTCTCTCTCTCTCTCTCTCTCTCTCTCTCTTTCTTTCTCCAAAGCCCCTGAGGGCCGGACAAGAGACAATGGATGGAAATTAATCAAGGAGCGACGCAACCTGGCATTAAGGAGAAATATCCTGACAGTGAGAACAATGACCCAGTGGAACAGCTTGCCGTNATTCTCCAACACTGGAAGTTTTTAAGAAGAGATTGGACAGCCATTTGTCTGAAATGGTTTAGGGTTTCCTGTCTGAGCAGGGGGTTGGACTAGAAGACCTCCAAGGTTTCTTCCGATTCTGTTATTCTGTTGTCCTGTCCTGTCCTGTCCTGTCCTGTCCTGTCCTGTCCTGTCCTGTCCTGTCCTGTCCTATCCTATCCTGTCCTATCCTATCCTATCCTATCCTATCCTATCCTATCCTATCCTATCCTATCCATCATCTATCTATCCTCTTGTGTTTATTTTTTTGTAACCTTCAGTTGGGCAAAACGATGCATCCCAGCACAGCAATTTTCAAAGTAACGTACCTCAAAATGAACTAACTTAAGGAATGAGCCCAAAACTTGGGACCTGTGGGATTGAAATTTGGCGGTTCCCTCATTGTCCTTTTCAACGTTCCCTGCCAGCATCCTACAAGCAAAGTCAATGGAGAAGCCGGTGGGAAGTCAAAAATTGCTTTTTAATGGCCCAGCCAGAATCATTCTGTTTCTCTGTTTAGATAAGAAAATACCTCTGAAATAATGACTCAACAAGTCATGGGTTCTCTATTGTGTGTGTGTGTGTGTGTTATATAATATGTAGTATGTATACAGTGTGTACATATGGTTTGTTTTTAACTCTTCTAAAAAATAACAATTAAATTGTGGTCCGGTATTCCTATTGCATCACACCAAGCTGATTGATTATACGCCATCAAATTCTGGTTTTCATTCCTAGCGACTGCATGGATAGATTTTTCTACGATCCATCCCTAACCTGCTCTTTCCAATTTCATGCTTCGGTTAAACAACGCTTATTCAATAAAGCTCAGCTGGTTGGTTGGATTGACAAGCCAGCAAAGCTGCAGTAAACCACGATTTTCGAAAACACGGGGCGGGGTTGGCTTCGCAAAGCAGATTACACAAACAAACAAACAAATAAATGTTGAACTGAAACAGATAAACCAGGGGATTGGTTGCAGAAAACTGGGCAGCATCTCTGCCCTGCTACAAATCTAAAAAGAGATTTCCATGGATCGCAGGCAGGAACTGAAACAGGAAGAGAAATTCGATTTTGAAATTAGTTTGGATCAAGAGATGCAAAAAATAGGGGAGTTTCTGAATTTGCAAAGCCCTCTCTTGAGGTTTTTTTTTCTTTTCTTTTTACCTTGCTAGCAAACTATGAGGGCAGTTGCAAAGTTTCCAGTTGTGGTGGTTGTGATTTGAGGATGATCTGTAAACATAGAACAATCCCAATATAGTGGCTGTGTTCGAACAAGCTAAGCTCTTTGGCTGCATTTGGGAACTAATCAAGGAGAGAAGCAACCTAGAACTAAGGAGAAATTTCCTGACAATGAGAACAATTAATCAGTGGAACAACTTGCCTCCAGAAGTTGTGGGTGTTCCCATCACTGGAGGTTTTTAAGAAGATGTTGGATAACCATTTGTCTGGAATGGAATAGGGTTTCCTGCTTGAGCAGGGGGTTGGACTAGAAGACCTCCAAGGTCCCTTCTAACTCTGTTATTAGGTTATTCCGAGTCTTCCAGTTTATTACTTTTTCAATCGAAATTGAAAACTGGATAGAAAATTGAATGTAGAATGAGGATCCAGGCTGGGAGCCTTCCAGTCCCTTACTTTTCCCGTCCAAACTCAAGTGTCGCTTGCAACCACGGGCACGTATGTGGTAAAGCTTTTGTAAACCATTGTCCTTTAAAATAAATGAAAATCTGGTGTTTAGTCATCTGGGAAGCTATTTTGAGGTTGTGATGACGAACAGAGAACCGCTTCTTTGCAAGACGCATCGCTTGGCTTTCAGCCACCCCTTTGGATGGCTGTCAAAGAAGATTAGGGAGGTTGAGAAGATTAGTCTCTCAGTCACTGCAGGCTACGGTTTGTTTGACTGTAGTTTGCTGAATAAACCACCATTGGTGGTTTTGCTCCATCCATTCAAGGCACAACTGAATCAATTAAATGCTTAGGACAGTGTCTGATATTAGCTGATGAGTGTTAAGTCAAGATCAGTGTTTCTCATCTAAGACATGTGGACTTCAACTCCCAGAATTCTCCTCTGATGGCTGGAGGATTCTGGGAGTTGAAGTCCATGTGTCTTAGTTGCCAAGGTTGACAAACATTGATCAAGATGGCCCCTATTCACCTTCAGGCTCAAAAATAGCATGTCTTTCAAAGCAAATTGTAGTATGGGTAGTCTCCAAATTATGACCACAATTGAGCCTCAAATTTCCGATGCTGAACAAGACAGTTAAACGAGTTTCCCCCCATTTTACGGCCTTTCTTGCCACGGTTGTTAAGTGAATCGCTGCGGTTGTTAAGTTAGCAACACGGTTGCTAAGTGAATCCGGCTTCTCCATTGACTTTGCTTGTCAGAAGGCCGCCAAAGGGGATCATGTTATTTATGGAACCGTCATAAACATGAGTCAGTTGCCAAGCGTCTGAATTTTGATCACGTAACCATGGAGGATACTGCGATGGTCGCAAGTGTCCTACGTCACTTTTTGCAGTGCTGTTATAACTTTGGTCACTAAATGAATGATTGTAAGTTGAGGACTATCTGTATTTGTGGAGAACGATAACCGATTTGTACCTTTGCTGAACAATCCCAGGAACGATCGTGATTTGTCGGGTCCAGCTGAGTTGTCTTCTTCTGTCGTCTTCATGCTGACCTTCTATTGAATTCTGTGAATTCTATGATTCTAAATTCTAAAAACCTTCTTCAACCTGTTCCTTCTCTCTCACTTTCCGCCCAGGTCAAGTTGGGAACTTCCCGATCTCCTCGAGGGCAAGATCCAAGCCATCAGCGACTCGGATGGCGTCAACTACCCCTGGTACGGGAACACCACCGAGACTTGCACCGTTGTAGGTCCCACCAAGAAAGAAGCCAAGTTCACCATCAGCATGAATGACAATTTCTACCCCAGCGTCACCTGGGCGGTCCCAGTGAGTGACAGCAACGTGCCCAAGCTGACTTGCATCCACCGGGATCAGAGCTTCACCACCTGGCTGGTAGCCACCAACACCACCACCAACGAGATGGTCATCCTGCAGACTATCAAGTGGCGGATGAAACTGGGCATCGACGTGGAGCCCAGCCATCCTCTTGGGCGCCGGGCCAAGCTGAGGGAACCCTCTGCTCAGCAGCAGCCCCAAATCCTCAGCAAGAACGAGCCAATACCACCCAGTGCCCTGGTCAAACCCAACGCCAACGATGCCCAGGTCCTCATGTGGAGGCCCAATGACGGGCGTCCCCTAGTGGTGATACCCCCAAAGCATCGGTAATCGGAACCCCCCTGTGGCAAGGGGGGGGGGAGACAGAGGAACGGAGAGGGGTAAAAAAAAAAAAATAGAAACACTTCGTATTTAAGAGAGAGAGAGAAAAAATCAGCAAAAACAGAGGTGCACTTTTAAACTCATTTATCAGAAAAAAAAAAAACCCAAAACGCAGCCATTCTGCCTTGTCCCATCAGAACGGATCTCACTGTGCTCGCCAAGGTCAACTTTAAGGACTGCCTTCAAGATTTCTAGCCTGGGGGTGTGTGTGTGTGTGAGGGGAGGAGGGGGGGGCGGGTTGTCTGATTCCCAACGCCCCGCTCTTACTTCCAGGTTTTTTAAAATTCGCTTTTTCCTCCCTTTGGTGGTTATCTGATGTTCTGTCTGGTGGACTTAAGGTGGGCCGCTTCTAGAGAAAGAAACAAAGTGGGTTTTATTTGGAGGGGGGGGGGAGAAAAGAGGCATCGGTTGGGACGGAGGAAGGAAGGAAGGAAAGAGGAAGAGAAAAAGGACGGAAGGAAGGAGAGAAAAGGAAAGGAGGGAAGGGAGAGGAAAGGAAAGATGGATGGAAGGAAGTGTGGGAGGGAGGGAGGAGAGAAAGGGAGGAAGGAAGGAAGAAAGGGAGAGAAAGAAGAGGGAGGGAGGGAGGGAGGGAGGGAGGGAAGGAAGGAAGGAAGGAAGGAAGGAAGGGGTGAATGAATGCGGCAGAGTTCGTGGTGCACAAATGCGGACTGTGGATTTCCATGGACCAGGGCGTGGATGATGGATTGAAAGTGGTGCCTGTTCCATTTTTGGTTTTTTCTCCTAAAAGCCAAGTTGTGTGGCCTTAACGTCTACATTTGCTTTGCGTTGCCAAACATTTGCCTTAATCTGCATTTGGGTCTCCATGAGCCTGGAAGGGAGAAGAAAGGAGGGGAAAAAACCAGCAAGGAATTGTGTTCTCTTTTTCTTTTTAATGTGCGTGGCAGCTGCTTTACTGTAAGGGGGATAGGAATGGTCTAAAAAGACACCCCTTCTCCCAAAAAAACCAGTCTTGTTTCTGTCCTGGGATCGAACACAGGCTGAAATGACACCGGTTGAGCTCATTTCATCCGAAACTGCATCATTTGAACTTCTACCCGTGGCAGAAAGCCAGGCCCTTTCTACACAGTCTCTCATCACCCCATTGTTGATTTAGTGTGTCCTACGAATGCTGACAAAGGGTTCCATTCCAGTGGTTTTTCTTGATCATTTCCTATTTATTTTTTTCACTGTTTTTCCTCTAAAAAAAACAACAACACAACGACACTTCCATTTTCTTTAAGGGGGACTTCTTTCCCTTTAATTAAAAGATTCCTGTTTAGAAATTTACAGCTTCATGCCAAGCACAGCCGAGATCTTCTCTTTGTGGATTTGCACAGAGCAAAAGAGCCCTATATTTTTATTGAAAAAAAGAAAAGAAAAAGAAAAGAAAAAGAAGGGGAGGGAATCAAAATTGAAAGCCTCTCCGCTATTTATCGTTTAGGTGGAGAACGAAGATCCAGGATGCAGAACGATTAAAAGATAGTTTACCGCTCACTATGCCCAAATAGGAAGTAGGGTAATGGATGCAAACCAGCCGAGAACAAACTTTGAATTAATTAATTAATGGTGGAAGTGATAAACGAGAAGCTGGACTTCCTTCTGGGTAACTGTTACAGAAGAATACAGAAATACGCAGGATATTTTCCTTTGCCGAGGAAAAGAGCACGGGGAGAAAACGTAGCAAAAAAAAAAATCCGTGTAAATGCAGAAACATCGGCTTAAACTTGGTTTATTGTTTGCTTGCTGACCACAATGCCTTGGGATTTTGAGAAGATGAAGTTTTGAAACAGATAAATATTTCTAGTTAGATAAGAGAAGAGGCTGTGATCCGAGCTGGACAGATCTAAAAACAAGAATATTTGCTCCTTAAAAAGAAAGATAGAATGATTTTTTTTCTGCCTCTGTTGTGGTTCACAGCCTCCAGCTGGAAGTAAGAAGGCCGATAGACATGGGGGAAATGGCTGACCTTGGATAGCCGCAAATATCTAGGTTCTTGGAAAAGAGACCACAGGGAGATCTCAAGCTGGGAAATGGATATTACAAGTAGTCCTTGACTTATAACTGACTCATGACGATCGCAGTGTCCCGGGATCATGTGATCCCCTTTTGTGATTTTTCTGACAATCAAAGTCCATGAGAAGTCAGATTCGCTTAACAACTGTGGCAAGAAAGGTCGTAAAAATGGGACAAAACTCACGGAACAAATGTGGCCGTAAGCCGAGGACTACCTGCATATATCTATAAATTAGGGCCCTTTGGTGACAGTTGGATTTGCAAGAACGGAACTCGGTTTAGGCCTGGCATTATGGACAGCCAAATTAATTTGGCAACTGAATGCTGATTTGAGGTACGGGGGCATAGTTTAATTTAAAGAGGCTCGTTGCATTTTCAGCACATCCTCCGGCACTGTCTTTATGCCTCCTGGCTATTTCAGAAATTAATTATCTAACGGTAATCGTGTTTGTGTTGCTAGAGACGCAGAGGGGGGGGTACAGCTTGCCCGACGCCTGTGGAAAACACGGGGAGAGATTGCAGCGAGGCGGTATAAAGGAGATTAACTGCTGGGAAATCTTAGGAAGCTGGTCTGTGCGTCTCTTTGCAAAGCTTGGAAAACCATGGTTAGCTTTTCCTCTGGGCTGGATCTCAGAGGCAAAAAGTATTTGGGCTTGGGAAGGTCTATTCTGTTTCAGATTTCAAAGAGAAGAGGAGGGAACGTGTCCTGATGCAGTTCTCCACCCTGTGGTTTTCTATCGGTTTAAAAAAAGAGTAAAGATAGGGTAGGTGCATTCTTAAAATAATAATAATAATAATTCAGCTGATTCTTTGCAATGCCGTTTCTGCACAAAACTTGCCTGAGAGAGGAGAGACGTTTCACACAATATTGTAGCAGTCAGAAACGACCGTATTCTTGGTAAAAGACACCAGGGGAGTTTAAAGACCAGCTAGCACTGATAATATTACTTAATTACTTAATATTGATAATATTACTTAATTTGGTAATGAAACGTCTGCAAGAAAACAACCAAGTTCAGAGATATTGTATATAAACAGGAAACAATTCCCACTCACTAGGACTGATGATGTTACCTAGTTGGGTAATGAAACGTCTGCAAGAAAACAACCAAGTTCAGAGAGATTGTATATAAACAGGAAACAATTCCCACTCACTAGGACTGATGATGTTACCTAGTTGGGTAATGAAACGTCTGCAAGAAAACAACCAAGTTCAGAGATATTGTATAT
>QLTV01002825.1:394333-418033 GCA_003457575.1 Thermophis baileyi
ATTCATTGCTGAAGGGACTGCGTGTCTGAGAGTAAGCTCTGTGTGTAGGTAGCTATCTGTGATAGTAGAGAATCTTTGTTTGCTGATTAAGACAAAGAAAGGCTGGTAAGAAGACTGCTGTACTTCTGAATACTGACTGATAGAACGTGTATGATTCGGACTGTTATTTGGACTGTGCTATCTCTTTAAGTAAACTACTTTTATACGCTTTAACGTATCTGTGTATTGACTGAATCATTACTCATATCTACTGCAACATTACGGTTCACTGTGCAAGCCTTCAGAAGCAGAGGTTACTCTGCACAATTCCTTAACAACTAGAAATGTATGTATACTAGAAATGTATAAGGTCGGAAAAGACCACATCTTTGATTTGTTGGAATGGAAAGAGAAGATTCGAAAAGAAAAGGGTGTCAGGCCGAAGCCATTCTCTTTGGATCTTTGGCCTGCCACACTTTATGCTAGTTTAAAATGTATTCCTTGCTGTGGGAATTTGGGAGGGGCAGTTGCATGAGGGATGTCTGCATGTAGCCACAACAAATTCCTTCTAGATTGTCAAGGTCATCCTTTGTCCTGCACCTGCACGGAAGAAGGTGGAGTTCCAACCAAGCTACCAGAAGATGAAGCAATGAAGATTGGTTCATGTGATGAACTTGGGGGTGTGGGGACAAAGGCTTGAACTTTCAACTGGGTGGAGAAACCCCGAAGGCTTCAGATTCGGGATTTCTCCCAGCCGTGCTGACATGGCTCTGTTAATAAATTGGAACTCTGAGGAACGCTTTGCCTTGGACTCTGATTTAATTCCAGATGCTATTCGGAACCCTGACAAAGGGGGGAAAGAAAAGAGAATTAAAATAGAGATAAAATAAAAGGGGAAAAAGACTAAAAGATAGATATTAAGATGAAAAGAAATGTAAGAGATATATTAAAAATGAAATGATAATGAATTGTAACTAACTAAGAAAAATATTGTTAAGATTATTGTATGGATGTAGGAAACCCAGAAAGCAAACGCTCGCGACATGAGATGTAGAAAGGCTAAAAATAAATAAAACTTATTGGGGAAAAAAAGAAAGAAAGAAATTTGGACGCTTGGGCAACTGACTCCTATTTATGACGGTTGTGTGACACGTGGTCACCCTTTTGCGACCTTACCGGAAGCTTGACAAAAGCTGAATCCGGCCGAAGAAGTCGGGGTGGTGGTCGTCATGGAAGCCGGACTCGCAAAGATGGCCCCGCTCTGTCCAAAACTGGAATTCTGCCCGAAAACAGGAGCGCTGCTTTGAGCGAAAAGTCCAGCAGCAGTTGATGGCTGTCCGAAGGAGAAGGAGCTGGCCGTGCTGGTGCTGGACGCTGCCCCGAAGACGTTCCCGCTGCTGGACGCCGGAGGGGTGGAAGAAGCCGCTTGCCCGAACGCCGGGGTCGCTCCGAAGCCGGCCTGGTTGAACGTAAAGCCGCTGGATGGGTTGGTGGACTGGCCGAAAACGGGGGCTTGTCCGAAGGCCGACTGGCCGAAGCCCGAGGTGGCTGCAGTCCCGAAAACCGAGGTGTTGAACCCAGTGGCGCCGGCCGAGGAAGACGGAGAGGTGGCTGGAGGTTGTCCGAAGGGAGTAGAGACCGGGAGGGCTGCTGCGGAGACCTGACCAAAGACGGGGGCAGCAGAAGGGTTGGTTAAGCCCGCAGTGGTGGGCTGGCTGAAGGCCGAGCCGGTGGAAGAAGAGGAAGAAGAAGCAGGGAGTCCGGAGGGTTGTGCGAATCCAGAAGAGGCTGGGACTGCCTCGGTAAAGGCAGAGGTGTTGTTGGCTGGGGCTGGCACGGACGCAGCGGTGGTCGGAGCGGAGGCAGGGGGTTCCGTGAGTTGTGAACCGATGGCCGGTGGAGTTGAGGAGGCTGGGGTCTGCTCTTCTGCAGGGCCCTCAGGAGGAAGAAGCCCCTCAGTCTTGGGCTCACCAGGCGCCAAGGCCGGAGTCAGGTCTTTGCTAGGCGCCGCTTCCGAAGGAGTCGTAAGCTGCCCTCCTCCTTCTGCCTCTGCAGGGGGAGCGGCTAAAGGGGGCACTTCTGCTGGACGCTGCTCAGGGGCCAGGACGGACGCCTGGGGGTCAACCTGTGCCGTGGGCGACGTGGCCCCCTCGGTCAAAGGCGGCTTCTCAGGAGGGGTCACTCTGGCGTCTTCTTCTCCCTTACTCGCAGGGGCAGCTGGCGTGGCCGCAGCGCTCAAGAGACCCCCGAACGAGAGGCTTGGGGCGGACGGCGGAAGGGCCAAAGACGAGGAAGACGAAGCTTGGGGGGCGCTGACTGGAGGGCCCCCGAAGGCAAACGGAGTCTTGGCACCGCCCGCCGGCGCTGCGAGACTGAAAATGCCGGGAGGACCAGGATTGACCAACTGGACGTTGCCGAAGATGCCACCGGCCGCCGAACCGGCCGTCGTGGTCAAGGTGGCGGGGATGGCCTCGGCAGGCTTGCTCGCCGACAGAGCGTTTCCGGCTGAAAATCCGGCCGGCTGTGGCGTGGTGGCTGTGCCGGTGGAGGGTCCCTTAGCCGGAGCGGCCTTGGCGTTTTCGTCGGCTTGGCCGACCCTCAGACCGGAGAAGCTGCCCAACGTCTCTCCGGCCGCCGAGGCCTGGATCGCGGGATCGCCTTGTTTGAGGGGAAGGCTCTCCAGTTTGGGGGCGTTTGCGAAGGGAAGGGAAGTCTCGGCCGCTTGTCCATTGCTGCTCAGGCCAGCAGGATCTCCGGAACTGGCTCTCCCGAAGGCAGAAAGACTGGGGGGTTTGGGACCCCCGAAAGTAAACGGGGTCTCCGGGACGGAGGCAAATTTCATTCCTCCTCCAAGGGAAAAGGCTTCAGGCTGGTTCGGCTCTTTTGCTGGGGTGGCTGTAGCTGCCAAAAGAATAACAGAACGTCAGAGTTGGAAGGGAGCTTGGAGGTCTTCTAGTCCGACCCCCTGCTTGAGCAGAGACCCTTTCCTCCTTCTCTGAATAACAGAGTTAGAAGGGACCTTGGAGGTCTTCTAGTCCGACCCCCTGCTCTCTCCCCCCCCTCTGAATAACAGAGTTAGCAGGGACCTTGGAGGTCTTCTAGTCCGACCCCCTGCTCAAGTAGGAGACCGTCCCCTTCCCCTCCTCCTCTGAATAACAGAGTTAGAAGGGACCTTGGAGGTCTTCTAGTCTGACCCCCTGCTCAAGTAGGAGACCCTTCCCTCCTTCTCCTCCTCTGAATAACAGAGTTAGAAGGGACCTTGGAGGTCTTCTAGTCTAACCCCCTGCTTAAGTAGGAGACCCTTCTCTCCTCCTCTTCCTCCTCCTAATAACAGTTAGAAGGGACCTTGGAGGTCTTCTAGTCCAACCCCCTGCTCAAGTAGGAGACCCTTCCCTCCTTCTCCTTCTAACAGAGTTGGAAGGGACCTTGGAGGTCTTCTACTCTGACCCCCGTGCTCAAGCAGGAGACCCTACACCCAAAAACTTACCTTCCGAAACAGAAGAGACCGGCGTCGCAGCAGAAGCAGGCACCGCAGCGAAGTTAAACCCAGCCCTAAGTTTGAAAAGAAAACAAACCAACATCCCATTTGTTAGAATTGCCTTATATGAGGAGGTTTATCGGTCGCTTCTTCTATGCGGTCATGTATTTTTTCCCCCAGGTTGTCTGATTTCGGAACCACCCTTTGTTCTCTCTCTCCTACGGACAACCGAGGATTCGGTCAAATTCTGGGCACTCTCACTCTCTGATCATCAATACAAATTCAGGTAGTCCTTGACTCATAACCACAATGGAGGCCGGAATTCCTGTTGTTAAGCGAGGCAGTCGTTAAGAAGGGAGCCACGCCCGATTTCACAACCTTTTCTGCCGTGGTTGTTAAGCGAATCGCTACCTTATGAAATGAGTCACATAATTGTTTTCAATGAATCTGTCTCTCTCCCCCCCCCAATTGACTTTCCTTGTCGGATGCCGGCTGGGAAGACCCCCAAATGGCGATCACGTGACGCCCCCCACCCCCGGGATGCTGCAACCGACACAAGTACATGCCAGTTGCCAAGTGCCCGAATTATGATAATGTGACTGTGGAGGGAATGCTGCAATGTTGTAACTGCAAGTACTGTGAGTCACTTTTTCCAGTGCCATCGTAACTTTGAACGGTCACTAAACGAATGGTTTGTAAGTCGAGGACTACCTGTTGTCCAACAGTGGCAATTTCTGGAGGCATGGACTCCCTCTTCCCAGGATTCTTTGCAGCATGGCTGCGGAATTCTGGGAATTGGGTGTCTGCCTCTTGGAAGGCGCCGAGACTCAAAACGTCGTGCCTCAGCTCTTATCTTGCTCACAATGTCACTAAAATGCAGCTGGGCTCTTCTCTTTGAGGGCCAAACGTCCCAGTAAAAGCTGAAACCTGAGCCTCTCGGATCACTGCTTGGTGCTACATCCGCTATACGCCACCCCTTTAAAACGCCACCCCTTTAAAACGCCACCCCTGCGTTCGAAAAGAGAGAAGAGGATGGGAAGTTGGGACAGTACTGACCCGGAGGGGGCGAAGGTGAAGTCTTTGTTGAACTGGGAAGCAGCGGCCGAGATGGACGTCGCCGCCGGCGTGGTGGTGGCAGATGCGACAGTCTTGGTGGCTCCTGCATCGTGAAAAAGTTAAGTGAGAAAGAATCACGAAAGTTAGCAGAGTAAAAAACTATGGGATAATAGATAAAAGTGTATATATCAAATAGGAAAAGATAATAACTGTTTAGGTATATCACAATAGCCAAAACTAGGGAAATATGGAAATAAGAAAGAAATTATGATGGCATAAAGCTGTATTAATGGAATTATATTTTAAGTGATATGTATGTTTGTTTTTATATGTTGTAATGTTTGTTTACTTATGTGTTGTTTTTTAATTGGAAATTTACAATAAAAATTATTTAAAAAAAAAAAAAGACATGCCTGAATTAGCCCTGAACATCTACATTTGTGGGAGTGAATGAGGGAGTAAGAGAGAGAAAGAGATGCTCTTTAGTATCCCACCTTCTTCCTTCCAAGGAACACATTTTGATGGCTTTGCAAGGTGTGATTCCTTTTTTTTATTTTATTTTATTTTTATTGAACGTTTTTTGTTAAAAAAAGATTTTTACAATCTGCTTATTAGACAATTATACCACATTCATTTACATCCTTTTCTTATTCATTTGTCCCTCTTTTCAGCTTATAATAAACATATAATATTTACATATAATATATAAATATTAACACGTTAATTCATCCTTACATCTTACCAGTGTGTCTATTGTACAATGGTAGTGTTTTAATACAAGGATTGCGTTTTTTGTCATTTTTAGCACCTTTTCTTACTACATTCTTACTTTTATACCTTCTTAAGTTTCATCATTTCTAACCTTTGCTTCTATTATTTAACCATTTATACCAATCATCCCATATTGGGATAGCATAATCATACAAGGTGTGATTCCTAAGAGGGGATCTTGGTGGCACCAAAGCTGCACATTTCATATAAAAGAAACATTTCAACGGAAGACAATATTTCAAACTCAGGGCTGAATTGTGAGGCCCTTGGTGCTCTCTAAGTTTGGTTGCTTCCTTGCAGATGTTTCATGACCCAACTAGGTAACATCATCAGTGTTAGAAGTGAGCGGGGTTGGTGCAAGGAGAAAGGGGGGAAAGAGCGGGAGGAGGAGGAGGAGAAGAGGAGGAAGGAGGTCAACGACTGTGGGGTCCTCGGTGCTCTCTGAGCTTCATGGTTTTCTTGCAGATGTTTCATGACCTGACTAGGTAACATCATCAGTGTTAGAAGTGAGCGGGGTTTGCTCTGTTTATATACTAGTGACTTGCTCCGTCTGTGTTGGTTGGTGTGTTCTTAGTGGGTTTTTGATTAGGCTACTGTTTACTGTTGATATTTTTGTCTGAGTTGGTTAATTTCTTGATTGGGGTATTGTTTAATCATATTGTTGATCTGGCATCAATCTGGCGTCAATCTCTGCTTATCTGGGTGCTGATTGCTGGTGAGGAGGTGTCTGGGTCTTTTTGTTTCTCTTTCGCTTTTTGATTGTCTCTTTTGAATGGTGTGTAAATGTGGTTTATCTCTATGTGCCTGTTGATGGCTGATTTGTTTGAGTGCCAGGCTTCCAGGAATTCTCCAGCAGTTTTGGGCTTAGCTGGGTCTAGGATGCTCACCGTTTGCCAGTTGAAACTATGATTAACCTTATATCAGTGATGGCGAACCTTTTTTTCCTCGGGTGCCGAAAGCGCATGCGCGCGCGCTATCGCACATGCGCGAGTGCCCACATCCCATAATTCAATGCCTGGAGAGGGCGAAAACGGAGGCCCTCTGGAGGCCAGAAACGGCCCATTTCCCGACTTCCCGTTTTTCGCCCGCCCCAGGCTCCAGAGGCTTCCCTGGAGCCTGGGGAGGGCGAAAACGCCCTCTCCCACCCCCCCGGAGGCCCTCCGGAGGCCAAAAACGCCCTCCCAGAGCCTCCACGCGAGCCGAAAATCATCTGGCCGGAGTGCACATGCGCGCTGGAGCTGAGCTAGGGCAACGGCTCGCGTGCTGGCAGATATGGCTCCGCGTGCCACCTGTGGCACGCGTGCCATAGGTTCGCCATCACTGCCTTATATAAACAGAGAGCCAATCCTACTCCCTACTAGCACTGATGATGTTATCTAGCTGGATAATGAAACGTCGGCAAGAAAACAACCCAGCTCAGAGAGCACCAAGCAAAGTTTCACTAGATTCCAGGACATCCCAAGGTTTATAACCACCCATAGACGTTTAGGAATATCGACCTTAAGAACAGATTTCCCCCCACTTTCTACAGTGAGCTGAGACTCGCTAACCCTTGGGAACAGGGAGCCGAAAAGCAGAAGCATTTCAGTTCTCCAAACTCGTGAACGTTACGCGGTCCCATTTTTCTTCTTCCTCGACCTTCCTGCGTCACTGAGCACATCGGGGCCCCAAGCTTCGACCCTCTTGGTGTGGCTGTCTTTGGCGCACCTGCACATTTTGCTGAGTGTGCCGCAATGCTCAGGAAGGAGGGCTCAGCTGGCCCTTGGCAAGAGAGCTGACTGTTCTCCTCAACGCCACCTAAGCGCATAATTATTTTTGCCAGTTTGCAGACTTCTCACACCCTAGGCCTGTTCTGAGCTGCGACATTTCAACACTCCGTCGGCTACCAAGGTCTTAGAAAGAGAGAGAGAGAGAGAGGACAGAAAGTTTCTTCCTCTTGATTGTGGCTTGTAGCATAACCAGGTTTTGGGGGGGGGGAAAGTTAACTATCCTAAGTTGTTTCATTGGAACGACTTGTCTCCAGAAGCCGTGTGGGTGCTCCATCGCTTGAGGTTTTTAAGATGAGATTGGAGAGCAATTTGTCTGGAATGGTATAGAGCAGTGATGGCTAACCTTTTTGCCGTTGCGTGCCAAAAGTGGGGGGAGCGCGGATGGGTCGCACGCGTACGTGCCCACCCCAATAATTCAATGCGCCCCCCCGCGCATGCGCGCGCAACCCCTCCGCGCTTCCCCCGCTTTTGGCACGTGATGGCATGGTGGGCCTGGTAGGCCCGTTTTTCACCCTCCCCAGGCTCCAGAGACTTTCTAGGAGCCTGGGGAGGGTGAAAACGGCCTTCCCCACCACCCCAAGAGACCCTCCGGAGGCTGGAAACGGCCCGTTTCCCTACTTCCAGTGGGACCGGAAGGCCCGTTTTTCGCCCTCCCCAGCCTCCAGAGGCTTTCCTGGAGGCTGGGGAGGGCGAAAACGGCCTCCCCCCCGAGGCCAGAAACGTCCTCCCAGAGCCTCCGCGTGAGCCCTTTACTTACCTCAAAACGGGCCACGTGGAGACTCCTGGGAGGGGAGGGGGGTGTGGCCAGCCAAAAATCAGCTGGCCAGCGCACATCTACGGCAATGGCTCCCGTGCCGGCAGATATGGCTCCGCGTGCCATCTGTGGCACGCATGCCATAGGTTCGCCATCACGGGTGTAGAGCCACCTCCCTGAGCAGGGGGTTGGACTAGAAGACCTCCAAGGTCCCTTCCCACTCTTTATTTTATTTTATTAAACATAAAAAAATTCAATGTCTACATAAACAGTGTGTTGTCTGAGTAAATTTTGAGAAATAGTAATAATAATAATATTCATAACATTAATAATGATCACATAATAATAATAGTATTTGCTTATCCATTTTAGTGAACCTTCCTTATGTAATTAATCATTCTCTTATGTTTTTAAATTCCTAACTTCTGTTTCGGCTAGTTAGCCATTGATAGTCCCTTCCAACTCTTGTTATTCTGTTACCTTGGAAAGGAAGTTTTTATCTATTTTTTAGGCAGCTGTCTACCCTGTCTCTCTTCAGCTATAAGTAGACAGATCTTCTTCTACGGAGTTCAAATCCTCTACCCAAAATCGAGTTTAGGGGCCTTTGCACTTCCAATGGCTGCAGAAATGCCTTAGCACTATCAGAAATTCAGCTCCTGCCTTCAGCATTTGTAAGAAGGGATTACGCTTAATCTCTCCAAATGGTGTGTAATTGAAAACGTGGGATAATGCCCCACATCTGGCCAGCCCCCGCCTTTTTAGCCTCTCTGGAAGGCTATAAAGATTTGTTCTTTACCCAGGCGGTGGGGTTAAATGAGGAGAGACCCTGTGGATGGTTGTTGGGGTATTCTTAGGTGGACGATGGAGGTGCTAAGTTTTTAATTTCAGTTTTTACAATGTTATCGTGGTTGGCAGCTAGCCAGAGGGCTGGGATTCAAGACGGGCAGCCAGATGGCTCTTTGACATAAATGAACGGAAGTGGTCCTTGACTTACAACTATTTGTTTAGCGGCACAACGGCGCTGAAAAAAAAAAGACTTACGACCGGTTTTGACACTTAATGACGGCTGGAGCATCCCCGTGGTCAGGGGATCAAAATCTGGAAGCTTGGCTATTGACTCGTATTTATGACGGTTGCAGTGTCCCCTTTTGCAACCTTCTGACAAGCTGGGTCAGTGAGGGAAGCCAGATTCACTTAACAACACTTAAAAATCTGGACTATAATCGCTGGGATTTTTGTTCTTTTTTTTAATCTCTTGGGGTTTTCTCTCCCCCCCCTCCCCCCCCGGATGTTGCCGTACTTCAGCAAGGTCAAAGATGCTGTCAGGCTTGCTTTTCCTTCTGCCTCTTCTGATCGTCTGACGAAAGGACAGCCTAAGTCTGAACTGACCTGAATTCTTTTTCCCAACCGAGGTCTGGCCGATGGACGCCACGGTCGCCGCTGCCGAGCTGGGTAGCGTCTGCATCTTCAGGGTGCTTGACGGGGTTCCCTAAAATATGAAGCAAAAGGGGCTGGTTACAAAACAGGCAGGGCACAAACTGTCCAGAAAGCAGGAGATGAGAAGTTTCCATTGAGGGAGGCCTTGGGAAAAATTTATATCTATCTTATTTTATCTTCCCCTTTCATCTGTTCTTTCCTTTCCTTTCCTTCCCATCCTATTTCTTTCTTTCTCTCTTTCGTTCCCTTCTCATCCTTTCTTTCCCTTTCCTTCTCCTTTTATCTGCCCTTTCCTTTCCTTCCCATCCTATTTCTTTCTCTTTCGTTCCCTTTCCTTTCCTTCCCATCCTTTCTTTCTCTTTCTCTCTCTTTTGTTCCCTTTCCTTTCCTTTCCATCCTACCTCCTTCCTCCATTTCCTCCCTCCCTCCCTCCTCAGGCGTGGCACGTTGGTTAGAATGCAGTATTAAATGCTAACTCTGCCCACAGCCTGGAGCTCGATCCTGACTGACTCAAGGTTGACTCATCCTTCCGAGGTGGGTCAAATGAGGACCCAGATTGTTGGGGGCAAGAGGTTGACTCTGTAAACCACTTAGAGAGGGCTGTAAAGCACTGTGAAGCGGTATATACTGTAAACCTATGTGCTACTGCTATTCCTTCCTTCCTTCCTTCCTTCCTTCCTTCCTTCTTTCCTTCCTTCCAATGCAGCATTGCAGGCAAACTCAGCCCTCTGCCAGCAGTTTGATTCTGACCAGCTCAAGGTTGACTCAGCCTTCCATCCTTCTGAGGTGGGTAAAATGAGGACCCAGATTGTTGGGGGCAAGAGGCTGACTCTATAAACCGCTTAGAGAGGGCTGGAAAGCACTGTGAAGCAGTATATAAGTCTAAGTGCTGTTGCTATCAGCACCATTCAACCACAGCCTCCTTCGGCTTTGGCTTTCCCTTCCTTTTGACCCATTCATTCTTCCTTGAAGAGAAGGACTGATCTTCCAAGAGATCAGCCGTACCTGGTTGACTTGATTTGTTGCCACGGTAGCCAAAACTTGATGGACACCTTGAGCAGCACTTTGAGGAACTGATGACCTGGAAGAGGAAGTGAGAAAAGATGACAGAACCCAACCAAACAACTCAGAACCCAAACTAAACAAATCTTCTGTTCCATAAACAGGCCAGAAACCAACCACTGTCTGTGGCGACTAATCTCTGCCTTCTTTTTAAGCACCAGCTAGACTGTGGAGTCCTTGGTGGTCTCTGAGCTTGGTTGTTTTCTTGCAGATGTTTCATGACCCAACTAGGTAACATCATCAGTGCTAGAAGAGAAAGAGTAAACCCCATTCCCTTCTGATGATGTTACTTAGTTGGGTCATGAAATGTCTGCAAGAAAATAGCCAAGATCAGAGAATACCAAGGACTCCACAGTTCAACCCTGAGCTGCAAATATTCTCTTCCTATTGGTAAGCTGGACTTTACCAAGCAAGTACCCTCTGAAGGGGTTTGAGATTATGACTTCTGGAATTCAGAGGCAAGTGGGAACTCAGGAAACTGTCAGAACCCTAAAACATCTGGATAGCATCTGGCTGGAAAAGGCTGTGCTAGATGGCAAGGAGAACAAATCAAATGTTCTCATTTTATCAGAATTATCAAAGGTTGCATATCTAATACTGCCTGCTGCATCCTTGGATTTGAGTTATCAGAAGCATCTTCTTGTATTGGCATACAATCCCTCCCCCCCCTCCGTCCATCCATCCATATCTCTCCATTCATTCAACTATGTTTCTTTCCTTCCTTCCTTCTCACCCCCTACCTAGGTCTGTTTGTTGTCTGTCTGTCTGTCATCTATCTATCTATCTATCTATCTATCTATCTATCTATCTCTATCTACATTCTATCTATCTATCTATCTATCTCTATTAATCTATCATCTATCTATCTATCAATATTTATCCATCTCTCTATCTATCTATCTATCTATCTATCTCTCTATCTATCTATCTATCTATCTATCTATCTATCTATCTATCTAATCTATCTCTGCATCTTGAGAAAATTCAAGGCAGATCCTCCAGTTTATATTCCCATGACAACAACCCAGCGAGGTAGGCTGGGCTGAGACTAAGCAGCCGGTGCAAAGTCCTGGCCAAGCAGGGACTTTGAAAATCCGATATTTACAGCGAGAACTGCAGCCTTTTGACCAAGAATCTACAGCTACAGCTAAGAGCGGTGAAGTGGCTTCAGGCAGACTCTCAGCAGAGAAATGAAGTTTCACTGGCTCATGATTTGCAAAATTTTCAGGGTCAGCATAAAACAAAAGACTAATGGATTCCCCCTGCAGTGGGAGTAGAGAGAGGAAGACTGATAGCCATGAGACATGTTGTACAAATTCAAACAGGCCCTGATTTAGAAAAAGACAGGGATAATTCTGGAGATAGCTGAGCATTTCCCTTCCAGCTCTTTCCCCAACTCTGACACTGGAGCATTGGACGATCTTCTTCCCGCTTCCGGTGTTCAGGTAGTCCTCGACCTACAACCATTCGTTTAGTGACCGTTCAGAGTTACAACGGCACTGAAAAAAAGTGACTGATGAGAGTTTTTCACACTTAACGACCAATGCAGCATCCCCCGTGATCAAAATTCAGAGGCTTGGCAACTGACTCCTATTTATGACGGTCGCAGTGTCCCCTTTTGCGGCCTTCTGACAAGCCAAGTCAACAGGGGGGAAGCCAGATTCACTTAACAGCCATGTGACTAACTTAACAACTGCAGTGATCCACTTAACAAAGTGGCAAGTAAAGTCGTAAAAGGGAGCAAAACTCACTTAACAAGCCTTACGTTAGCTATGTGGGGAAATCCTAACCAAACCTATTAAGGCTAGGTTCGCCCAAGATAGCTAACTAAGACTTGTTAAATTCCTAGAAACTGTATGCACACAACCCCTACACTTGTGTAGGACAAGAAGCAATGGGTAGGAAGAGCATCAAAGAGAGATTCAACCTAGAACTAAAAAGAAATTTCTCACAGTGAGAATGATTAATCAGTGGAACGGCTGGCCACTGGAAATTGTGGGTGCTTCATCAATGGGGGCTTTTCAAAAATAACTGTCCAGCTTCTCCAAGGCAAAATGTCCAGCTTTGAGCAGAGTTTTGCTCCGCTAAGCAACACTGTGTGTTCTTGGCTTGGATAATAACTGCTCAGGAACGATTCAAGGACAATTGAGTGGGAAAAGCTACTTGTTATGGCTGGAAAACTGGATAAAACACAATTGTGGAAAGCCAGCACCCTCTCCCAAAGAGACATCTTTCATTGAAGCCTGCAAAAAAATATTATTTNAATTTTTACTGATACAGAAAATAAATTATTTTCTGTATAAATAATTTATTTTCTGTATCAGTAAAAATGTTATATATAGGAAAAATTGTTTGTCGTGTAAGCGACTGCCTGCATGGCCCCTGGAGTGGGGCCGAAAGGCGAAAGGAAGCAGTATGCTCCATATTTGGGTATACCAGGTGATTCGACAGAAAAAACATATATATATATATATAATTTGCCCATTATAAATACACGCTGCAGCCAAAAAGTTAACATTAACAATGAATGAACTCGATCCACTCCCAACATCTTTGCTTTAGGGGATTCCGCGAAGAATCTGTTTCAACGGAATTAAATTCTTGCTTCACTGTCTGGCCTGAAGAATTTTTCCTTTATTTGAAAAAGAGACAGGAGGAAGGCAGAAGTTACCTACCCCACTGCTGCAGAAACTGTTGGGGGAGACCTACTGCTTTTCAGCTCTCGGACATTTACCACCTGAGGGACATTCTTCAGAGTCGATTCGGTCAGGGAGGTGTTCACCGCTGTTGAATAAGATTAAAGAGCAAGAAAATTTAGAATAGAATAGAATAGGATAGGATAGAATAAGGAATAGAATATAACAAGGAATAGAATAAGGAATAGAATAGAATAGAAATAGAATAGAATAGAAATTTAGAATAGAATAGAAATAAAAATAGGAATAGAATAAGAACAGAGAATAGAATAATAACAGAGAATAGAATAGAAATAGAATAGAAATTTAGAATAGAATAGAAATAGAATAGAAATTTAGAATAGAATAGAATAGAAATAGAAATAGAATAGAAATTTAGAATAGAATAGAATAGAAATAGAATAGAAATTTAGAATAGAATAGAAATTTAGAATAGAATAGAATAGAATAAAAATAGAATAGAATAGAATAGAAATTCTTTATTGGCCAAGAATGATAGGACACACAAGGAATTTGTCTCCGGGGCAAAAGCTCCTAGTGTACATACAAGCAATAAGTTATAAATCATGATCGTAATCATGAAAATACAATCATCAGACATCTTAAGACACAACACGACAGTCATAGTCATAAATAAGCAAACAACATAAATCATGAGATACAAACAACGAAGCTATGGTCACCATAAGCTAAGGAAATAGGTAATAGGGAAGATGAAAAGATGAGAAGGATAATAGGTAACACAGCACTACTAGGTGGTCTGACATCCCAGGGCATAAGACCATGTTGTGGGAATTAGTCGTTTAGCAGAGTGATGGCATTGGGGGGGGGGAACTCTCTTTGTGTCTGGTTGTTTTGGCATGCTATGCCCTATAACGTCGTCTTGAGGGAAGAAGTTGAAACAGTTTATGTCCAGGATGTGAGGGGTGTGTAGATATTTTCACAGCCCTCTTTCTGGCTTGTGTAAATAGAAGAGATGTTACTCGTACATGGATAAGTCTCCACCTGGCCAAAACAAAAGATGTTTAGCCCATTTATGAAGAAGAACAAGATGGACTTTGAAGAAGTAAGGCAGAAATAGCATTGGCGATTTTGGATTTTGGTGCTGGAGAAGACCAAAATTCAGATCCTTGGCAACTGACTCCTATTTATGACGGTTGCAAGGTCAGGGGTGGGTTCCTCCCGGTTCAGACCGGTTCTCCCGAACTGGTAGCGGCCCGCTGGTGATGTCACGATGACGTCACCGAACCGGATCGGTCGGTGCCGGTCCGTGGGGGCCGCCATCTTTTTTTTGAATTTTTTTTGAATTTTTTTTTTGAATTTCCTTCTGAGCATGCGCAGAAGCCGACTTCCGGCACTGTGCATGCGGTCGCCATCTTTTTTTTGGCTTTTTTTTCCGGATTTTTTGTTACTGCGCATGCGCGCGCATGTGAAGCACGCACGCGCCCATGCGGCGCGCGAGGGAGCGAACCGGCAGCGAGGTAAGTTGGAACCCACCCCCGTGCAAGGTGATGCGATCCCCTTTTACGCGAACCTCTGACAAGCAACATCAACGGGGAAGTCACGGGACTAACTTTATTGCCACAGTGATTCACTTAACAACGGTGGCCTGAAAGGTGGCGAAATGGAGCTAAACTCAGACAGCGACCGTCTCGCTCAGCAGTGGAGATTTGGGGCTCTGCTGTGGTGGTAAGTCGAGGGCGACCTGTAGACCAGGTTTATGCTGGAGCTTACCTGGATTCTGGTTCGTCACCTGTCTTCTCAAGGCAGCTTCTGCAGCAGCCTGGGGGGCTGGGAGAGTGATGGAAGGAATGGGGGCTCGGTGCTTCACCATCTTCGTTGACAACATTGTGTTCTCTGCCCCAGGTAGGACGGGTTTAGGGGTAGACACTAAAAGAGAGAGGTGGGGGGGGGGGAGAAAGATCTTCGGTTAGGATTATCAGAGTTTGTTGCAGAAAATTAAATCCAGAAAGCACACACAGGCAGGCTGATGCAGCAGGATTAATTTAAATAAGAAACTTCTTTATATACAAGAATAACAGATGAGTATTTACAATACCAGTAGCAGAGTTCTTCTTTAACGTAGCAGCAGTTACAAGCAGTTTCTAGTTCAGAGCAGAGACAGAGTGGGCTGAGCCCACTCTGACAGTGAGGAGGTTGGGGAGGAACATGGGCCAGTCCTGGAGTCTGGGGAAGGCTCTGACGAGTGTTCTGCGTCGGAGGCAGAGAAGAGGCCAGGGCAGTCTGACAGTTATCAGCTGCCTTTGGAGTCAGACATCAGTGAGGCAGACGAACAGCTGGAGCCTGTTCCCAGTGTGCGCATCAGCTTCAGTTTCAATTCTCTGCACAGACTCAGATCTGTTTAAGCTCCCATTGGCTGACTTAGTTGCTATGCCTATTCATTGGCTCACCTTGTTACCATTGGCTCTCCCAGTTCATGAATATCTTAACAAGGATAATCTCAAAAGCCCAAACAACGCGAAGGAAACAGTCATGGGACTATTAAACTAGGTTGAAGAAACTTGCTCTCTCTAGATGGGTTCACCTACTTTAAACCATAGCTTGTTTTGAATGTGATGTGTTGATTAAGCCACGGCGCCTGCCTGGACTTAAGAGGACTTCAACTCCCAGAATCCTCCATCTTTGCTGGGAAGTGTGGGAGCTGAAAGGCTCTCCACGTTCTTTTTATAGTTCCCAGAATTCCCCGGCCAGGAATTTGTCCGTGGCTAAGGATTCTGGGAGTTGACCTGTGTTCAAATTGGGGAAATCTTTTAAATTTTGATTTTAGCTTCTACATCATGCTAAGCCAAATGAACTACGAACGTACTAGTCCTATGTTGATCACGTGACCACGGGGATGCTGCAATGGTCATTAAGTGTGAAAAACGGTCGTAAGTCCCTTTTTTTCCGTGCCGGGAGGACCAGCTCCCTTAATTATCCATAAGGTCTATCCCGAACCACGTTGGGGCATGAATTTCCATTCCAACGTATGAACCTCTTCTCCAAATACCCCTTTCAATTTCAAAATAAAACCCTAGAAGGGATTTCCGCTTTCCTGAGAAGGCAGAGAGGGATGTCCTTTAAAGAGGTAGGATCACAATTCTCTCCTCAGCTGGATCCAGGCCGTGATTCAGAGTCTGTTTTATGACTGCAATTCTACGCTCCCAAATGGAACGTTAAAGTGCTCCTCGGAGGCCGATTACGCTAATTATTCCAATATATGAACTGCTGTCATGGCTCAGGATAATTTGTCTTTGCCATTCCAGAAAAGAGATTGAAGCCATCTCATGGAAGGTCTTTCTGGGATGAAAATACAGGTAGTCTTCCACTTACGACGACAATGGAGCCCCACATTTCTGTCCTTAAAGGGAGACATTTGTTAGGGGAGTTCTGCCCCATTTTAAGACTTCTAATTTTAATGCAAGTTTCTAACAGCAAACAGCTCAACCAAGGAACCTCTAAGACCCCCCACACACATACAACATACTGACAGGACAAGCCACTAGAGCAGTGGTGGCGAACCTTTTCGGCACCGAGTGCCCAAACTGGAACATGCGTGCGCCAGAGCACTGGAAACTCGAAGACCAGCTGGCCGGTGTGTATGCGCGCGCTGGCCACCTGGTCTTCGCACGTGCCGGAGTGCTGGAAACCCGAAGACCAGGTGGCCGGCGCGCACATGCGCACCGGCCAGCTGGTGTTCAGGTTTCCGGGGCTCTGGCACACGCGAAGAGCAGCTGGCCGGCGCGCATGCGTGCGCTGGAAACCAAAAGAGCAGCTGGCAACGGCGCACGTGCCCACAGAGAGGGCTCTGCGTGCCACCTCTGGCACGTGTGCCATAGGTTCGCCATCACGGCACTAGAGTATAAATTGACAGTAAACCCCATTCCTTACTAGCACTGATGATGTTACCTAGCTGGGTCATGAAACATCTGCAAGAAAACAAGCCAGCTCAGAGCACCAAAGACCCCACAATCTCCCCCCCTCCTCTTCTCCACAAACCCCACTCCCTTCTAGCACTGATGATGTTACCTAGCTGGGTCATGAAACATCTGCAAGAAAAACCACCAAGCTCAGAGAGCACCAAGGACCCCACAATCTCCCCCTCCTCCTCTTCTCAACAAACCCTACTCCCTACTAGCACTGATGGTGTTACCTAGTTGGGTAATGAAACATCTGCAAGAAAGAAAGAAAGCCAGCACAGAACTACTGTATATAAACAGGGAGCAAATCACACTCACTAGCACTGATGATGTTACCTAGCTGGGTCATGAAACGTCTGCAAGAAAACAACTAAGCTCAGAGCGCACCAAGGACCCCATAGTCATCCTCCTCCTCCTTTCATTCATTAACCACCCATCTCCCTCAAGGAAGATTTCTAGATGGAGAACAATTTACTAAATGCTGCACTCGACTCACTTAAAGTGCCCATTGTGATGTGGGGTTTGCCAAGAGGCAGGGGCTGCGACAACAGGGGAGGTTGGATCGAAGGCGTCCGGACGACTGGGGCATGACGAGGCGCTGGGACCGGTACCACCACCTCCACTTCCTCCTGTTCCACCGCTTCCGTGTCCTCGTTCTCTAAGGACTGGGCGACCGAAGACGCAGAACTGATCTCATCCAGGTCTTCGTCGTATCTCAGAGACAGGAAAGCCGATTGGGACAGAGTTGCTGCAAAAAAACAGGGGGGGGGGATTAATATGGATATGACCGCAATTGAGCCCCAAATTTCTCTTGTGAAGTGAAACCTTTCTTAAGCGAGTTTCGCCCCATTCTATGACCTTTCTTGACACCGTTGTTAAGTGAATCCCTGCAGTTCTTAAGTTAGTAACAGGGCGGTGAAGTGAATCTGGCTTCCCCATCGACTTGGCTTGTCGGAAGGTCGCCAAAAGGGATCACGTGATCCCAGGAAACCTTTTCCCTTTTCCTCCCCTCTATGTCTTACTATTTGCTTCTGTATTTTTGTATTTTATTCTATAATCTAGTACAAAAAACCACGATTCCAGGAAACTGTCGTAAGTACATGCTAGTTGCCAAGTGTCCGAATTTTGATCACGTGACCCCGGGGATGCTGCAACGGTCCGTAAGTGTGAAGAACGGTCATAAGTCTCTTTTTCCAGCGCTGCTGTAACTTTGAGCGGTCATTAAACAAATGGTCGTAAGTCAAGGACTACCTGAATTGGATTGAGGCATTCTGATTTGAATGGCTTCAAAATGCTTTGAATTAAAGGAATTGTCGTTAAGTCAAGAACTACACTGATCATCGAGAAAAATTCAGTTGCTAAACGGGAGTGAATGAAAAGAAAAGTAGCTCGTTTTTGTCCTGAAATGGAAAATATTTTCAATGATGCTGATTTATTTACCTGGTGCGGTCGAGCGGACAGGTGGCAGTTTTCTCTTGGACAAGAAATTCCTCAGCTGAGCCTGCTTCACCAGGGACAACTTAGCTGCAGGAACCAGGGAACAAAGAACATAGTTTTATGGCTCTTCTTTGGTTTGTAATTCAGTGTGACTTCAAACAGTCACTAAATGAACTGTTGTAAGTTGAGGACTACGATCGAAAGTTTATTTATTTACTTTTCGAATTGATATCTTTTTAGAAACCATTGTGTGACTGACCTATATGCTATGAAGAGACAGCGTGTTGTGGTCCGCCAGCGGCCAGCAGAGCTGGCAGCAGATTCGGACAGTGAGGAGGTTGGGGAGGAACATGGGCCAGTCCTGGAGTCTGGGGAAGGCTCTGACGAGTGCTCTGCGTCGGAGGCAGAGAAGGGGCCAGGGCAGTCAGACAGTTATCAGTTGCCTTTGGAGTCAGACATCAGTGAGGCAGACGAACAGCTGGAGCCTGTTCCCAGTGTACGCATGCGCAGACCAAGGGAACAGCTAAGGAACAAGGGTCGACTTGGGAGTAAGGCCACAGGTGGACGATGAATGGCCCTTCCCATAGGGAATAAAAGAGGAGCGAAAGGGGATGGGAGTTTGCAGGAAACAATTAGTTTGCTTAATTGGCTCGTGACTCTCAGAGACTCCTTGCCAAGTTTTGAAGGTATCGGCCTGGCAGCTCTCCAAGCCAGATAAGGTCTGTGACTGTAAATTTACCCTTGAAAGACTTTGCTGGATGTGAATGAGAATAATTCACAGTAACTTAATAAAAAGGAATTTTTGTTGGGACAAGGAGTCTGCTTCGTGGTTTGGGAACGCCTAGGTCAGAACACAGCGTGGTGTCGCTGGTTAAAGCGTCAGGCTAGAAACCAGGAGGCTGTGAGTTCCAGTCCTGCCTTAGGCACACAAAGCCAGCCGATGACCTTGAGCCAGCCACTTTCTCTCATCCCTAGGAAGGAGGCAATGGCACACTGCTTCTGTAGAACCTGGCCAAGTAAACAGCAGGGACTAGTTACCAGCTGAGGGGGATGAGGCTTTGGTGGAAGATTCCAGCGTGGCTTTCGTTAAGGCGTTGCTCAGATTCTCCAGCTCGCTCTCCAAGCTGTCATGAAAGGGGGGGGGGGGAAATGTCTTTTAAAAAAGCATGCAAAAGTGAGATGCGAAATTGTCACACTGCTCACAATCCGAGTGCAGTTCAAGGACTTGGAAGACCTGAACACGCATCCATTCGTTCGTCCACCACCAGTTCTGATTCAGCGGCATTATTCCTCCATAATCTGTTCCCATTCAACTCAGCTACGGCAAGATAACAGAATAAATAGAGTTGGAAGGGACCTTGGAGGTCTTCTAGTCCAACCCCTTGCTCAGGCAGGAGACCCTATCCCATTTCAGACAAATGGCTGTCTGGTCTCTTCTTAAAAACCTCCAGTGATGGAGCACCCGCAACTTCTGAAGGTAACTTCTGTTCCACTGATTACCGTATTTTTCGGAGTAGAAGATGCTCCTGAGTAGAAGACGCACCTTAGTTTTTGGGGGAGGAAAATAAGAAAAAAAAAATAAAAAATTCTGCCTCTGCCTACCAACATCCATGACTAGCGTTTGGGAGGAAAGCTCCGTTTGGGAGGAGCTGCCTTTGCAACCTCCAAAAGCTCCGTTTTTGGGGCGATGGTCTGTGACAACCCCTGCAGCCTGGAACAGGTATAAAACGCGACGCGCGGAGGCCGAAGGGTGGGTGGGGCTACATTCGGTGTATAAGACGCACCCAAATTTTCACCCTCTTTTTTTGGGGCGGGGGGGGGGGAAGGTGCGTCTTATACTCCGAAAAACACGGTAATTGTTCTGACTGTCAGGAAGTTTCTCTTTAGTTCTAGATTGGTTGTCCCAAAGGTGCTTTTTTTTCAAGAGGCAACTGGACTTTGTTGGTTTTTCTTTGAAGACGTTTCGCTTCTCATCCGAGAAGCTTCTTCGGCTCTGACTGGATGGTGGGGAATGGAAGGATTTATACTCTTTGCAGACAGCTGGTCATTTGCATCCTTTTTAGAGAGTCGTTGAGGCCACTTGGAGGTTTGTCTGTGATGAGAAGCTAAAAGTCTTCAAGGACAAACAAGAAAATCCAGTTGCCTCTTGAAAAAGCACCTTTGGGGCAACCATGACCTGATGGATGACTGAAAATCTCCATAGACTTCTAGGTTGGTCCTTTCCTTCATGAGTTTCCATCCCTTGCTTCTTGTCCTGCCTTCAGGTAGCTTTGGAGAATAGGTTGAGCCCTCTCTTCTTTGGGGCAGCCCCTCAAATATTGGAAAACTAGCTACCAATAGGGCAGGCTTTCTCTCAACAAAATGATGTCCCACGCAAACCCAGAAAGATCACTTCCTTCCAACATTTTTCAAATGGGTCAAGAGAGGAAGGAAAGCTTATGCACCAAAGACAAATTCCTTGTGTGTCCAATCACACTTGGCCAATAAAGAATTCTATTCTATTCTATTCTATTCTATTATATTCTATTCTATTCTATTCTATTCTATTATTCTATTCTATTCTATTCTATTCTATTCTATTCTATTCTATTCTACTATTCTATTTCTATTCTATTCTATTCTATTTCTATTCTATTTCTATTCTATTCCATTCCATTCCATTCCATTCCATTCCATTCTCCTTCTTTCTTTCCTCCTCCCCCTCCCTATTCTATTCTATTCTATTCTATTCTATTCTATTCTATTCTTCTCTATTCTATTCTCTATTCTCTTCTCTTCTCTTCTCTTCTCTTCCATTCCATTTTCCATTCCTTTCCTTTCCATTCCATTCCATTTTCCATTCCATTCCACTCTCTCTGTCTATTCCATTCCATTCCATTCCATTCCATTCCATTCCATTCCATTTCAAATTTCTATTCCATTCCATTCCATTCCATTCCATTTTCCATTCCATTCCATTCCATTCCATTCCATTCCATTCCATTCCGGAGAATTCTTCAAGCAGCTCTCACCTTTGGATGCCGGTGTGAGAAGAACCCGGAGCGGACGCATTCCACGGAGTGACTTGGTTGTACAAACGGAGCTCGTACAAGCTGTCTATCAACTTCTTCAGTCTCTTCCTCTGCTGGTTAATGATCTCCCGGTTGTTCGTGAGGGCGTTGAAGAGAGTCTCTCGCTCGGGGACAGCTAAACGCCTACGTCAAAAAAGCATGGAGAGAGAACGAGGTAAGGCATCGAGGGGAAAAAAAGGACCAGAACACGGCTGTGCTTGCAACTCATTAAAAGCGGGCTCAGAAGTACTTCGCGAGGAAAGTTTTGCACTCTTCTGTACATAATAGAATTCCCTATGCTACTAGGCTCGAAATTCTTGGCTTGGATAACTTGGAACTGCGTCGCTTGCGGTCAGACTTAGATATTGCATACAAAATTGTACATAGTAATGTTTTACCTGTAAATGATTTTTTTCTGTTTTAATCGCAATAACATGCGCGCGAACAACCGCTTTAAACTCAATGTAAATCGTTCTAAACTTGACTGTAAAAAATATGAATAGAGTTGTCGAAGTCTGGAATGCTCTGCCTGATTCAGTTGTCTCAGCTACAAATTTTCACAGTTTTAGTCGCAAATTGACTTCCATTGATCTCACTTCATAGTTAAGAGGTCCGTAGAGGGGGCGTGCATAAGCGCACTAACGTGCCTATCGTCCCTCTCATTGTATTTTTATATTATTCCTGTTTCTGTTTGACAAATTAAAATAAATAAATAAAATAAATAAATAATAGAGCCGAGGTGGCGCAGTGGTTAGAGTGCAGCACTGCAGGCTACTTCAGCTGACTGCTAGCTGCAGTTCGGCGGTTCAACTCTCACCGGCTCAAGGTTGACTCAGCCTTCCCTCCTTCCGAGGTGGGTAAAATGAGGACCCAGATTGTTGGGGGCAATATGCTGACTCTGTAAACCGCTTAGAGAGGTCTATAAAAGCACTATGAAGCAGTATATAAGTCAAAGTGCTATTGCTATAAAATAGCCGCATCGCTTTCTGGGACTTTCTCCGCGGCTGTGAGACCCCGGGGGGAAGAGACACAGCTGGTTTCATGAATTAGATCAAACCGAGAGATTCTCTATGTTGATGTCACATGATGTGTGTCACCCAAACTCACATATCTAGAATATATTACCGTGTGTTCCCCGAAAATAAGACCCTGTCTTATATTTTTTTGAACCCTGAAATAAGCACTTGGCCTTATTGCCATGCACTCAAAAGCCCGATTGGGCTTATTATCAGGGGATGTCTTATTTTGGGGGAAACAGGGTAGAATAACAGAGTTGGAAGGGACCTTGGAGGTCTTCAAGTCCAACCCCCTGCTTAGGCAGGAAACCCTTTACCATTTCAGACAAACGGTTGCCCAATCTAAACCCAAACCCAATCAGGAAATCTCCCATTAATGTCCAGAAAAAAAGAGAGGAAAGAACGATTAGGGAAGATTTCTCCATCTGCTTGGCCACTACAGGTAGTCCTCAACTTACAACAGTTTCTTTAGTGACCAAAGTGACAATAGCACTGAAAAAAGTGAGTTATGACCGTTTTTCACACTCACGGCCATTGCAGCATCCCAGAGGTCACGTGATCAAAATCCAGACCCTTGGCAACGGACTCATATTTATGACATTTTGCAGTGTCCTGGGGTCACGTGATCCCCTTTTGCGACCTTCTGACAAGCAAAGCCAATGGGGAAAGCCAGATTCACTTAACAACTGTGTTACTAACGGAACCACTGCAGGGACTCACTGAGCAAGTGTGGCAAGGAAGGTCGTAAAATGGGGCAAAACTCACTTAGCTGTCTCGCTTAGCAACAGAAGTTTTGGGCTCAATGGTAGCCGTAAGTCGAGGACTAATCGCACTGCAACTGAAGGAGTCCCAAGGCTGTTGTTACAATATGTAAGTTAAATTTGAGAAATATTAGCTGAACAAAAAAAAAAATTAAACTTTCTGTGCAAAATGAGCAACCTGATGAATTTAATGAGAAGCTGCTGATTCAATTCTACAGAGGAATTATTGAGTCTGTCATCTGCACCTCCATAACTGTCTGGTTTGGTTCTGCAACCCAACAAGACAGACACAGACTTCAGAGGATAATCAGAACTGCAGAAAAAACTACTGCCAACCTGCCTTCCATTGAGGACCTGTATGAGCCGAGGTAGCGCAGTGGTTAGAGTGCAGCACTGCAGGCTACTTCAGCTGACTGCCAGCTGCAGTTCGGCAGTTCCAGTCTCACCGGCTCAAGGTTGACTCAGCCTTCCATCCTTCTGAGGTGGGTAAAATGAGGACCCAGATTGTTGGGGG
>QLTV01002825.1:425964-447040 GCA_003457575.1 Thermophis baileyi
TATTCTATTCTATTCTATTCTATTCTATTCTAATTCTATTCTATTCTATTCTATTCTAATCTAATCTAATCTAATCTAATCTATTCTATTCTATTCTATTCTATTCTAAATGCTTATTCAAGATGGATTCAGCAGGAAGCTTAAGGTCCAGCTTTAAGCACCAATTTTATGTCCACCTACGGTCCAGAATGAAGAAACTCTGGAGTGGGCTAAAAGCTCAGGATTGGTTTGGAAGGGTAAGAACTGTTTGCAAAAACAATAAAAGGTGGGACACAAATAAATAAATATAGAAAAAGCTAAGATTCTGTGCGGAACCCTCAAATCCCAGTCCTCTGGTAGAGGACCTAAGATTGAGGCCACCCGAGGGCGAGAAGGGAATTTAATTCGTCTAGACCGGGTGTCAGCAACCTGCGGCTCCGGAGCCACATGCGGCTTTTTGGGCCCTCTGCTGTGGCTCCCTGTCGGGTGATCCCACCACTGGCTGGCCTCGCCCCTTGCCCTCCCCTCCCGGTCACTCCTCGCCTGGCCTGAGAAGGTAAGGGCGATGGCGGGGGATGGAGAAGCGGCCAGGGCAGAGACAGAGAGAGACATAGAGAGATACAGGGAGAGGGGAGGGAGGGAGGGAGAGAGAGATGTCGAAAGGGTTTTGTGGTTCCCAGTGTTTTTTAACAACTGGTTCTCTGCCCTAATGACCGGCTGGGTAGGCGTGGCTAGGGGGGGGTCATGTGACTGGTGGGAGTGAGTGACGTTGAGTTGGTCACTCCCACCCAGGTTTTGTGGCTCCCGGTGTTTACTTTTCTGTGGGAAACGGGTCCAAATGGCTCTTTGAGTGTTTAAGGTTGCAGACCCCTGGTCTAGACTAAAAAAAGAGAGAGAGAGAAAGAGACCACATACTTTTCGTTGAGGTTGACCTTGACGGAGGACACCGCTGGAGCAAAGCTGGGCTTTGTCACGACGGGAGGAACGGGCCCGTCGACACGGCTCTTGAAGCTCACCGACCCGAAGGAGAAAGACGGAGCGGAAACCGGGATGAGGCCGGACGAGGAGACGGGAGTTTGTGGTGCTTTCGGGGTGGCGGGAGTAGAGAACTCGGCGGCCTTGCTCATGCTGGGCCCGGGAGCCGCTGTTGAGGCCTCCGAGGGGAACGGATAAGGCAGAGAAGAATTCGGAGCCGGGCCAGGGGCTTTGAGAGGAGGGCTTGCAAAAGAGATGGGGGTGGCCCCACTGCTTGGGACTAAGGATGGACCCGGGGCTGGAGGGGCTGGGGGAGCGTCGCTCTTGGGAGCAGCTGAAGGAGTGGTGGTGCCTGGAAAGGAGAGATTGACCATTAACACAAATAATACAGGGAGTCCTCGGCTTACGACTGCCGCTAAGTGAGCCAAGCGACCGTGCCTGATTTTATAACTTATTTTGGCAGCAGTCGTTAACGAAAATTGTAATCGCACTGATTTTAAATTCTGGTATTTTATTTGAAGGAGGCTCTCTTGGAAAGCCACGAGATCTTCTCAACGCCTCCGTTACCTCCGAGACCAACACAACTCACCAACACAAGGAAATCTCCTGGCGAGGCGTCAAATGCCTACCTGTGGGCTTCGCTCCTCTCTCCCCTTCTGCAGAGAGAGGTTCGGGGGCCACCAGAAGAGATCGGACGCCAGGGTTTTGATTGACCATGTAAAAGGGGCATAATACCCCGTCTGTAGATAACAACATCAAGACCGGAGCAGGATCCAAAGTTTTATCTTCACCTGGGAGAAACATACCGAAACGCAACACGTTCACTCCAAGCAAAAACACTCTCCTAAAATCCAGGTACTGTAAGTAGCGCAGACAAGTACTGGCAGCCGGTAAAACGAGGACCCAGATTGTTGGGGGGCAAGGGGCTGATTCTGTAAACTGCTTACGAGAGGGCTGTAAAGCACTGTAAAGCGGTATATAAGTCTAAGTCCTTCCTTCCTTCCTTCCCTTCCTTCCTTCCCAGTTGTTAGAATGCACTATTGCACACTAACTCTGACCACTGCCAGGAGTTAGATCCTGACGGGCTCAAGGTTGACTCAGCCTTCCATCCTTCCGAGGTGGGTAAAAGGAGGACCCCGATTGTTGGGGGCAAGAGGCTGACTCTGTGAACCGCTTAGAGAGGGCTGTAAAGCACTATGAAGCGGTATAGAAGTCTAAGTGCTCTTGCTAGTGTTTTATTGTGTTATTTATACTCTCGTAAGCTGCCCAGAGCTGCTTAGTAAAGAGTTGGACGGCATACAAATTTAATAAAATAAAACAAATAGTGTTGGTAGATTAGACGGTGTCATTATGAACCTTTCGCCCTTTCTCAGATCAAAGGAATAATCCTCATACTTACTAATAGTTATGGGCGTGTTGTTGCTATAATCAATGGCGACTCCGACAGGCAAGGAATCGTCGCTTTTATCCGTCACGGGAAGCTCTGCGCGACTGGAGTCTTCCAACACCCAGAGTTCCCAGTTGGTCTGCAAGGAAAATGAATCCGGTTTCGCAACAGCCCCCCCAAGCCTTGAAGGACACAAACGCGTGACCCCAGGTAGCTCCCGACTCACAACAGTTCATTTAATGACCGTTCAAAGTTACAATGAAAAAAAAAGTGTCATTTTTCACACTTGGGACTTTTGCGGTCACGTGATCCAAGTTCAGATGCTTGCCGACTGGCTCGTATTTATGACGGTTGGAGCAGTCCTGGGGTCTTTTGCTTGTCGGAAGGTCGCAAAAAAGGGGATCACATGACCCCCCCGGGACACTGCAACCGTCATAAATGGGAACCTGTTTGCCGAACGCCTAGAGTTTGACGACGTGACCGTTAGGGAAGCTGCAACGGTCGTGTGAAAAAACGGCCACGTCACTTTTTTTTTAGAGGGCCGTTGTAACTTTGAACCGTTCGCTTACAAACGAAACGTTGTAAGTCAAGGACTAGAGAGGCACGGATCCAATCAAACTGGATTGAAGTCCTAGCAGGCTGGATAGATATGGCTGGGTTTTTTTTTTTTCCTGGCGTTTTTTCTATCGTGAGAATCCAAAATGTGACTCCCCCCACCCCCCCGCCTTTTCTTTCAAAGAGATCTACTCTTCCTGAACCTGGGAAGACAATTACCTGATCCCCTTGTCTTGACAGGATGCTGACTTCGGTGGAAGCGGCAGAAGCTAATAAGACCAGATCCCTGGGAAGGAAGAAAAAAAATAAATAAAACACATACAGTAAACGTGAGCTTGTGAAAATCTTTGTGGTAAAGAACAAATTAAGTGCCCACTGAGGTTTCCTGCGAAAAGAAAAGCCTTGAGGGAGCCAGGGATGCGATCGGCCCACAAACGGGAAACGAACACCTGAGGTCGTTGAAGGATATGAAAAGGAACCGAGATTGATCTAATAATCTTAATGCGGCTCGCAAGGAATTGTGGTTGAGGATTTATGGGTGTTTCTTGTTGTTATTTGTGAAGTGCAGTTGGCTAGGCCCTAGGCAGCTTGGTGAATACTAAACGAGAAAGCATTTTGATTCAACCCGTGACAAAATCTTGCGTAACTGAGGCTTTGCTTATCCAATTCATTACCTTGCCCCTGAGAAATGTCTCTGCCTCAGGTTGGATCAGCTGGTGATGTTATTACACTCGGGGGCATCTAGCTAAAGTCGAAGCGGTCTTTTCTTGCAAATTCTATATGGCTGTATCAATCTGTAGGGTTATTGGTGCTCTCTGAGCTGGGTTGTCTTCTTGCAGACGTTTCATGACCCAACTAGGTGACATCATCAGTGCTAGGAGGCTTCTAAGCACTGATGATGTACCCTAGTTGGGTCGTGAAACGTCTGCAAGACGACAACCAAGCTCAGGGCTACTGTATATAAACACGGAGCAAGCCACACTCACTAGCGTTGATGATGTTACCTAGTTGGGTCATGAAAAGTCTGCAAGGAAACAATTACGCTCAGAGCTAACAGAAAGCAATCCTCACTTCCATCTAACACTGATGATGTTACCTAGTTGGGTCATGAAATGTCTGCAAGACCACCCAGCTCACAGCTACTGCATATAAACAGGGAGCAAGCCACACCCACTAGCACTGATGATGTTATCTAGTTGGGTAACAAAACTCCTGCAAGAAAGGTTCAGAGAATGCAGTGGTGAAATCCAATTTTTTTTACTACCGGTTCTGTGGGCGTGGCTTGGTGGGCGTGGCAGGGGAAGGATACTGCAAAATCCCCATTCCCTCCCTACTCCTGGGGGAAGGATTTTGCAAAATCTCCATTTGCCGGTTCTCCGAACTACTCAAAATTTCCGCTACCGGTTCTCCGGAACCTGTCAGAACCTGCTGGATTTCCCCCCTGAGAGAATGCCAAAGACTCCACAGTTCAACCCCGAGCTACAAATATTATCTTCTATTGGTACTTACCAGTCTTCAACGAAGTTAAGGAAGTAGTGGTGTAATCTCTCGGTGCAACTACCATAACAAGGCTCCATAAAGTTTACAAAGAGCTCAGGTCTCTTCTCTTCTTTTTTCTGAACAAAGAGAAGAACAGCTTAGTTTCTTATCTTATTTTTCTTTTTTTTTAAAAGCGAGATGTGGCACATATCCCTGGTGGATACATACCGGCAACAGAGCCATAACCACTTCGGGGGAAGTTTCTAAGCTGCCGTCGGCAGCGGCGTAAATGATGGTGAAGACGTAAGTGCCAATCCACAACACATCCAGGACTGGAAAAGAACAATAAAAAGGATTATTTTTAAAAGAGTCATTTGTCTCCTTATGGTTGAGGTGTCTCGCAACAAGGTGATTTATTGACCCATCAAATTCTACATTGTCACTTTTGGGAAAGATGGTTTTCAGGAAGAGATAAAAATTAGATGACCAGAAGGATGGCGGCTTCTAAGTTAGTGAAATTGTGTGGGCTTGACTTGAGGAAGAGGGAAATAATTTCTTTGTATACCTTTTTAAAAAATATATATTTTCACCTTCCCCCTTTTTTCCTCTCTGCCCTTCTTTGGTCTTTTTTGATATTTTTCTTAACTTGTAGAGGTAGTCCTCGAGTTACAACAATTTGTTTAGTGACCAAAGTGACAACAGCACTGAAAAAAGTGAGTTATGACCGTTTTCCCACACTTACGACCGTTGCGGTCAGATGATCAAAAGTCAGACGCTCAGCAACTGACTCGTACTTATGACAGTTGCAGTGTCCCAAGGTCACGTGATCCCCTTTTACGTCCCTCCGACAAGGAAAGTCAATGGGGAAGCCAGATTCATGTAAAGTTTGTGTGATTCTGTGATTCACTTACCAACTGTGGCAAGAAAGGTCGTAAAATGGGGCAAATACACTTAACAACTGTCTCGCTTAGCAACAAAAATTTTGGCCTCAATTGTGGTCGTAAGTTAAAGACTATCTGTATTAGTTTTTTACTTTGTGTTTTTAAACTTTGCTAAAAATTGTTATTTTCTGCAAACCAAGCGCTGTACTTTCCAAACCATGTCAGGTTTACCTGGCCTAATTTAGTTATTAGAAACTTGCATTGAAATGAGAAAGAAGGCCTACCATGTGTTCCTACCAAAATATCACTTAATTCGTACCTTTGACGGGATTATCTGCTACGTAGAACGGAGGGCAAGGAATTGTTTTCTTTTCCTGCAGGTTCTGAAAAATTGAAGAAAAAACACAGTTAGACCATATTTTTGTCTGATGGTGCAGCACTTGAGTTAAATTCTAAGTCACCCAGAGCTAAGTTAATTATTCTGCAAATTAATCCATATTCTGGATTTTGAGCCACCTGGGTGATTTGAAGAATCCATAAAACTAAGATAACTACGCCCCAAAACTCCATCCAGATCCTTAATCATAAATTGGGAACGGATGGGAAATTATTGCGGACCGGAAATAAGTCAAAATTAAGACTTACTGGCAGATACTGGACCACTGTGCCATTCTGCTTGCCTACTGCCAGCTGTTTTCCTTTAGGACTCCAACACACTGGGGAAAAAACAACTTTCTTTTTTAAAAAAAAAAGCCTTAAAAACTGACACATTAATGACCCTGGCTCACAAACCCGAATAGAACAATCCGTTGTTGAGACGAATCAGGCCAATTTTTGTGCCCCAGCCTTGTGCCAATCAAGGACACTTCAGGTATGGTTTGTCAGACCAGATAATGAAGCCAGCAACGTGTCAGGCTGAGAAGACAGAAGCTATAGTCCAACATGGCTTAGTAGTTAGCATACTGGTCTTTTAAACCAGGGTCATGAGTTTGTTCTTCACCAGTTTAATCTAGTGGTTAAGGCACCACGCTAGAAAATAGAGGAAAGTGAGTTCTAGTCCCAGCTTAAACATGAAAGCCAGCTGGGTGACTTTGGGCCAATCACCAGGAGATGGAGAGTTCTAGTCCTGCCTTAAACATGAAAGCCAGCTGGGTGACTTTGGGCCAATCACCAGGAGACGGAGAGTTCTAGTCTCGCCTTAGGCATGAAAGCTGGCTGGGTGACTTTGGGCCAATCACCAGGAGACAGAGAGTTCTAGTCCTGCCTTAAACATGAAAGCTGGCTGGATGACTTTGGGCCAATCACCAGGAGACTGAGAGTTCTAGTCCCGCCTTAGGCATGGAAGTCAGCTGAGCCAGTCCCTCTCTCTCTCAGCCCACCCCACCCAACCGAGTTGTTGTGGTAGAGAAAATTGGAGGAAGGAGGAAGATTAGGTATGTTCACTGCCTTGAGTAATTTTTTTAAAAATAATAAAGGGTGAGATAAATAAATAAATAAATAAGTACAAATAAATAAGTAAGAAATAAGTAAATAAATAACTAAAAAGGAGAAGACCTAGTTGGGTGAGGGGATGAAACCATGCAACCCACCGGATGTGACGGCCACCGAAGCAGGAAGTGTGGCGTACACCTTTACAGTTTCCATCACCTGCAGGACGGAGACACTCCCATCTGACAGACAGACAGCTAACATCGTGGCATTCACTGGATTCCACTTGAGGTCGTTGACCAGCGCGCCTGCCATCTTTTGATACGCGAACGGCCGTTTTTGCTGTTTAGCCTGTTGCAAAGAGATCAAACGAGAATTTAACAAGGAAGGGTGGGTGGATGGATGGATGGACAGAGACAAACAGACAGACAAATAGATAGATGCTACACATCGATGAATGGATAGACAGGTAGAGAGACATGGATGGATACACGGATGGATGGAGAAAGACATGGATAGAGACGTGGATGGATAGACAGACTGAAAGATGACACATGCTTGGATGGATGGGTAAAGAGACATGGATGGATAGATACATGCATGGGGGGGAGGGAGGAAGAGAGAGAGAGAGAGGGAGGGAGAGAGAGAGAGAGAGGGAGGGAGGGAGGGAGGGATAAATGGATAGAAAGACCTCCGCCTCTAGCCTTGACAGATGAAATTGACAAAACCTCTGCCAATTTTAGGAGAAGGTCGTAGGAAAGATGAGAAGGATGAGAAGACGAGAAGCTGATGAGATTAATGTCAGGCACAAAAGGTCAAACCATACATGACATTTTGTTGCTCAAACCTACACAGAGGAATCAGCTCACCTGATTCACAAAGGTGCGGACGTCGAAAAAGCCAATGAAAGACCCAACTTCATTCGAGGCCATGCAAACCGACAGCGTGAGGTTATCACAGCTGAGTGCCAAGTGATGCACCCAAAACTTTGTCGGGACAAAAAGACCCTGGATATTCTCTACTGTGGAAACAAAACCAAAGGAAAAGTTGGGGAAAAAAAAAAACCCCACAACAACAACAACTCTACTGCTCTTTGAGAAGTTTCCATCCGTTGCTTCTTGTCCTGCCTCCAGGTGCTTTGGAGAATAGATTCACCCCCTTTTTCTTTGTGACAGCCCCTCGGATATTGGAGGACTGTCATCGTGGGCAGTATCTGTATTTGTCTTAGGCTGCTTCAGGCTGCTTTTCTTTCCCCACGAACACAAATCGCCTTCCCTCTCACACCCACACCGCCAATCCCAGCTGTCTCTCTGCTCAGCTTCTGTAGCCACAGGTTGCTGGGCTAGCTAGGGAGAGGTCTTAAAGGGACAGAATAACAGAGTAGAAAGGGAGGTCTTCTTGTCCAGGGGTCTCCAACCTTGGCCACTTTAAGACCTGTGGACTTCAACTCCCAGAATTCCTCAGCCAGCAAAGCTGGCTGTGGAAATCTGGGAGTTGGAAGTCCACAGGTCTTAAAGTATCCAAGGTTGGAGACCCCTGTTCTAGTCCAACCCCCTACTCAAGCAGGAGACACTTTCATACAGAATAACAGACTTGGAAGGGACCTTGGAGGTCTTCTAGTCCAACCCCCTACTCAAGCAGGAGACCCTATGCCATTTCAGACAAAATGGCTGTCCAATCTCTTCTTAAAAACCTCCCGTGTTGGAGCATTCACAACTTCTGGAGGCACTAGCAGCGCAGATGCTGGCCATTTTGCAGGCACCCTGTGTTGTGGTCTGCCAGCGGCCTGTGCAGAGCCGGACAGCGAGGAGGCTGGAGAAGGCTCGGTGCCAGAGGCAGGGATTCAGCCAGGGCCTTCAGAACCTCCAGAAGCTGCCATGAGTGAAGAAGAAGAGCCTGTTCTCGATGCGCACGTGCGCAGAGCTGCCAAAAGGCAGGAATGGCTCCTGAGGAGAAGGACTACTCGGGAGTAAGGCTTGGGGATAATTGGCCACTC
The DNA here is from genome assembly GCA_003457575.1 of Thermophis baileyi. Lineage (NCBI taxonomy): Eukaryota > Metazoa > Chordata > Lepidosauria > Squamata > Dipsadidae > Thermophis > Thermophis baileyi. Next base: position 434,645 of record QLTV01002825.1, read on the forward strand.
CCATAGCCTATTTAAGTGAGGAAAATGACTGAGGAATTTGCAGGAAACAACTTGGTTCATTTCACGTTCTTGTCTTGGACTTCAAACCTCTGTTCTGCTCCTGTTTTGAATTCATCAGAGTTGCCTGCAATTTGTTCCTGGGCGTTTTGCCAAAAAACAGTAAGAGTTTTATGCTGTTATCTGAAAGACTCTTGGTCAGACTTGTGTTCTTTTGCTTGGACTATTGCCGACTGTTAAGGAGATTAATTAACAGCCGTTGCACAGAAAAGACTGGTTTACCTTTTATTTGCATTTAGAAAGACTGCTAAGTAAGACAATTAGTCGCCTTTACTATTAAAACAAGGTTTGTACAGATGCTGTTTGTGCTATGTTACTTTGTCAGTATGCTGGGTCAGAACACCCTGCCCCGTCACAGAGAGAGGAGGAGAGAATAGCCAGCAGCAAGATGGAGTGATTAAGTTATATGGTGATGGGGGCAACTTTTGAAGTCCTGAAGGACCAGGTTGGTGACAGATCTTCGTGGAGATAATTTATCTCTACGGTCACTAAGAGTCGACACCGGTTCAATGGCACCTATTTCATCAAACAACCAGCCAACCAACCAGCTAAAGCTTAAGAGGAGGGAGAACCCGATATAAAACTCACCTATTTTATTAGGAGAATCTCCAGCCTGAATCTGCATAAGCAGGTTTTTCGTCTGAAAGATCTGCAGTCCGGCTGCACAACCAGTGAATGTCAGCCCGTATTTGTTGGATACAACGAGCAGGTTGCCACGTTCTTTGGGAAGATCCTCAGGGGCTTCGAAGATCCGGATTTTCTTCAGGGCCCGGAACTGAAAATCCTGCCAAGAAAACACCATATTAGAAGCTTTACTAGAAAGAGAAACATTAAAGGGGCCACATGAGACCCCTTAAGGAAAAAAAAAAAAAACCAGATCCAAACTTTTCACTCTGTATGTCTAGTCTAATTTAAAAAAAGGACTAGGGGGATGATAGCAGCCTTCCAATATTTGAGGGGCTACCGCAACGAAGAGCACCTGAAGGCAGGACAAGAAGCAACGGATGGACATTAATCAAGGAGAGAAGCAACCTAGGAGAAATTCCCTGACAGTGAGGACAATTAATCGGTGGAATTGGCTTGCCTTCGTACGTTGTGGGTGCTCCATCAATGGAGGCCTTTTTAAATGCCTGGACCGGCATTTGTCTAGAATGGTATAAGGTCCCCTGCTTGAGCAGGAGGCTGGACTAGAAGACCTCCAAGGTCCCTTCCAACCCTATTATTCTGCAGTAGCTGAGCTGAATGAGAATAGAATCCCTACCAGCCCTGTGGTTCTATGTTCTAACTGTTAAAAAAAGTAACTGTCAGTTTACCTGCTTTAGGTAACCAAAGTCAGGATAATTTGACAGTGGGATGGGGGAGGCAGTAAATCCAACTTGTTGGTTGGGAAAACTTTTAGGTTATCCGAATTGGGATAATTCTTTTGTTTTATTTTTAATGGAGGGGATGGGGGCTCTCCAAAGACCCCACAATGGACCCAACTTGGGAAGCTCCTAAAGCCACTTTGGATAGCGAGAGGAGCAGCATACAAATGTACTAAGTAATAGATTAAAATTAAATCAAGTAAAGTAACAAAACGTATAGTATATAATATATAAAATATTAATGTAATTTAATATAACGTAATATAATAATAATATAATAAATATATAATACACAACATAACATAATACAGTATAATATAATACAATAAGTAATATAAATATAATATAACATAATACACAACATAATATAGTATAATACAGTATAACATAACATAACAATACAATATAATCAATATAATATAATAATATAATATAATATAATAAATATAATATCATATAATAAATATAATATAATATAATAAATATAATATAATAATAATCATATAATATAATAAATATCATATAATATCATATAATATCATATAATATAATGACATGAAATGACATGAGATCCTTATCCTGCCTGGCCTACCTGGCGGGGTTGTTGTGCAGGAAGAAAGATTGCAAAGGAATAATGGAGGGGGGGAGAGAAGGAGGGGGGTGACTCCCCCTCCCCACTTATAAAAGGAGCCCCCAAAGGTTATCATGAACCCGGGGGAGGAAATTGGGGGAGGGCACTAAAAACCCTCCTCCGGCTCTTTCTGCCCCTCCCCTCCAGCCCCGAGCCCGGCCTCCTTCGGCCTTCGAAGCCCGGCCTCACCTTCATCTCCCGCTCGGGGATCACGTCCATGTCGTCGCCCATCTCGCCGCCGCCACCGGCAGCCTGGACACGCGCCGCCCGCTCTTACATTCCCCGCTTTTTCAACGGAGGGGACGGAGAAATCGGACGGACGCGCGGGCTCCTCCGCTTCCGGCGACGCTCTAGGCGCGGCTTCTGGTTTGACACCCCCCCCCCCCCAAGGAAAGGAGCTGGAGGGGAGTTGCAAAAGAAGGGAGGGAAGGCCGAAGGATGGAAAGCGGGAGAGGCCGCCGAGGGCGCCGCTGCTCATAAGCCCGACTGGGAGTCCCGGACGCTCCGTTCCGTCGGGAGGGAAGGAAAAAAATGTCGTCCTTCCGGTATCGGCCCTCTTCCGGTTGGTCAACTCTATGGCTGGTGCTAAGGAGATGAAAACAAAAGCATGAGGACATAGATGTGGGAATAGTAGAGTCATGCAGACTCTCCGACTTCCGGGATTATTTATCCCTTTTAGACAACATCTAAAGATCTCGGCATCTTCTGGAAAAGATTTTACAATAGAAGGGATCTCTTTGCAAGAGGAGGGATCTCTTCCCCAAGGATCAACCCAATCAGGGTTGCTGCTTGCGTTTCTCCATCCAGAGGCTGCATTTGCACAACGGCCTTGTGTCTGCTGGAATTAGTTTTAAAATTAGTTGTGGGAAGGCAGCCACTATATGATTGTGGGACGATTTGGGGGGCACTATAGGCATCCAGTCAAGGAGAGGCACGCCCCTCCCCCACCAGTTGGGCGCCTAGGCTGAACTGAGGCTTGTCTGCAGAGTCACAATATCTGCATGCTGCACACCCAAAAAAATACGTTTACAAGTGGCACGTGTTTTTTTTTTAAACACATGTCAATTAGTTGGAGTGTTTCTAGATGAACATACACTGGCTGTGTGCGACAAAGAAAATAATAGAAATAAGCATAATAAAAATAAAATAAGAAGTTAAAGTGCTCTGGGGCTATAGAATTCAAACAGACAGGCATAACACTCCAGACTTAATAATTGTCAATAAGAAAGACAAAAAAGTCTGGATAGTGGAAATGGAAGTACCTGGAGATAGCAGAGTAGAAGAGAAAGAATTGGAGATGATCACCAAATACAAAAACCTGCAAATAGAAACAGAACGACTGTGGCAAAAGAAAGCAGAGATATACCAATAGTCATAGGAGCCTTGTGTGCAATCCCGAAAACAACTGCAGCATCCCTTGAACACCATCGGCATTCACAAAACTTCCATCGGTCAATTGCAAAAGGCAGCTTTGCTTGGAATGGCTTACATCCTGCAATGCCTATCCCAGGTCCTTGGGAAATAGTAGGATACAAAATGCTGAATCCAGTCTAAATATCTGGCTGACAGTGCAACGAACCAACATAGTAAATAAAATAAAAACAAAATAAAATACGAGTGAAAATGTTAGAAGTGAAAATGTCAACCAGCGTGTCTAGATATGAATTATAAACTTAATAAAATGGTAAAAAAATAAAAAATGTCAGTGTTTATAGATAAAAATGAAATGTCGGTTGCTCTGTATGTCTCCCTCTCTCCGTCTCTCTCCCTCCCCCTCTGTATGTTTGTGTGTATAAAAATGAACAAGTCAGTGTGTGTGGGGAGGGGTATGTTTTTGTATGTGTTTGTTTTTATGGCTGTCACAGCACTCCTAGGAGCATGTGATCAAAATGTGGGGACTTGGCAACCGGCATGTATTTACAATTTTTCATCTTGCCTTTTGGTGCTTTGGAAAATAGGTTTGACTCCCTCATCTTTGTAGGAGCCCCTCAAATATTGGAAGACTGCTATCATGCCACCCCTAGTCCTTCTTTTCTCTAGACTAGACATACCCAATTCCTGTAACCATTCTTGGTACCGTATGTTTTAGCATTCAGCCCCCTAATCATTCTCGTTTCTCTTTTCTGCACTCTTTCCAGAGTCTCAACGTCTTTTTTATATTGTGCTGACCAGAACTGGATGCAGTTTCTCCTTGTATGAGCAGGTCAATGGAAGCCCTTGAATTCCAGATTCATGTACACCATAGGAGTTATGCTACTAGATGTGGTAGCTTGAAGCTCAGTTGTTGTTGTTTTTTCATCCATACCTCAAAACCTTCTGGACACCTCTCAATAGCCAGCTTTGAAGACATCCTAGATGAATGTTCCTTATAGCCCATGTAGCTTTAGTGTTGCCCGTGTTGCTAAGCCAAGATTTGATTAACCACCGTTGGTTGAATAAACCACCATTGGGTGGATTGACCTGGCACACTGAGTCCTAAGCTTTGGTTTGCAGCCTCCTGGGTTCACACTAACCAGGAAGCTTATCCCAAATAATAGTTTCATGGTTTTGTGCAATGTGTGACTCCAGAGAGTGTCAAGTGAAGGACATCAAATGCCCGTCATCACATGTCGTGTGAATAGAGCCACGATCCTGAGTTTAGCATGTGGTACGAATCCTCTTACACACAAGGTATTTTTCATTGGTGTCCATGACATATACCTCAGAAGCCAGAATCTGATTTATTTACTGTGAGTCTAAGAATTGTATTGGTTCATTTGGGTTGAAAGCCAGCAGGGGGCGCCTCTAGCCATCTTGGGAGGACCTTGGAAAGCTAAGCAGGGTTGAAGCTGGTTAGCATTTGAATGGGAGACGACCACGAAACCCTGGAGGCTGAATGGTTAGACTGGGAAGTTGAAAAAGAAAAAGAAAAACAATAGAAGTAAATGGCAGATTATTTTGTATTGATACCAAGAAAACGAAAGAAACTTGATGAGTGTCCAGTTACCCATCAGGAGTTGAAATCAACTCAACGGAGACTTGACCCTGGGTGAACTCAGCCACTAAAAGAAGGAGAACACCTTAAGAGGATTAAATCCAACTCCACAGCCAAATCTTTCTTATTCTACAACTCACATACAACAGGTAGTCCTCGACTTACAACCACAATTGAAATCAGCATTTTCATCTAGATGGTTGTTAAGTGAGCCGTGTCCGATTTCACGACCTTTTTTTTGCCACGGTTGTTCAATAAATCGCTGCGGTTGTTAAGTGAGTTGCATGGTCATTAAGTGAATCAGCTTCCCCCCATCGACTTTGCTTGTTGAAAGCCAGCTGTGAAGGTCACAAAGAACAATCACGTGACCCCCGGGATGCTGAAACCGTCATAAATACATGCCAGTTGCTAATGAATTTTGATCACACAACTGTGGGATTGCTACTACGAAGTGTGAAGACCAGCTTTTTTCTGTGCCACTAAACGAATGGTTGTAAGTTGAGGTTTACCTGTATCGAGAAGGGGAAGACACATTGACCTGATCAAGGAAATTGCCTTGAACAAAGAAACCAAGATTAGAAAACCAGGCATCGTGAAAACATTTGCATTTTACAGGACGACAGAAGGAAAAAAAAACCTCAGAAATCAGGAAAGCGACTCTGAGAAGACACTTAGAACTTTTGTGGTGGTTGTGCAAAAACGGGAGCAATTTTTTTCATGTGTAGAGTAGACCCCCCAACTCCAGAACTAACCACGATGTCACTCAAGTCCACCCCATCCAACTTAGGACTGGTTCTGAATTCAGGCTAAAACGCCTCTGGTTTTCCCTTTTCGCTTCGCTTCATCACCGTTTGGTAAAAATAACACGTTGCCTGATGCAAAAATTCTGGCTGTGTGGTTTATGCTCCTTAAAGATATGACCCAACTAAACCGCCTGAATTTTTTTCTCCCTTGGACCAAAGGGGTTGGTTTTTCTTCCAGCTGCATACAAAGCCATTTTCAGAAAAGTAGTTTTGCGTTTGGAACAGAAGTGGTGGTGAAGAAAATCTGAATTATTTCAGGTTTGGGAGAAAAAGGAGGGGGCTTTGGAGAGCGTTCATCTGTTTGAAAAATGCTCCGTGAAATCTGGATTTTGCATTTAGAGTTTTCTTGTGTTCTTGAGAACAATGGGGCTTGCTCTTCGGGTTGCAGTTGAGAATAAAAATTAGGGGCGACTTAGATAGCCCTCTGGGTGACGTCTGGTGGATTTTTCCTTGCCATTCCTTCAGATGGAGTCTTTAAAATGGGCTGGTTTAAAAGCAACGGAGCAGAGACCTTGCGGTGATCAGAGGTGGAAAATGTTCCGTATTCTCCTCTCCCTTTAAGGAAGACTTGAGAGGTCTCGCTCTGGAGGGGGACCTGAAAATTTGGGGGTGCTTTCTTGACTCTTGCCTTCAAACATCATCACCCTAAAAGAAGAGGACAGAAAAGGAGAGAAGAATGAATGGCATATGACCAGGGATAAGATTAGATTAACAGAGTTGGAAGGGACCTTGTAGGTCATCTAGTCCAACCCCCCGCTCAAGCAGGAGACCCTACACCATTTCTGACAAATGATGACCTTCCTTTGTTCTCTAGAGCAAGGTGTCTCAACCTTGGCAATTCGAAGATGTATGGACGTCAACACCCAGAATCCCCCAGCCAGCATGATGGGGAATTCTCAACTCCACCCATCTTAAAGAAGCATGGTGGCTGGGGAATTCTGGGACTTGAAGTCCACCCGTCTTCAAGTTGCCAAGGTTGAGAAACACTGCCCCCCTGGATGTCCAAATCAGTGGTGGGTTCCTCCTGGTTTGGACCGGTTTGCCCGAACCGGTAGCAACCTGCTGGTGACGTCACAGTGACGTCACGGAACTGGTTCCGTCGGTGCCGGTCCGTGGGCGCCGCCATCTTTTTTTTTTTGAATTTTTTTTTTGAATATTTTTTTATTTGTTTTTCTTCTGCGCATGCACAGAAGCCGAGTTTCTGGCACTGCGCATGCATCAGCATCTTGTTTTCAGCTTTTTTCTGGACATGCGCAGAAACCGAGTTTCCGGCACGGCACATGCGTCACCGTCTTGTTTTCGGCTTTTTTTGGGGCGGGAGGAATTTTTGGGGGGGGAATTTTTTTCTGGATTTTTTCTTCTTCTGCGCATGCGTAGAAGCCGAGTTTCCGGCACTGCGCATGCGTCACCATCTTGTTTTCAGCTTTTTTTGAGGGGGGGATTTTTTTCAGATTTTTTGGCACTGCGCATGTGCGGCGCGCAGGGAGGAAGCGAACCGGCAGCGAGGTAAGTTAGAACCCACCCCTGATCCAAATGAACAATATTTTATGGGCAAGCTACGTACGGAATAAAATCCAGCAAAATAAAAGAAAGAACGGTAGATAAATTGGAAAATTAAATGTAAGGGGCAGGATTGCAGGAAAAGAAAGTATGTTTGACTTGATATGAGAAATACGCTGGCTGCAGGTTCTTTGTTTCTTTGCTATCAAATAAGCTGTTGCAGCTGCTTAAGCAAATTATGGGTAAAGCCAAACCACAATACAATGCAAATCGTGGAGCCGCCCTCCTCACCTAGGTTCCTGTTTCCATCCTGATAAGGCAGAGCAACTGACCCTGGCGATGAAAGCTGCAAATGTTGGCATCATTTCCTTCCCTGGTTTTCATTTTTGGCCATGGCGGTGCCATCTAGGATGCTTCAGAGAATATATTTACAAAAGGGGGGAAAAAATCCACTGTGCCCAAATTGCAATAACCATCCTGTAAATCCCAAGAGGATGGAGAGAATAAAAAGACCAGTCCATGAACCACAGCTGTGGTTCAACACACACCAATTGACACGGCAGTCCTTTGCTGCAGATTTAGAAGTTTCTCACCTTGGGGAGAGGGTGTAGTGGTCTGTGAGAAAGACCTTGAGAGAGGGAGTGAAGATAAGAGACGGCATAGCCCAGAGCTGCATAATGGGTAAAGAAAGAGGCTCGAAAGGAACCCTCCCTAGTTTCTCAGACTGTAAAAGAGACGGTGGGAGATTTGTACTTTCAGACTTCCAAGATTCTCTTAATAAAATTTTAGAGCACAGTCAGATAAGAGAGGGCAGAGCCCTCAGCTGTATAATGAGTGGAGAAAGAGGCTCAGAACGAGATGAGAAATAGATATGCCTTTTCATTTCATTATTACTTGGCCAAAATTCAAAGCTCCTCCTTAAAGCAGCTTTAGCAAGATAAATGTTAAAGGGTCTGGAGGCTAAATCGTATGATGAACGGTTGAGGGAGCTAGGTATGCCTACCCTATCAAAGGAAGAATTGGGAGGACACTGTACAGGGGTGGGCTTCAAAATTTTTAGCAAGGGGTTCTCTGCCCGGTTGCTGGGTGGGCGTGGCCATGGTGGGCATGTCCTAGTCGGCCTCCTGTACCACGGCAGGTGTGTGTGTGTTTTTGCCCTCCCCGGGCTCCGGAGGCTTTCCTTGAGCCTCCGGGAGGGCGAAAACGGCCTCCCCAGGCTCCGGAGGCCCTCTGGAGGCCAGAAACGGGCTTCCGGTAGGCCCATTTTTCGCCCTCCCCGAGCCTCCGCCCACGCCCTGCATTTACCTGCATCCAAAACGGGCCACGTGGGGGCTCCTGGAAGGGGCGGGATGGGGTGGGCGGGGCCCAGCAGTGGGTTGCTCCCGGTTCGGCCCAGTTCTGCAAACTGGTAGTGGTGGTGGTGGGAGGCTCCGCCCACCCGCCCGGGACACTCCACCACCCGCCCAGGATGCTTCTGTGCATGCGCAGAAGCATCGCACGTGCGCACGAGCGAACCGGTAGCAACGGGTTTTAGAACCCACTACTGGCGGGGCCAGCCAGGAGTGGGATTTGGGGGTTCTCCGAACTGCACAGAATCTTAGCTAGAGGTTCTCCCGAACCCTTGCGAACCCCCAGCAGCCCACCCCTGACACTGTAGCTGTCTTTCAGTACTTGAGGCGGAATACTGTCACGGAGAAGAGAGGGTTGACTTATTCCCCAAAGCATCTGAGGGCAGGACAAGGAGTAATGGACAGGAGCTTATCAAAGAGAGATCCAAGTGAGAATTAAGGAGGAATTTCCTGACTGTGAGGACAATCAATCAGTAGAACGGCTTGCCTTCAGAAGTTGTGGGTGCTCCATCACTGGAGGTTTTCAAGAAGACATTGGACAACCATTTGTCTGAAATGGTATAAGGACTCTTGCCTTGGGCACGGCGTTAGACTCCAAGGTCCCTTCCAGCCCTAGCATTCTATCCCTTTGAGAAGAATTGATGTTCACCTGCAGCTTACTCACCTGCGATGCCCTGTAGATAGCCAACCTCTCCAACTTTCTCTGCTGAGAATGGCTAGACTGCTCCCTCTCACTTCCCTAGTTGGCTGCCTCTAATCCCACACCAGTTACAAGTTCTTCCAACATCACAACCCACGGTCTCCCTCTGGCGAATCTTGGGGTGAATGGCCTGAGTCAGCCATGGAGGAAGGACGCGAGCCGGAGGGCAAAGAGAAGGGGAAGGGAGGGGAATCGGAAAGCTTTGATAATAATGGAAGCCAAATCTCTCGGGCCCACACAGAGTTCGGAGTCATTGTTCCCCGTCCAGGATTCAAAATTTGGAACAGGAATGGAAACCGAGACGGGGATCGAAAGACAACGGGTAGTTTGTTCCTGCCATTCTTGTTCCTCTTGCATTTTAGCTTTTTAAATCTTTAGCAAAATAGCTTTTAGCCTTAGCTGGAGTGGTGGGGACGAGGAACTCCTTTCTCTGTTGATGGGGCATCAACAGGGTTTTCCGAAGTTTGGGGGCCAATACATTTAAATAAATCAACAAGAACTTTAAAAGGTTAGTAACTTGAGCACCGAAGTGGTCAGAGAGAGAAAATCCAGCCTCTGTTTACAGGTAGTCCTCGACTTACGACCACAATCAAGCCGCAAATTTCCATTGCTAAAGTAAGTAAAGCGCACCCCATTTTACAAACCTTTTTGCCACAGTTGTTAAGTGAATCACTGCAGTTGTTAAAGTAGTTACACAGTTGTTAAGTAAATCTGGCTTCTCAATTGATTATCACATGACTCCAAGAGAATGCCACCATCATAAATACATGCTAGTTATTATTATTTTATTATTATTGTTTATTAAATTTGTATGCCGCCCAACTCCCAAGGGACTCTGGGCGGCTCACAACAATATAAAAAAACCATTAAAAGAAAACATAATAAAAACATTTAAAAACAGTTAAAAAACTCATGCACACCGTTTCATGGCCGGACCTCGCCAATTACAGAGGCGAGATCAACGGCCCCAAGCCTGCCGGAAGAGCCAGGTCTTCACCGCTTTCCGGAAGGCCAGCAGGGTGGGGGTAGTCTGGATCTCAGGAGGTAACTGGTTCCAGAGAGCCGGGGCAGCCACAGAGAAGGCCCTTCCCCGGTTCCAGAGGGCCGGAGCAGCCACAGAGAAGGCCCTCCCCTGCAGGCCCGCCAGCCGGCACTGTTTAGCTGACGGGACCTGGAGGAGCCCAACCCTGTGGGATCTTACCGGTCGCTGGGAGCTATGTGGCAGAAGGCGGTCTCGAAGATAACCTGGCCCTGAGCCATATAGGGCTTTAAAGGTAATAACCAACACCTTGAATTGTGCCCGGAGACCAATAGGCAGCCAGTGCAGCTCGCGGAGTATAGGTGTAATATGGGTGTACCTAGGTGCACCCACGACAGCTCGCACAGCCGCATTCTGGACGAATTGTAGTCTCCGAACGCTCTTCAAGGGTAGCCCCATGTAAAGCGCATTGCAATAATCTAACTGTGAGGTGACAAGGGCATGGGTGACTGTGAGGAGAGCCTCTTGATCCAAGTAGAGTCGCAATTGGTGCACCAGGCGAACCTGTGCAAAGGTCCCCCTAGCTACAGATACCAAATGTTGCTCTAATTTTAGCTGTGAGTCTAGGAGGATACCCAAATTGCGAGCCCGTTCTGAGGGGGACAGTTTCCCCCCCCCCAGAACCAAGGATGGACAGTTGACATAGTCTTTGGGCGGCAATACCCATAGCCACTCGGTCTTGTCTGGGTTAAGTCTGAGCCTGTTAACTCCCATCCAGACCTAGTTGCCAAATGTCTGAATTCTGATGCTGCTGCAACGACTGTAGGTGTGAAAAACGATCCTAAGTCGCTTTCTTTCAGTGCCGTTGCAACTTTGAATGGTCACTAAACGAATGGTTGTAAGTTGAGGAGTACCTGTGCTGTGAATCTTTCAAGACTTGTAACTTGAAAGTGGCATAAAAATGTAATATTAAATAATTTATTTATTATTAAAAGTTAATAATAAATAAGAAAAAAGGAAAGGAAAGGAAGGGAAGGGAAGGGAAGGGAGGAAGGGAAGAAAGAAAGAAAGAAAGAAAGAAAGAAAGAAAGAAAGAAAGAAAGAAAGGAAGGAAGGAAGGAAGGAAGGAAGGAAGGAAGGAAGGGAGACAGACGGACAGACAGACATGGAAAGATTTGAGGTATAGCACCGGGCAAGGTGGCCATCAGCATTATTATACAATACTTTGAGTTTTAATCCATGTTGGATTTATAGCCCTAGATTACGGATACATTTAAACTGTCTGTTCTTTGACCAAAAGGCTGGGCGAGAATTGATGACTTGGGACAATGGCTTAGAGTTTTGCAGAGGCACAATCGTGGCTGGGCAGCAGTTGGCAAGCTAGCAAAGATGGCTAATTCAACCAACTCTGTTTGGAAACACTGCATTAAGTGCACCGTATTTGCTCCCTCTTACGGATACTCACAGCTTGAGGACGGCCGACCTCTTGCCCAGCATCATGGTCACGAAATCCTGGTAGGAGATGGTTTCGCTGATCCCCCTGGTCACTTCGGAGATCATTTTCTTCAGCTCCAGGTGGGTCTTGGGGGTCCCCAGTTTCTCCATCATCCTTTTCACAGACATGAGATCTGCGAGGAACGACAGGCGGAGAGAGGGCGCTTAAGGCCTGCAGAGGGGGCGCTAACGGAAAACCAGAGAAGAGGCACCTACGCCCCTTGCCTTGCTGTACAGGCAGTCCTCGGCCTATGACCATAGAGGAGCATGAGTCGTGGCGGTCGTAAAAGGGGTCGGTCATGTTACCGACCCGATTTTGTGACCTCCCCGGAGGCAATTGTTCAATGAGTACCACGGCCATTAAGCGAACCAATGGTTCGCGAGGAGTGCGGCTTTGCTGAAAGTTGAGACTAAATGCCATTTCTTCGCCAAAACTGTTTTGTAAGCTGCCCAGAGTGACTCTGAGGTAAGATGGGTGGCAAATAAAATAAAATAAAATAAAATAAAATAAAATAAAATAAAATAATAAAATAAAATAAAATAAA
>QLTV01002825.1:462316-479067 GCA_003457575.1 Thermophis baileyi
CAAGAGAGATAGAAGGTAGGAAGGAAGAAAGACAGACAGACAGAAGAAGGAAGGAAGGAAGGAAGGACAGACGGAAGGAAGGAAGGAAGGAAGGAAGGAAGGACGGAAGGAAGGAAGGAAGGAAGGAAGGAAGGACGGAAGGAAGAGCTGCATGGATGGAAGGAAGGGAAGAGAGCTGAGAGAAGGAAAGAAAAAATAAAAGGAAGGAATATAGAAAGGGAGGGAGGGATGGGAAGAAAGGAAGAAGAAAAGGAAAAAAGGGAGGGAGGGAAGGAAGGAAGGAAGGAAGGAAGGAAAAAAGATGAGAGATGGAAGAAAGGAAGAAGAAAAATGAAAAATTAGAGAAATAGATGGAGAAAGAATGAGAGAGGAAAAGAGAGAAGAAAGGACAGAAAGACAGAAAGATAGACAAAGAAAGACAAATAAAAGAAAGAAAAAAAGAAAGAAAGAAAGAAAGAAAAAGAAAGAAAGAAAAAGAAAAAGAAAAAGTTCATCCCTGCTCTATTCTGCTTTCAAATTTCCTGGGAATATATATATATATATATATTGGTTCAGAAATGCAACCAAACAGGCGTGGACCAAGCAGGCCCTTCCCAGGGACCCCCACCCACCTTGGTTAAGCCAAGATTCTGAATCACCGCCTGGTGAAAGGCCCAAAGCACTTATTATCCACAGCATTCCTGGAGAGGTTTGTCAACTTTGCCGAGGACGGAGAGAGCAGCCCAGGGTCTCCTCCACCCTGCCCATCACGTAGGTCTCCTGCAGACCCAGGGGCCGAACCAGGTTTTTCCTCTTCCCTCCCAACCCCCCTTTCCTCTAGCGCAGGGTTCGGCAACCTTAAACACTCAAAGAGCCATTTGGACCCGTTTCCCACAGAAAAGAAAACACCGGGAGCCACAAAACCCTTCCCGTGCCTGACTATTTCCTGAGCGGCCACAAGACTAGCATAAATAGTTGGATTAAAGGTTCTGTTTTCTTCTGAAACTTTTCTTTTCTTGGATTTATCCATGGTTGTCCTACCGGGGGTCGAAAAACTCAATAAATCATGTGCCGGCGGGTATCACACATTGGCATTTGTGACACATATTTTGAGTGACAGGGAGCCGCAGCAGAGGGATGAAACAGCCACATGCGGCTCCAGAGCCACAGGTTGCTGACCCCTGCTCTAGCGTTTCACTCCTTTTTCGATTATCAGCCTAATATCTTTGCTTTATTGCAGCTGCCCAAACACCCGATCTTGGAGCTAAAACCATTAACATCACGGAAAGTGATTATGCCACTTTACACGGCCCTGGCCAGACAACACCTAGACTGCAGGTAACCCTCGACTTACAACCATTCACTTAGTGACCATTCGGAGTTGCAACGGCACTGAAGAGGGAAACTTACGTCCGCTTTTCACACTAACAACCGTTGTAGCATCTCCATGGCCACGTAATCAAAATTCAGACGCTTGGCAACTGACTACTATTTATGACGGCCGCAGTGTCCCGGGGTCACGTGATCTCCCCTTTTGCGACCTTCTGACAAGCCAAGTCCACAGGGAAATCCAGATTCACTTAACAACCGTGTGGCTAACTTAACAACCGCAGCGATTCACTTAACAACTGGGGCATGAAATGTCGCAAAATGGGGCGACGCTCACTTAACAAATGTTTCGCTTAGCGACAGAAGATTTGGGCCGGGTTGTGGGTCCAACTGTGGTGGCCACAGCTCAAGAAGGATGTGGAGCAGAGGTGGGTTCCTGCTAGTTCGGACCGGTACTATAGAACCGGTAGTAAAAATAGGGACTGGTTCTCCGAACCGGCAGTAACGGCAGCCTGGCCACGCCCCCGAGCTGGTTCTTCCTATTTATTTTATTTATTTATTTTATAAAATTTATATGCCGCCCAACTCCTGAAGGACTCTGGGCGGCTTACATCATGTAAAAAAAAAAAAATAAAACATATAAAAACAATTTAAAAAACGATATCCATATTAAAGCATTCACACAACCATACATGGGCCAATCAGAACCACTATTGGCCCCAGGCCTGCCGGAAAAGCCAGGTCTTAACGGCTTTACGGAAGGCCAGTAAGGTGGGGGTAGTACGGATCTCGGGGGGAAGTTGGTTCCACAGAGTCGGAGCGGCTACAGAGAAGGCCCTCCCCCGCAGTCCCGCCAGCCGGCACTGTCTGGCCGACGGGACCTGAAGAAGGCCAACCCTGGTCGATGGGAGGAATGTGGCATAAGGCGGTCACGCAGATAAACTGGTCCTGAGCCATGTAGGGCTTTAAAGGTATGGTGCCGCCATCTTGTTTTTCGCTTGCGCAGAAGCTTTGTTTTAGCACTGCGCATGCGCCCGCGTGCCGCGCCACTGAGCGAACCGGCAGCGACGAAAAATGGAACCCACCCCTGATGTGGAGGAACTGGAAAGAGGGCAGAGAAGATGGTGGAGGCTCAACCTTATGTAGAAGTGGATCAGTTTAGCCTGAAGAAAAGAAGATCAAACACGATTACAATCTACCAATTCTTGAAGGCTTGCCTCAGAGAAGAAGACATGGACTAATTCTTCATAGCACCGAAGATGGGAGAAGAACCAGCGGATGGAAGCTTTACAGAAGAAGATCCAAACTCAAAGTCAGGAGGAACATGGTTTGATCACCATTCACCTGGTCAATCTCAGGATTCCTGCTCCGGGCAAGATTAAAGTAGAAGCTCTCTAAGATCCCTTGTAACCTGGGAGCCTCAAAAATATTTGGAGTAGAGTAAGATGATCACAGCTAAAACTTTGGAGGAGAGACACAATGGCCCAGGAATGTTCTCCTGGGCCAACCCATACTTGGAAGGATCCTGGCAGGAACATTGATTCCTTAAATCTCAATCGTTCCTTCTTCCCACCCATCACCTTAAGGAGACCCTCAAAAGTGGGTGTCTTCTGCTTGGGTTGTTATTTTTGTTTTCTTCCTAGTCCACTGCTCTCCACCATCCAATGTCAGGTTTCAAACTCTGGTGAGAAGATAAACCCAGATTTCCCAGGGCCGAGTGATGTTTGCCCAAGGATTCCAAAGTGTTAGTAATGTCCTTGCGGAAATCTACTCTCAGTGTTGGAATCTGCTCTCTTGATTATCTCAATTTTTTCTTTCTATCTTTCAAGGTGGAGGAACAACGGGTTGGTTGTTTTCTTCCACACTGTTCCTTAACACTCGCATTGGCAGGGCTTAGAAAGATACGGAAGGAAAGAGTTCAGATAAAATACATCCTTTCCTTCTCTATAAGGAAGGCAACAACAACAACAACAACAAAAATCACACACACACACACACACACACACACACACACACACACACACACACACACACAGTATAAAAAGCTCACGCAGTTTAGCCACGAGGCAGCCTCAGAAAGAGAAGATAAAATTCAAATGTGTTTACAAGCACAGGATGGAAAGCCAATTCTTTAACTTTTCTATTTTTCCTTTCCTTTTCCTCCTTTTATTCTTTTCTCACCCTGTTTATCTTCTTCCTTTCTTTGCTTCCGTTCTGCTTTACATGTCATTTCTTCTTCAATCAAAAGTAATTTAATAAATAGAAGAAGCAGTGGCCAGCTCAGGCGATTCATTAAATAGCTATCTGGATCTTTCTGGATTGAAAAACGGACATCCCGAGGTTGCAATTTTAGGAAGAAGTTCTGCAAAAGAACCTTCCTGGATTACAACTCCCAGGAGCCCCTGCCAGCACAGGAATGGGTAGAGGATGATAGGAGCTGTAGTTCCGTGATATCTCAAGAGTTGATCGCTGCTTTTAAGTAGTCCTCGACTTACAACAGTTCATTTAGTGACCGTTTGAAGTTACCACGACACTGCAAAAGGGGACTTATGACCGTTTTTCACACTTACGACCGTTTCAGCATCCCCGCGGTCACGTGATCAAAGTTCAAGCACTGATTCGTATTTACAACGGTCGCAACGTCCCGGGGTCACGTGATCCCCTTTTACGCCCTTCTGACAAGCAAAGTCAAGGGGGAAGCCAGATTCACTTAACAACCGTGTTCCTAACTGAACAACTGCAGTGATTCGCTTAACAACGGTGGCAAGGAAGGTCATAAAATGGGCCAAAACCCACTTAACAACTGTCTCGCTTAACAACAGAAATTTGGGGCTCAATTGGGGTTGTTACGTCAAGGACTGTCTGCATCGCATACAAAGCTATAAATTTTCTTTTTTGGTCTTGTTCGTGTCAGGATGCCCTTTGGAGCCTATAAATCATAGTTTAGGGATTACCACGTCGTGCCAACCCAACCCAACCCAACCCAACCCAACCCAACCCAACATGGCTCCCAGCTAAATACGGTGTTATTAACTCAGCCTGAAATGAATCTTAAAGGACTGGTGTGTCTGTTAATTTGAACCACTTGGTATTCTTGCTGAGCAATTTTTGTCTCGTTCTTTCGAGGTGACGGGAGCGCCACGAAAGGCATCATTTAAATATTTAAAATGTAAATCGATCGATTTATGCATGCAGGGAATTAGGATGTAAAGAGGATAATCCCTCCAGGATGTAGATGGGCGTAATATGGATTTAGCATCCCATTTGCTGATCCTTAACGAATACAATCCCAGAGACTCCTGCCCAGGCTGGAAACCCCCCCCCGCCCAAAGATAAGATATTTGTAAACATTCACATCGTTAGCTATAATTGCTTATTTGTACCCGGACTATCATTAAGTGTTGTACCTTGTGATTCTTGACGAACATATCTTTTCTTTTATGTACACTGAGAGCATATGCACCAAGACAAATTCCTTGTGTGTCCTATCACACTTGGCCAATAAAAAAAAAATTCTATTCTATTCTATTCTATTCTATTCTATTCTATTCTATTCTATTCTATTCTATTCTATTCTATTCTATTCTATTCTATTCTATTCTATTCTATTCTATAATATCTCATTGCCATTTTAAAGCAGGAGTGAAAAGCTGGGGTCAAGAAAAGAGATATATTAACACACGTAGCCGTACAGTACAAATCCCGTATTCTTAAAAACTCAGATAAAGCTTTCCCGATTATATGGGTGAATGTAACTGCAGAGTTTCTCTCTTAAGCTGAACACGGCTGAAATCACTTTCTCCAGATCGCTGAATACGAGAAGGATTTTCCGGGCCAACGTTCAACAGGGAGAGAGAAGAGTTCCGCAGTTTGCATCCTAAGAACGTCGCAGGTTTGGGTCTTGGTTGGCGAAGGTGGTATTTTTCAGGACAAGGGATGGGAAAATATCAAATGTTGGATCTTCTGCTTGTTTGTCGATTTCCCAAACACTGTTCTTGTCCAGTTTTCACCATTGTGGATGGGTCAATTTCATAAGGTCAGTTTCACCACCGTTGGCCTATTCAATTGAACGGCTAAGATACTGCTTTTGTTTGTTTTTAAAGCTTGCCTTAAAAAGAAAACGAGAATTTCTCTTTAAACATTTCTCAAACTTCTGAAGAACTGGAAACCGTCACAAGCAAATTCTATATCCCTGTACTGGATTTATTCCCGATCCTGGCAGCCAATTTTCATTTTTCTGCATCAGGGTTCAAATCTTTGCCAATATCTTAGAATCTTTTTTTTTCTTCCCCCACCCCCCCAGGGTCCAAAACTCCTTGGACCAAAAAAAGCACAATGCTCAGTTTTCCAAGACTTGTAAAATGGCTGTTTCAGGTTTATAGTCCTCAGGACTGCAATGAATTTCGGAGATCTCCATTCCAGGGTTTGATTCTTAAGGTTGGTTTGGCAGCCCAGAAGCACAGATGGTTTTCTCAAGCTATTCTCTGTCCCTGACAAATTTGGCTCAGTGTGCCTCCTTTGCCGATTGCATTCTGGGAACATTTCCTTTTTTAAAAAAAGGGTCTATATTGATTCCCTCACTGCCAGTCTTCAATTTTGCAGGCCTCCTTTCAGCTCTAACAGCCGCTGGGCAAGCTCTGAAGAATGGCTTCTAGGTTCTCCTTGTCACTCTGGATCTCCTCCAGATCTTCTTCGAAGGCTTCCAACGATGCCCGTTGTTGCTCAGCTTCCTGTACCAAGATGCCCAGCGTCTGGTTCAGGGCACCAGGTCCTGCCAGGCGCAGCCTGAAACTTGCCAGCTGGACCTGGCTCACACGGAGCACAGCCGCCGATTGATCCAGGTTTCCTGGGGAAGCAAAACAGAGCATTGACACTAAGGGAGGGGGGGACCTCAAAAATCACAGCTCCAACATCAGCCCTGCTAAGTAGACCAGACTGGGAAATCAACTCCACGGCAACACTGGAACTATTCTGATTGTGCTGGACCTCGTCCCACCCGCACCTTATACGCCTGTGAATTAGGAAGGTATCTGTCTGAGTTGCTTAATTACAGATTACAGATTAACAGACCTACAGATTGTAGGTCATCTAGTCCAACCCCCCCCGCCCAAGCAGGAGACCCTACCACCATTTCTGACAGATGGCTGTCCGGTCTCTTCATGAAAGCTTCCAGTGATGAAGCTCCCACAACTTCCGAAGGCAACTTCTGTTCCATCGGTTGATTATTCTCTCTGTCAGGAAATCTCTCCTTATTTCCAGGTTGAATCTCTTCTTGATCAGTTTCCATCCATTATTCCTTGTCTGGCCTTCGGGTGCCTTGGAAAATAGCTTGACCCCCTCCCTCCTCTCTGTGGCAGCCCCTCAAATATTGGAAGACTGCTATCCTGTCTCCCCTGGTCCTTCTCTTCACTAGACTAGCCGTGCCCAGTTCCTGCAAGTGCAACCGTTCCTTGTAAGTTTTAGTCTTAATGAATGTTGGGGTAATTTTAGACATAACAAATTATGGGATAATTTCTTCAATTTAGTAGGCTAGATTACAAAATCTTGGCACTGAGAAACCATTGTTAAGGAAGAAGCATGATGGATTGTTCCTAGGAAGCTCAACCCCAAAGTGATTTAATTTAAAAAAAAAAAAAATCTTTATGGAAAGAAGAGTCTGCCCTCTAGTGGAAATGACTGGAAATGCTGAAAGCTCGGAACAGGTGTATTCCTTGCCAGGTAAAAGCTAAAATCCACAGGTATATTTGATCAACTCTCCCTCGGATGCCTTTTAAATGTCTATTTTAACACCACTTGCTTGATCAGCAGCTAGTAAATGTACAGGTAGACCTTGACTTAAAACCATTCGTTTAGTGACTGCTCGGAGTTACAACGGCACTGAAAAAAGGAACCGATGACCGGTTTTCACACTTACGACCGTTGCAGCATCCGACTCATATTTATGATGGTTGCAGTGTCCCCGGGGTCACGTGATCCCCTTTTGCGACCTTCTGACAAGCAAAATCAACGGGGAAGTCAGAGTCACTTAACAACCATGTTATTAACTTAACAACTGCAGTGAATTCACTTAACAACCGTGACAGGAAAGGTTGTAAAATGGGGCAAAACTCGGTTAACAAATGTCTTGCTTTGCCACATGAATTTTGGGCTCCATTGTGGCCGTAAGTCAAGGACTACCTGGAATCACGGAACAAGGCAAGCTTGGATTGGGCTAATCTTGGTTGGTTCAACGTGGCCATGAATTGAGGGCTTACCTAGCTTGGAGAGCAGATGCTTGAGGGTTTTAATGTCCATCTCCAAGGAGCGTTGGGCCGCTTGGAGGTTTTGGCCAAGCCTGTTCATCTCCACTACAACCTTCAAACAAGACAAGTTTTGTGTTAGCCTCCTCCAATGGTTCCTCTCCTGATTTCTATGGAGAGTCTCCGTCATCCAGGTCATGGCTGTCCCACAAGTGCTTTTTCAAAAGGCAACTGGCAACTGTTTTTCCTTGAAGACATTTCACTCCTCACCCAAGAAGCTTCTTCCGTTCTGATGAACTGAACTTGACTTAGAACTGAACTTCAGTCAGAACGGAAGAAGTTTCTTGGATGAAGAGCGAGACGTCTTCAAGGAAAAAACAAAGTCAAAAGGCACTTTTGGGACATCCCTGTCCTGATGTACCTTGGAAAAAGGTGACTGACCTCCTCAGGTTTTCCAAGTTGGACCTGAAGTTCTTTGGCCTTGTCTTCCTGTCTGGATATCTCTGCCAAGGTAAGAGCAACTCTGGCAGACATTTTGCTAGCTTGCTTCCTCTCTTGCTTGGCCTCTCTGAGCACGTCTTCGGCTGCCTATAGAACAGAAGAGTTAAAAAGAAACAGAGGAAAATGAATTAAGCCATAAAGCTGCCCTCAGGCCAGCTTTGGGGATTTCAGAGAGACACTCCCGTAGCTTCTCCTTGGTCCCCAAATAGCTTTTTTCTCAGCTGCTTTTCCATCCCCCCCTTTCTAGCCAGGATTTCTTAGTGGTCTCCCATCCAAGAATTTGCAAAGTCTAATTCTGCTTATTTATTTATTTTTGGTTAAAAAAAAAGAAGAAGATTTTTATGAAACAAACAAATAAAAGAGGGATCACAGGGGGAAAAACCCCCAACAGATACAATATTTGTGTGTGTGTGTATACTTTTTTTTTTTTTAAAAAGGATAAGCCAAGGTCTAAATCTTTCTCAACCTCAGGAATGTTAAGATATGTGGCTTGGATTGGCAGAATTCCTGAGCCAGCATTCAACACACTGGTGGGGGAATTCTGGGAGTTGAAGTCCAGATATTTTAAAGGATGCTGGTTGGGGAATTCTGGGAGTCGAAATCCAGATATTTTAAAGAAAATTGGTTGGGGAATTCTGGGAGTCGAAATCCAGATATTTTAAAGGATGCTGGTTGGGGAATTCTGGGAGTCGAAATCCAGATATTTTAAAGAAAACTGGTTGGGGAATTCTGGGAGTCGAAATCCAGATATTTTAAAGGATGCTGGTTGGGGAATTCTGGGAGTCGAAATCCAGATATTTTAAAAGATGGAATTCAACTCCCAGAAGTCCAGACATTTCAAAGCATGCTGCCTGGGGAATTCTGGGTGTTGAAGTCCACACCTCTGAAGGTTGCTAAGATTGAGAATGACTGATCTAGAAAGCACAACACAGCCCTACCTTAGTATTTTTCTTAGAGACCGATTCCCCACCACGGGCAATTTCGAAGGCCTTCGCAGAAACGGTTCCAGAATTTCCCAGGGCTCTCTGGGCCTGCCTGACTTTCCTCTGGGTCTCCGCAATCATCCTGTCCCGCACGGCAACCCTCGTCCTCCTGACCGCAGCGCGGCCTTTAGGGTCTGCCATCAAGGTCTTTATTCCTGCCGGCAAAAGGAGAAACCGGTTATCCTGTTTCAAACTGGATAAAATTACATCCCGTTCAGTGGTGGGATTCAACCAGTGTAACAACCGGTTCGCTGAGCGCGCGCTTTGCAGATCAAACGTGCGTTTCCGGACTTCCGGTACTTCCGTTAGGCCCGTTTTTCACCTTCCCCAGGCTCTGGAGGCTTTCCTCGAGCCTCCAGGAGGGCGAAAACGGCCTCCCCCGGGCTCCGGAGGCCCTCCAGAGGCCGGAAACAGGCCCGTTTTCGGACTTCCGGTAGGCCCGTTATTCACCCTCCCAGAGCCTCCGCGTGGGCCCTGCACCTACCTGGCATCCAAAACGGGCCGCGTGGAGACTCCTGGGAGGGGCGGGGCAGGGTGGGCGTGGTCAGCCAGTTCTTGGAACAACCGGTTCGGCGAACCAGATTAAAATTAACATCCAGTTCGCCCAAACCGGTCCGAACCGGCTGAATCCCACCCCTGATCCCGTTACAAGGAAAGGCTTAGACCACCATCAGGACTGCAATTGGCGTTGCTAAGCAAGGCGCTTGTTAAGTGAGCCGCACTCATTTTATGACCTGTTTTGCCACAGCTGTTAAGCGAATCACTGCAGTTGTAAAGTGAATCACATAGCAAATCTGGCTTCCCCATTGACTTTGCTTGTCGGAAGCTAGCTGGGAAGATTGCCAATGGTGATCACATGACCGCAGGACAATGCAACAGGCATAAGTACATGCCAGTTGCCAAGCATCTGAATTTTGATCATGTGACCATGGGGATGCTGCGACGGTCATAAGTGCAAGGACCAGTCCGAAGTCACTTTTTCAGCACCGCTGTAACTTTGAACAGTCGCTAAACAAATGGTTGTAAGCCAAAAAGCTTTTTAAATTATATTTTGTTGTCTTTTTTTCTGCACCCCCAAATTTGCCTATAAGATTGTTCTGGTTCACAGTAAGTCCAGTTCTGGATGGTATATGTTTCTTTTTCAAAGGTTAGTTCAGATAAAGTAAAAAAGAAAAAAAAGAAAAAAGGGAAGTTCCAGACTCCAGAGAGAACAGGAGGGTCTGGGTGCAAGTTTACCCATCCGGGAGAAAATGTTTTTGTGATTAAGTGGTTAGGATTAGTCTCGTCTTACCGTCCAGTGTGGTCACCAAAGCCTTCGCTTCAGACACCACAGCCTCTCCGTTGGCCAGGGAGGACTTGGCCAGTGCTCGTGCATTGTTCGTTCTCTGCCCTAGCTGTGAAACGGAGAAAAGCAAAAATTAGGCTAAAAAAGTCGTAACTGCGAACATTCGCTAAAGATGACCAGTAATTATTTAACTTTGGAGCAGGCTTGGCTTGAGTTGATGCACTAAGTCAACCCAGCCAAAATGTGAATTATGCGGTTATTATATGCACAGGGCAGTCGTACCGGGGCTGCAAATCTCAAGCTGATCACCAGAGGGCAGACCAGGGTTAGTTCAAAATACGTCTTTGCTGCCACCTAATGGCCATTTGCGGCATTACGGGGCTGATAGCGAGGCCTTTTAAAAGAGTGAGCCAATCAAATAAGTCTAGGTTGACCCCAAGATCTGACCAGGAATGTCAGATATTCCTTCAGTTGATTGTTTCTTTGCATCCTGGTTCGTTGTGCCAAATTTTGCTGCCACATAAGGGCAAATCAAGCCACAAAGCACTCACCTCTTCCAAGGGCTGAGTCGCCTGTAGCTCTTCCTTTAACTCAGTTTGTACAGCCAAGGTTTTGTTGGTTGCCAACCCGTGTTTCGTTTCAACCAGTTGTTGAATTTCCTCTGCTTCTAGGACCAGATTTCCAGCTTTCTCCACCAGAGGGCGCTGCAAGACCAGAGGCTGGGGATTTACTTAATCGAAATTAAAAACTACTCAGAATTGGAAAGATGAATTTATTACTAGAATTATGACATTTATAGATTGCTGGGGTACTTTTTTGGGGGGGGGTGCCATCTGAACCCCCCAGGAGAGCTTGTGCTCCATAAATCAGCCATGTTTAAGCACTAGCCTGCTCTCCATAGGCGACCAGAATCTGCCTACAGGCAAATACGCTGAATTCCATGCAATTAAAGAAACAACCTAGTGGAAAAGAGATGGAAAGATTATCTGCCTTATTTTTGCCTCATCCCACATTTAAATCAAACTAGGTGTCTATCCCTCCATTACAGGGGTGGGCTCTAATTTACCTCGCTGCCAGTTCGCTTCCTCCCGCGCCGCGTGGCCGCGCCTCAGGGGCGCGCGCGCGCACGCATGCACAGTAAAAAAATAAATAAAATAAATAAATTTTAAAAAGCCAAAAACAAGATGGCGACGCATGCGCAGTGCCAGAAACTCGGCTTCTGCGCATGCGCAGAAGAAAAAATAAAAAAATAAAAAATTCAAAAATAAAAATAAAAAAATAATAAAAAAAAGATGGTGGCGCCCACGGACCGGCACCGACCGAACCGGATCGGTGACGTCATCGTGACATCACCAGTGGGTCACTACCGGTTTGGGTGAACCGGTCCGAACTGGGAGGAACCCACCTCTGCTCCATTACCTGAAAAGAACAGAAACTTCCTTTTTCTTCCTCCAACTCTGGAAATTCAATAATTGATTTTTTTTTAACATCTTTCTTTTTATTTTCCAGGCTGCTTTGCACAGTGCACCATACTAAAAAACCTTAGCAAAACGAAGAAATAAAGCTAATTTCCTTAGACCGCACCCAAAAGACCACCATTAAAACGACAGGGACTAACACAACATTGTTATGCAAAAAGTTTTCCTTTGCAGGAAAGATTTAGGAGGGTGTTTCTTCTCCACTTTAGCAATTTTTACATGGGTGAACTTCAACTTCCAGAATCCCCCAGCCAACATGCTGGAGAATTCTGGGGGTTTGGCAGCCAGCATGCTTGAGAAATCTGAAGTCCATCCATATAAAACATGTTGGCTGGGGAATTCTGGGAACTGAAGTCCACGCATCTTAAAGCAGATTGGCTGGGGAATTCTGGGAATTCTACCACCAGCATTCTAGGCAGGGGTGGTTTCCTCCCGATTTGGACCGGTTCGCCTGAACCGGTAGCGACCTGCTGGTGACGTCACGATGACGTCACTGAACCGGATCGGTCGGTGCCGGTCCGTGGGGGCAGCCATCTTTTTTTTTAAAAAAATTGAATTTGTTTTTGAATTTTTTTTATTTTTTATTTTACTTCTGAGCATGTGCAGAAGCCGACTTCCGGCACTGTGCATGCGGTCGCAATCTTTTTTTCCGGCTTTTTTTTATTTTATTTTTTAAAAAATTGGGATTTTTTGCTACTGCACATGCGCGTGCGTGCAAAGTGTGTGCGTGCCCACGAGGCGCGCCCACACGGCGTGGGAGGGAGCGAACCGGCAGCGAGGTAAGTTGGAACCCACCCCTGATTCTAGGGAAGTCCACGCATCTTAAAGCTGAAATTGAGAAACACTGATTTAGAAGACCTGGAATCAAACTGGAAAAGCCATCAAGTGGATAAGGAATATACAAAATATAATCCAATATGAGAGAAAACTTGATTCCATGAACAAATGATGTAGGAAAAAATCGTCCTGTTACTAATGCTTACCAGCTCCAAAGTATCTGTCTGAATCAGGGTCGTTTTGCTCTGATGGCCTGTAACCAGGTTCTCAGCATCTTCTATTTGCAAGACAAGGGTTTTTTGGCTCCTTTCGATTTTCTCACCACTGCAAGGCAAATTATCAACTCATTTAAATGGTCGGCTTGGTCTCTGTGGGACATCACAGATATCTTTGAATTTAACAAAAATCAAAACTGGAAGGAAATGAGTTTTAGGATAGAAAAATTAGAGCTGAGTTTATCGCTCTTCAGGCAGGGTCTTGCTCATTTTATTTCAAAATAGTCTGGCTGAGGATTTCTGGGAATTGAAGTCCACAATGCTTAAAGTTGCATGCTGGCTAGGGAATTCTGGGAGTTGAAGTCCGCCCATCTTAAAGCCTGCTGGCTGGGGAATTCTGGGAGTTGAAGTCCACTCCTCTTAAAGACTGCTGGGTGGGGAATTCTGGGAGTTTAAGTCAACCCATCTTAAAGCGTAAAGGATTGGTGATAGTTTTTCCCCCGCGACTCAAAGAAGCTCTACCAATAAATGTCCCATTTACCACGCTTAACCTGTTCTTTTAGCTGTTGCCTTGGCAACCTGAGCAAACTCAATTTTTCTGATCTTAATTTACTTTAGTCTAATTTAATTTAGGTTGGCTTAATTAGGAAGGCCTTATGCAAATCTCGAAACATGGCTGGGGCAGTCTTAGAGAAAACACGTAGCAATGTCATGCAAGAGAGTGAGGAACACATGTTTTAGAGGCGGTAACGTCACCCTCATCTAATGTTTCTTATCCTGCTTAGGACTTTCAAAAACCCAAGGGGGATTCCTTAGAACAGGGGTCGGCAACCTTAAACACTCAAAGAGCCACAAAGGTCCTAACCGGAAGCCCTCCGTTCAATTCTGGAGCCGACTGGAAGTCTAGTTCCCCCACCATAGAGTCTCCTCCTAGCGTGGCGTCCTTTTTTCCTCTGCTGACCAGAAGTCCGGTTCCCCCACCATAGAGTCTCCTCCTAGCATGGCGTCCTTTTTCCTCTACCTGTCCTAACCGAAAGCCCTATCAATTGTGGAGCCAACTGGTGACAGGGAGCCTCAGCAGAGGGATGAAAGAGCCACATGCGGCTCCAGAGCCGCGGGTTGCTGACCCCTGCCTTAGAATGTCTTGCTGGAGACATTTGCAAGCTGAAGCCAAGAAAGACTTTAAATGGGGTCTTTCTAGACTCCATGGGCTACCAACACAGAAAAGCCATGGGGCACAGCCTCCAGCATGTCAACATCCTGGATCCCCACCAACTCACCTCTCTTCCATCTCTCGCCTGAACTCCTGCATCCTGCTGATGTTTGCAACATTTTGCAGGAGATGATAACTTGAGTTGGATGCCTGGATGGCTCTTCTGGCCAGGTCTTCCACCAAGGATGCAATTTCAACGTGGCTGCAGAGAGGAAAAAAAAAAGCCCAACCTGGTGACTTTGGTGGTGCACGTCTCCCAGCCTAAATATTTGCCCAAATCGGTCTGGAGATGAAAATTCTATTCTCATCTCTCTGTCCTTCTATCTACAGTCTCCCTGGCTGCCCTCCCTCCCTTCTCCATCTGCAAAAGCCCCCGCCCCAGGAGGAACAGTCCCCAGGCTTGAATGGGAAGGCGAGAAGGCAAGGAGGCTGCAGAAGGCTGGAGGGAGGATTGTCTGTCTGTTCCCCATCTCTCGACCCCTTGACAGCCTCCCTGGCTGCCTCCAATCTCCAAAAGGCCCCATTGCAAAAGCTTCTCTGTCTTTCCTTTGAGGTTGAACAGAGAAACCAGGAAGGCTGCAGAGAGTTGGGGAGAAAATGGGCTCTTCCCCCTCTCTATCCCTCTGTCATGCCCCCGTCGGAGTCCGAATCTGAGATGGAAGACAAACAGCTGACAGAGAGCAGGAGAGTGGCTCCGTTGGTTGTGGAGGAAATTGGGGAAGGGCAAAGTCAGGCTGGGCAGAGCAGGGGAGAGGTAGAACAAGGGAGAGGGGGTTCAGATGAAGACCAAGTCCCACCCCCTCCTCATCCTAGGGCATGCAGGGAAGAACGCAGAAGAGAGCAAGGTGGGTTGCGTGGCTTATGAGGAAGGAAAGGGCCCCGATTCCCTTCACAAGGCACACCTGGGGATGGAGTTTAAAGGAGAGGCAGTTGGGAGGGGCGTTTGTCAGGAACAAATGCTGAATTCATCTGGTGTTGAGAGTGTGGCCTGCATTCCTGGCACTCCTCCGAACTGTCTGAATTATTGCCGTGCTACTGTGTGCTTATCTTGTCTTGCTGGAATTATTCTTCCCGTCTGGAACTCATTATCTTGCCCTGCTGGAGTGATTGATTGCAGGCATTCGGTTTGCAGCGTTTGGACTGGAGTATCTGCAGGTTTGTGTCCGGACGCCGCCATTTGGGTTCTTTTACCCTCTGCGAATGCACAGAATGCTTTGCGCATGCGCAGAGGGTAAAAGAACCCAAATGGCGGCATCTGGGCGACGTCCGGGTGGGTGGGTGGTGCCTCGCGCTACCTTGGCGACCGGCTCTACGGCGACCAACAGGTACGAGCGAACCGGGAGCATTTCACCCCTAGTTTGGACTGGAGTATCTGCAGGTTTGTTGGAGAGCTTTTCTCCAGGCCGGAGAGTAAAAGGGACGTTGGGGGCAAAGTTGGTGCCAATAAAGGGACTCATACCAGTTCTCTGGCTGTGTTGCCTTCGTGCCACGCCCCGGGTCATCACATCCTCTGCAACCTCCCTGGCTGCTTATCCTTCCTTATCTGAATGAATCTCTTTCCTTGGGATTAAGGTGGAAAGCCAGAGAGGCTGAAAGGCTGTCTGCCCCCTCCCCCATTTCCATGCCCCACTGCAGCTTCCCATTTGAAACCCTTCCTGAAGTCTCTCCTTGGGACTGAATACTAGCAGACAGCCAGAAACAAGAGACAGGACATTCCCACGTTCTCTTTTGACCCTCCCTTGGAAAGAGATGCTTGCAAAAAAAAAAAAAAAACCCCGCTCACATTCCGTGGGAGAAACGTCACTCAAATTTTCCTGCTCGAAGAGAAATTTCTCCACCAATTCTGGCTTGCAAAATGGAAAAGCTAGAAGGATTTTTTTTGGGGGGGGGGAGACTGGATTCTCTTTCTCAGGCAAGTTTGAGCGGACGTTAAACGGAGGGTTGCAAGTCCAGGATTATCTCAGGGGTGAAATCCAGCAGGTTCTGACAGGTTCTGGAGAACCGGAGAACTGGTAGCGGAAATTTTGAGTAGTTCGGAGAACTGGCAAATACCACCTCTGGCTGGCCCCAGAGTGGGAAGGGAATGGAGATTTTGCAATATCCTTCCCCCAAGAGTGGGGTGGGAATGGAGATTTTGCAATATCCTTCCCCCAGGAGTGGGGAGGGAATGGGGATTTTGCAGTATCCTTCCCCAGAGTGGGGTGGGAATGGAGATTTTGCAGTATCCTTCCCCTGCCACGCCCACCAAGCCACGCCCACCAAGCCACACCATGCCCACCAAGCCACGCCCACAGAACTGGTAGTAAAAAAAATTGAATTCCACCACTGGATTATCTGTCCATATACTTAAACCATTCCAGATATTTAATTCATTCGATCAACTTGAATTAGTGGACTCATTAAGCTAGTCTGTAGAAGGATGGGGCAATTTGCATTACGACAGCATGTAAACAATTGCTACCAACCTGCCTTCCATTGAAGACCTGTATACTGCACGAGTCAAAAAGAGGGCTGTGAAAATATTTACAGACCCCTCACATCCTGGACATAAATTGTTTCAACTCCTACCCTCAAAACGACGCTATAGGGCACTGCACACCAAGACAACTAGACACAAGAACAGTTTTCCCCCGAACGCCATCACTCTGCTAAACAAATAATTCCCACAACACAGTCAAACTATTCACTAAGCCTGCACTACTATTAATCTTCTCATCGTTCCCATCACCCATCTCCTCCCACAAATGGCTTT
>QLTV01002825.1:494018-504344 GCA_003457575.1 Thermophis baileyi
TTTCTTTCTTTCTTTCTTTCTTTCTTTCTTTCTTTCTTTCTTTCTTTTTCTCTCTTCTCAGCGGTGGGAGAAGGAAGAAAGTGCTCTGGCCGGCACTCGGCTTACTTTCCTGGCGAGGCTCGGAGACCGCCCGGCACGCCCATCTGCCGGCTCTCCAGGCAGCGCCACTTTCTCCCTGCCCCACCAAGGCCCCCGCCAGCCCGGAGGCCAGCGGACCCCTGAGGCCAGTGGAGCTCCATAGGTGCGCACCCCGATGCCTGCGAAGGTCCTGGAGCCGAAGCCGGGAAGGTGAGAGGGGCGACGGCGGCGGCAACTGCGCTCCGGCCCGGCAGCGGCGCGTCCCCTGTCATGTGCCATCCCGGAGCATGGTCTCCGGGCTGGCAGGGGCCTTGGCGGGGCAGGGAGAAAGTGGCGCTGCCTGGAGAGTCGGCGGATGGGCGTGCTGGGCAGTCTCCGAGCCTCGCCAGGAAGGTAAGCCGAGCACCGGGCAGGCCCACGTGTTCCCGCCCACCCCTCGCTCCGGCCGTCTCCCAGGAAGTTCGCAGGAAGTGGCGGCGGACGGAGCTGGGCAGGGTGGAGCCGCCGGTGCAGCAGCGCCCGGCGAGGAAGGCCGGGCGGGGAGGCGCGGCCGATTGTCTCGTTCACGGCGCCGTGGGGCGGATGGGCTGGAAGAAGCATGGTTGAGCGGGGCCGGGGCAGCACAGCCTATTGTGCCTTCTCTTGCCCTGCTCTCCATCCCGGAGGGCCGCGCATCCCCCCCACCAATCCTCTGTACAAACCGCCCGCCCGGTTTCTGCAAAGGCAGAGCCCTGCAGGGCGATCTAAAGAGGGGAGGGGGATGCTGTAGAAAAGGCCACCTTCCACCCATGCCTCCCGTGCCGGCTCCACGGGACTTGGGGCTCTGAAGCAGCCCATTGGCCTCCAACCCGGCACCATGGGCCGAGTTCCCAGAGTGGCGCTGGTGGTCGGCCAGGCCGATCCGCAGAGAGCAGGCAGGAGGCCGGGTGAGAAGTCAGTGGGCTGCTTCAGAGCCCCAAGCGCCGCAGAGTCAGCATGGGTCCTGCAAGGGGGGGGGCTCTGCCTTTGCAGAAACGGGGCGGGCGCATGTGCAGCAGCCCCGGGACATCCGCTTGCCCTTCCACCACCCCTCTCAGAATCTGCATTTCCACCAAGGGCCGCCTGCCCACCCACTGGCCGGGCCGGGCTGGGCTGGGCTGGACGCCGACCTCGGAAGGCAAGCGGGCGTGGGGGACTACCAGGAAGGCCGCATGGAAGTCTGCCAAGCATGGCAGGGCTGCGGGGAAGGGAGTAGGCTGCTACCTCCCTTCCCCGCCGCCCCGACATGCTTTCCTGCCTTCCATGTGGCCTCTTAGCATCCCCCTGCCGCCCCCTTGCCTCTTAGCACCCCCCTAAGTCATCCCACTGCCCCCCAGGGGGCGGTACCGCCTACTTTGGGAACCACTGGTCTAGGGTCTCCTGCCTGAGCAGGGGGTTGGACTAGAAGACCTCCAAGGTCCCTTCCAGTTCTATTATTCTGTTATATTCTTGAGATCAAAAGTGGTCTTGATTTGATCTCTGTTGACCCTCCCGCCACATCTTAGAAACCTTTGGGATAGTTCTCTGGTTTAGATGGAGAACTCACGCGCACACTTGGTGGCTGGGTTGGCAGCCAAAGGATTTCCATAGAAGCCCTCTTGGCACCTCTCGCAATGCTCCCCTGCAGTGTTGTACAAGCAGCGTAGACAACGGCCGGTGAAAGTGTCACAATTGCCCACTGCGTTGGGGTCTGTGTTGCCACGGCAATCGCAGCTGTTGCAAGGACGCAGCGATCCGTTTCTTCCCAGGGGGTCCCCAAAGAAACCATCATCACATAATTCACAGAGGCGACCTGAGAAATGCAAACAGAACATTTTCCATGATAATTGAGGATGATGATGGTAATGATGATGATGAATTAGAATACTTTATTGCAGTGGTGAAATCCAATTTTTTTTTACTTCTTTTTACGGTTCTGTGGGCGTGGCTTGGTGGGCGTGGTGTGGCTTGGTGGGCGTGGCAGGGGAAGGATACTGCAAAATCTCCATTCCCACCCCACTCTGGGGCCAACCAGGGGTGGTATTTGCCAGTTCTCCGAACTACTCAAAATTTCCACTACCGGTTCTCCGAACTATTCAAAATTGCCGCTACCGGTTCTCCAGAACCTGTCAGAACCTACTGGATTTCACCCCTGCTTTTTTGGCCAGGTGTGATTAGACCCACAAGGAATTTGTCTCCAGTGCAGAAGCTCTCAGTGTACATGCAAAGCAACAGAGTAATAACAATCAGAATAGCAATAGCGATAGCACTTTAAACTTATATACCACTTCACTCGGTAAGCATTGTGTTTGGGCCAGTGTTGCTTGCCGTTTGAGGCTGGGGGCTTGGTGCCCTAGTGTCCCACCTCTCTGTCCCGGGGGACAGTGCGTGCAGACCACTTCTTCGCTGTCCAGCATGGTTGCGCAAGGCCCTTGCCCTGGACACGGGCAAGGTTGGCAGTCATCAGGCTGCCCAAGAAAAGGGTTGCCGTAGAACCCCACAACGCATCGCTCACAAGCAGGTCCTTCGGTGTTGTGTAGACATTGGCAGATGCCTGTGGAAGGAGGAGTGGGAGAAGGGAAGGGGCAGAGACAAGGAAACCTTAGAACGATTTTCTCAGAAAGAAAAGACCGTAGGAAGTATAACTGTAGGAGATGACCTGGCTGAACTGGAGGGAGGGGTCAAATGTGTTATCAGTCTCGAATCCTTTCATGTTCACAAGATATCTAAATCCAGAATTCTGTTGACTCTTATCTACCGCCAATTTGTTTTGACCGTTTGTAGTTCAGATTCTTGTAGGGAATGATAAACCAAATTCTCCTAGTCATTTGAACTGCTTTATTGTGCCTGACATTAATAATATGTAAAAATGGCTCTGGGAGATAGGAGGAATTGCTGCAGACTGGGCAATGGTCGGATAAGAGAGGGGAGCTGAGAGAAGGAAAGGCGCATAGGAAATATTTCAGAAGGGACCCTCCCTAGTTTCTTGGGTTGTAAAGGAAGTGGTGAGAGCTTTGTTAACTTCATTAACTCTATTAATGTAGCTTGAAAGAACAGTCAGGAGAGAGAGGGGGGAGAGGGAGAGAGGGAGAGAGGGAGAGAGGGAGAGGGAGAGAGAGAGAGAGAGGGAGAGAGAGAGAGAGAGAGAGAGAGAGAGAGGAGGAGAAAAAGAGAGAATGGAATTCAGCAAGGTTTCTCTTCCCCATCCCCATTTTCTCTTCTAGGAGAGAGAGAGTGAGAGAGTGAGAGAGAGAGAGAGAGAGAGAGAGAGAGAGAGAGAGAGAAGAGAGAGAGAGAGAGAGAGAGAGAGAGAGAGAGGGAGAGAGAGGGGGGAGAGGGAGAGAGAGAGAGAGAGAGAGAGAGAGAGAGAGAGAGAGAGAGAGAGAGAGAGAGAGAGAGAAGCCCAGAGCTGCATAATTGGTGGAAAAAGAGGCTCAAAGAGACTCTCCCTAGTTTCTCAGGCTGTAAAAGAGACAGTGGCGGATTCGTACCTTCAGACTGGCAAAAGCCTGTTAATGTAGCTTTAGAGAACAGTCAGATAAGAGTCCCGAAGGTGCTTTTTTCAAGAGGCAACTGGGCTTTCTGGTTTTTCTTTGAAGACGAAGAAGCTGAAGCTGAAGAAGCTTCTTGGATGAGAAGCGAAACGTCTTCAAAGAAAAACCAGAAAGTCCAGTTGCCTCTTGAAAAAAAAAAACACCTTTGGGATAAAGAGGGGAAGGAACAAAACTTTACGCTCACCCGAATTAGGATCGCAGCTTCCGTGCTGGTTGCAGGTACAAGGCACGCAACTTGCAAACGGCCCGCCCCAAGCAATCTCCCGTTTGTAACCCGGAGCACAAAACTCGCAAAATCGGCCTTGGTACCCCTGGGGGCAGAGGCATTCCTCAACCCACGGAGCCCGCCGGGAGAAACCCGGATGAGCAGAGGCCAGTCGAACCTCCTTTAGCGCAATTCTGCCTGTAGAGGAAGAAACGTAGGTTTTACAGTGAGAATGAAAATTCACCTGCCAAGGATAGTCAAGGAACCGGGAGTTCTCAACGCACGACTAGCGACTGTTCAAAGTTACGACGGATCCTAAAAGATTTTTACGATCTGGATTCGAAGTTCTGGCAGCCCGTGGTGATGTGACCACGTCGTGGGGGCTTGGCATTTATGTTACAACCACAATTTGGGTCCTTTTGGGTGGAAACTTTGTTTATTTCTGGTTTCTGGTAAAAAAAAAATAATCGCCAATAGCAAACATTGGGTTTGCTTTGTGACCGCTGCATCTACTTTACAACTGCTGCATTCACTTAATGACAACCACGAAAAAGATCATAAATGTGGGCATGGTCACATGATGATCTGCTTAATGACTGACGTGACTTACAACCGTAATTGCGGGCTCAATTACAGTCATAAGTTGAGGATTACCTATACTTCAGCTCTTACTTCCAGTTCTTTTTTTTTTTTTTAAATAGTCTTTATTTGGTTTTTAAAAACAACATACAAAAACATACAACAAAAAAACATAGAAAAGAAAAAGAAAAAAAGAAAAGAAAACAAATCACTTTTACTGCTTTTTCTTGACAGTTTCGCTATTATTTATAATTTTCCGTGTTTCTACTAATGTCTTATACATATTCTCTATGTTTCCTTGTATCTCTATATATTAAAACTGAATCTCCCATTTGTTTTTCCGACTCCTATTTACTTCATATATATTTATATACATCAAAGAGAACAAAAGAAAGGAAAAGATTCTTCTAATATATATACATTTTTATTCTCTCTTTCCTACTTTATAACAATGTTTTAAACTTTTTATTTTGTTCCAACCACTTATACCATTTATCCCATATCTCGTAAAACTCCTTGTCGTGTAGTTCCATCATTAATTTACTCATTTCCGCACATTCTAATATTTTTCTCACTATCATTGCACTGGTGGGGACATTATCTGACTTCCAATTTTGAGCATATACGATCCTGGCCGCGGTTATTATATGAAGTATTATGTATCTATTTTCATTCTTTACCTTTCCTCTTATGATTCCCAATAAAAATAATTCCGGCTTCATGTCAATCTCTTGTTGAACAATATCTTCCAGCCATTTTTAAAGTTTTTTCCAATATGCTTTTGCTTTTGGGTATGTCCACCAAAGGTGGTAGTATGTCCCTTGTTCATAGTTACATTTCCAGCATTTTGCTGACACACCCGGGAACATTTTTGCCAATCGTGCCGGAGGTAGGTGCCATCGGTAAAACATCTTACACATGTTTTCTTTGTATGTCACTGCCCTGGTTAATTTGTAATTTACTTCCCAAATTTTATCCCATTCTGCCAAATTAATTGTATATCTGAAATTTTGAGCCCAGGCAATCATTGTCCCCTCGACCGTTTCCTCTTCCAGTTTATACTGTAACAGAAAATTGTATATTTTAGATATCGTTTTTTCTTCTGGTCCCAGGAATATTTTATCCAGTCCTTGTTCTTTTTGGAATCCAAATTGTATTATACCTTTTCTATATCTCGACTGAATTTGTAAATAATGCCACCAGTCTAATTCTATTCCTATTGATTTAAGTTCTTGTTTTGATTTAAGGTTCTCTTGTTCATCCAATATTTCCTTATATGTTACTATCCTTTTTTGGTCTAATAGGTTCGGGTATATTATTGCTTCAATGGTCAATAGCCATTTTGGAATTTTTATCTAGTGTTCTTTCTTAATTTTTAGCCAAGTCTCTAGTAATGCCCCTCTTATTTGATGTCTCTGAAAGTATGCATGTGCTTTATGTTTCCCCTCCCATATAAACTTACTTCCAGTTCTTATTCAGTTTAGGAATACCGAGCTACAAGATCCGCTTCAGTCTCTGTCTACATCCAGCAGGAATTTCTTCTACAATCTCTGCCTAAACAACTCTAACCATTAAGAGCTTTTGCAAATATTTGGCTGAATTCTGCAAATGTTCATCCTTCCGTTTTAATTTAGAATTCTAGGACTGGAAAGGGACCTTGGAGGTCTTCTAGTCCAACCCTCTCCTCAAGCAGGAGACCCTCTACCATTCCAGGACAAATGGCTGTCCAGTCTCTTCTTGAAAACCTCCAGTGATGGAGCACCCACAACTTCTGGAGGCAAGTCGTTCCACTGGTTAATTGTTCTCACTGTCAGGAAATTTCTTCTTAGTTCGAGGTTGCTTCTCTCCTTGATTAGTTTCCATCCGTTGCTTCTTGTCCTGCCTTCTGGTCCTTTGGAGAACAGGTTGACCCCCTCTTCTTTGGGACAGCCGCTCAAATATTGGAAGACTGCTATCATGTCCCCCCTAGTCCTTCTTTTCATTAGACTAGACCTAGCTCTCTCAACTATTCAGCTGACAGTTTAGCCTCCAGACCCCCTAATCATCTTTGTTGCTCTTCTCTGCATGCTTTCCAAAGTCTCAGAATTATTTTTCTGATCGTGGTGTGCAGAACGGGATGTAACCTTCTAAGTGTGCCCTCACCAGTGCAGTACAAAGAGGTAACCGCAGTGACCAAGTTTCATTTTCCTCCCTGAAACTAATGAGGATTAACCTTCTTCGGTGGTTCCGCTTACCCGATCTGGGTTTACTTTCAACTTGGATCTGCAGCTTCGTCAGATTGGAAAGCATCCGCTGAAACTGGAAAGGCGACAGAACCAAATCCATGGCCTCTTCTGCCTCGTGCAACCTGCAACAAACCAACCCAGGAACTGTAATCGGACAAAACTTACAGAAAGGTCACCTGAAGGATTAACAGGCCCTTGCTCAATCTAGGGGTGTGTGTGTGTTTTTTTTAAAATAAAAACCTTTAATCCCCCTCTGCAGAAACCTCGACCCTTGCTATTCTCTGGATATTTATAGCTTTCCACAAAGAAAGGGATGTAGCATTGATCAGCTCATCCTGCTGTTTGCCAGCAGCGGTTAGAGTTAATTGAACAACATCAAAGGGTATTGCACCGCCTGGCGTGGTTATTAGTTTGTTAAAAAAAAAATAAGCTGCCTTTATGAAGACGTCTGTGGCGTGTTACACATTTACAGGTCTGTTGAGGCCCTTCATAGTCTGGCATTTCTGTGCTCAGAAGGGTTGACTAGATGCCTCTGGGGTGCTCACAAGCAGCAGATGGAGTCCCACCTTACTTCAAGGCAAGATGGTGTCTTCAAGGCTAAGAGCCCTAATAGACCTGTTCTCCAGGCATCTTCCAAAACTACAGGCAGTCCTTATGACCACAATTAAGCTCAAAATTTCCGTTGCTAAGCGAGACAGTTGTTAAGCGAGTTTTGCCCCATTTTACGACCTTTCCTGACTCGGTTGTTAAGTGAATCATCGGGGTTGTTAAGTTAGCCACACAGTTGTTAAGCGAATCTAGCTTCTTCCCCATTGACTTTGCTCATCAGAAGGTTGCAAAAGGGGATCACGTTGCAACCGTCATAAGTACATGCCAGTTGCCAAGCTTTCGAATTTTGATCATGTGATCATGGGGAGGCTGCAATGGTCATGGGACAAATGGTCATGAGTCACTTTTTTCAGTGCTGTTGCAACTCTGAATGGTCACTAAACGAATGGTTGTAAGTCAAGGAGTACCTATTAGCAGTTTTGCAGTTGAGAAGTCTAAGAAAGTCTTTGGTAGACATTCCCAAGTGGTTTATTACTTCTCATCTACCCATCTAATTCTAGTCTTATTTCAACCCAGAATTATTCCCATCTTAAGATCTAAGTTTTCAGCTAATTCTATTTTCCTTTCTTTTTCCCTCCCCATCTCCCCTTCTTTTGCTGCTGTGTCTCTCAGCCTATAACCCTGAATGTAGCGATGGTTTTTATAAGTTGTTTTATCGGCTGTTTTAAAGAGCTGTTTAGTATTCACAACAAAGCTTCCATTTAGGCATGGCAAAACTCAGCTTTAAAACCCCAGAACAATGAACAACCTCATTAGGTTTTCTCCGATCTAGAATAATCTGGAATAATTGCCATCAGCTATTTTTAGCTTTAATGGGATAGCTACGTCTATGGCGTTTTCCTGAATGAACAATTGCAGAGGAAAAACAACACAATTTATCTTTGCAACCAAGCTGAGAATCAAAGCAGGCTGATACCTGAAGGACACGATCCGTTCTTTGCACGGAATTTCGTTCCCTCTTTCTTCCGGATTCTTGTGTTTCGCTGATAAAAAGACCCCGTTCCCTTCCAAAATTAACTGGACGGTAGGAGAAGAAACGTCCGTTGTGTTGTCTCCGAAGTGAAGGACTGCCGAGAGCAGCTGGCCATAGCTAAAACGCTGATCGCCTAGAAATTTCTCTAAGCGGAGTGGAGAGCCAAGCCAAGAACAGACAGGAAAGAATTATATATTGCCAGAAATTACAGGTAGTGCTTGACTTACAAAACCACAATTGAGCCCAAAATTTCTGTTGCTAAGCGAGATAATAACAGTGAGGACAGTCACTTGTGTGAGATGGTGTAGGTTCTCCTGCTTGAGCAGGGGGCTGGACTAGAAGACCTCGAAGGTCTCTACTCTACTCTACTCTACTCTACTCTACTCTACTCTACTCTACTCTACTCTACTCTACTCTACTCTACTCTACTCTACATTATATTCTATTCTATTCTATTCTATTCTATTCTATTCTATTCTATTCTATTCTATTCTATTCTATTCTATTCTATTCTATTCTATTCTATTCTATTCTATTCTATTCTATTCTATTCTATTCTATTCTATTCTATTCCTTACTCTATTCTATTCTATATTCTATTCTATTTTATTCTATATTCTATTCTATTCTATTCTATTCTATTCTATTCTATTCTAAATTTGGCCCCATTTTACAACCTTTCTTGCCACAGTTGTTAAGTGAATCCTGGAACTTGTTCAGTTAGCAACATGGTTGTTAAATGAATCTGGCTTCCCCCTTGACTTTGCTTGTCAGGAGGTCGCAAAAGGGGATCATGTGACCCCCAGGTCACTGCGACCATCATAAATACGAGTCAGTTGAAAAAGCATCTGAATTTGGATCAGAAGACCACGGGGATGCTGCAAAGGTCATAACTGTGAAAAACAGTCGTAAGTCACTTCGTTGTAACTTCGAATGGTCATTAAATGAACTGTTGTAAGTCAAGGACTACCTATATTAATTGCATCCAACCGTACCTACAGGTTTAGCAAGGAGCTGTCCTACCTGGTGGCTTAAAACCAGTCACCTCCTGTCCATTTTGGTCCATGAAGATGACGTCTCCATCCCAGCGTAATAAAATCTCTCTCCCATCTGAGTTTTCTGCTTTCCAGCCATCAGATCCTGGATTAAAAAATGGGTGAAAAATAACAGCATGACCACATTCATCTAGTCTAAACTGATCCTTAGCATCCTTACTCATGGAGAGCAGAAAAGATTGCATCTTTAATTACATGTCACTGAAAGACTGCAACGCTTTTATTTTTATTTAAAAAAAATACAATTATCCCCGTGCTTTAAAAACGTTGCCCTTAAGTGGCCAAGCAGAAATAGGTTGAATTTTCCATGCTAAACAGAGGCAAAGGTTAATTCTGCTACAAACCCAAGAATGCATTAAAATTAATGTGGCAATTCACATTCCATTTTAAATATAATCAGGATGGATTTTAATAGGGTGGCGTTTCACACTCCGTCCATACACACCCACACACACAGGGGTTGTCTGTTTGTTTTTAAAGACAAAGCTATGTGGCCTCACTTATACAAAGCTATTTTTTTTAAAAAAACAAACCATGAATGATCCAGACGTTTTAAGGATTCTGCAAAGAATAATTGGCCCAAATGTTTTTCATCTTTATTCAAAAGATAATAGATCTTTTGGGGACCTTCAACCGAATGAAAGGTTTCCCAGTCCCCAGGGACAGTGTGATGTGCCCCCAAATTTCTTTCAAATGCTCCACAGAGAACATCTGGGACAGTTGTGTCCCAGATTTCTTTTATCTAATTGCTGGTTTGATACCAGTTTTTCCTCCTGTTCCTTAAGATTGTTCTGGATGGATGGATAGGTGGATGGATGGATAGATATATGGTAGACAGACAGACAGATAGATGATAGATAGATAGATGATAGATAGATAGATAGATAGATAGATAGATAGATGATAGATAGATAGATAGATAGATGATAGATAGATGATAGATAGATAGATAGATAGATAGATAGATGATAGATAGATAGATAGATGATAGATAGATGATAGATAGATAGATAGATAGATAGATAGATGATAGATAGATAGATAGATAGAT
>QLTV01002825.1:521628-533894 GCA_003457575.1 Thermophis baileyi
CTCCCTCCCACCTTTTCTGGTACATTCCTAAGCAGTGGGGTGTAGAAGTGGGCAGATGAGTCTTATCTTCACTGGTCTGCAGTGAGCTTTTGAAATGAAGATCTGAGGCATCTTCAGCTATTTGTGCTCCTTAGTGAAGCAGAGATTTGCAGAGGACAACTTTCCAAAAAATTAGTTCCCCTTCAGAAAGGGACTCAGCGATGGAGCCAGCAATATGAGCCACTAAAACATGTGAAGAAACTTTTAAAGACCTGTTGGCTCAGCGTGTAGGAAGCCACCACCACCTCCTAGCCTTGATCGAACAGCCAGCATTCACAACTACCACGTTGCTCTAGCCTGACAGTTTTCATTTTGGGTGTTCCAGAAAAATCTTCAAGGTCCCACCAGGTCACAGCTAAGAGATGCAGCGTCCTCCCAGGAGGTCCAAGACAAGGCCAAGAGAGTGGAAGTGTAAGAATCTGGACCCCGATCTCAGCAACCTCTGTCTGGTTTTTCATCGTAAGCAGGAAGTTCTCTCAATTTGGAACAGATGTTGGCAAAGTCACAGGACGCTGAGAAAACAACAGCCTCTCTTCAAGAAACATTCTCTTGAGAGAGAGAGAGAGAGAGAGAGAGAGAGAGAGAGAGAGAGAGAGAGAGAGAGAGAGAGAGAAGAGAGACTAGACTGAGAGAGAAAATAGATGATTAGGAGTCTGGAGGCTAAACTGTATGATGAATGATTGATGATGGAAACTAATCAAGGAGAGGACCAACCTAGAACTAAGGAGAAATTTCCTGACAGTGAGAACAATCAACCATAGAATGGCTTGCCTTCAGAAGTTGTGGATCACTGGAGGTTTTCGAGAAGAGATTGGACAGCCAGTTGTCTGGAACAGTATAAGATCTCCTGCTTGAGCAGGGGGTTGGACTAGAAGACCACCAAGGTCCCTTCCAACTCTATTATTCTATCTTCTATGTGGAGAGAGAACCTCAATTGTCTCCTTTCCAAACCCCCAAAGTCCTTGTTTCCCTTGGAGCTGAGGATCCTCCTTTGAACATCTCATCATCTTTGGCCAACGGGATCCACCAAGGAGGTCTGGAATAATCCAAAGCTGCAGAGCATAAAGTCCATAAAGATTCAACCAAGAAGCCAATTTGGGGGCTACTTAGTAGTATTTTTTTTTTTTGCACTTCTTGGAGAAGATATAACAATAAGACTCGGGGGTTGGGGAAGAGGCAGTAGATAAATGAAATTTCTCAGGGATGGCTGAATGCCTGGGTGTTTTGGAAAGCAGGGAAGATAGATACAGATACAGATTAACGGAGTTGGAAGGGACGTTGTAGGTCATCTAGTCCAACCCCCTGCCCAAAGATCCAGAGGATAGGATTCTGCCAGCGAAGGAGCAGGCTGGGTGCATCGAAATACTTTATAAAAAAAGGAATGGAAGGGTTAGTAGTAGAAAAAAGTGCTTAAACTGTGTTTCTTTCCCGGCAAAACACGGCTTATACAAGATGCTGGAATTTAAAGAGGGCATTTTTAATTACAGGTAGTTCTCGGCTTACAGCAGTTCACTCAGTGACCATTCAAAATTACAACGGCACTGAAAAAAGTGACTTACGACCGTTTTTCACAGTTACGACCGCTGCAGCAGCCCCATGATCACGTGATTCAAATTCAGACCCTTGGCAACTGTCTCATATTTATGATGGTCCTGGGGTCACGTGATCCCCTTTTGCGACCTTCTGACAAGCAAAGTCAAAGGGGAAGCTGAATTCACTTAACAATCATGTTACTAACTGAAAAACCGCACTGACTCCCTGTGGCAAGAAAGGTTGTTAAATGGGGCAAAATTCACTTAACAAATGTCTTGCTTAGTAACATGCAGTCTCAAATAAACAATTGTTCCCGTCAAATAGCAATAGCAATAGCCCTTAGACTTATATACTGCTTTACAGTGAGCCCTCTCTAAGTAGTTTAGAGCATCAGATATGCAGAGCCAATCATGTCCCGGTCATCTCTCAGATGGATTACTGCAGTGCACTCGCCATGGGGCTGCCCTTGAAGAATATAGGTAGCCCTC
Source organism: Thermophis baileyi (assembly GCA_003457575.1). Taxonomy (NCBI): domain Eukaryota; kingdom Metazoa; phylum Chordata; class Lepidosauria; order Squamata; family Dipsadidae; genus Thermophis; species Thermophis baileyi. Next base: position 523,689 of record QLTV01002825.1, read on the forward strand.
GACTTACGACCACAATTGAGCCCCAAATTTCTGTTGCTAAGCAAGACAGTGGTTAAGTGAGTTTTGCCCCATTTTAGTCTTTCTCGCCACCATTGTTAAGGCAATGGATTGGACTAGAAGACCTTCAAGGTCCCTCCCAGCTCTAGGATTCTATGATTTTGATAAAGGAGAGTCTTTGTAGCTCAGGTTGAATTCTGGGGTCCTTGGTGCTCTCTGTCCTTGGTTGTTTCCTTGCAGACGTTTCATGACCCAACTAGGCAATGTCATCAGTGCTCCTGAGTGTGGCTTGCTCCCTGTTTATATACAATAGCTCTTAGCTTGTTTTCTTTAAGACGTTTCATGACCTAACTAGGTAACTTTATCAGTGCTGGTGAATGTGGCTTGTTATTTACAACTCTGAGCTTGGTTGTTGGCTTGTAGACGTTTCATGACCCAACTAGATAACACCATCAGTGTTCATTACTTATTCATTACCATTCATTCATCTTTCAGATAGTTTTTTTTACCCAACTAAGAAACATCATCAGTGTTCATTCGTTCAAAGCATGCTGGCTGGGGAATTCTGGGACTTGAAGTCTATTCATCGTAAAGTTGCCAAGTTTGACAAACGATGAACTAAGGAAGCCACAAAAGAGGAGGAACCTGAAAGCACCTTTTCAGACGAACCCATTTGATTAAAAAGTGTCGGCTTTTGCGAGCTACAGCTCCCTTCATCCCATGCCAATCGAAAAAACCCAAACGCTTTTCATAAAAGACGTTCATCTGAAACTGCCATCCGGTTCCTTCAGATCTTTCCTACAAAGGAAGTCCCAGATCAAAACAAACAAACAAGTTTGCAACGGTGTGGGCTCGAGACAATGAATTCCCCCTTCCCCGACACCCAACCTACTCACCCAAGTGCAGAGTAATGTTGACAGAGGTGGGGTGCTGAACCCCGAACGCCATGGACTGACTTTGCCACCAAGTGGGCTCTTCCTGGCTGTGGAAGTCGGTCAGGTAAGAGGCGTTGTGGTGCACCAGAGGGTCTTCTGCATCGCAACGGTGGCACAGGGTGCTGGATTCCCGCGTGCCCATCTGCAAGCAGTAGGTTTCGGGGGGCCAGCCACACGTGTTGGATGGCTGCGCCTGCCGGCCGAAGGCTGCATTCTCAAAGATGGGCATGCAATGCTGGGCACGGCCCTGGGAGTTGTAGCAGACATCCATGGCTCCTGTGGCCGGGCGAAAGAAGACGACAAAAGCCAGAGAACAAAGCAGCAGCTGCGCCATGACTGGGTCTGGGAAGAATCTTTGTGATGTTCTTGTTTGCACAGTCCCAGCCTCTGAAGCTCTCCTCCTCCTCCTCCTCCTCCTTCTTCACGGAGGATGGGGAAAAACAATTTCCCAGCTGCAGGATCTCTCTCTCCCACTCACTTCCATCTTGTGGACGGAATCAGGAATGGCCCCGTTCGATCAAAGTCTCTCTTCCTTGGGAACAAATAAAGCTCCTTCAGAAAGGAGGATTTATTCTAGCTGGGTGGAAAAGCAGCGAGACACACTTTCTTTTTACTTCTTTGCACAGATCGGGGGGGGGGCATGGGGGGGGGCAGACAAGAGGGATGCACAAATTAAGCCCTCCAGAAGACTTGGGAAAGTTGGCGCCCGAGGGACATTTTTAAATGCAACAGCAAGAGAAAAAGTCCAAATCTGCATTTGTGGGATTGGGATGGCTGAAGATTGATGCTGGGTGCAGCTATATCAAGGTTAGCACTTCCTGGAATCGCACAGCTGCAAATTGTCGGGTTGAAAGGGTTCTCCCAGCCTAAACTTTTTTCCAGGGTTTTTATGAAGGGAAAGGAATGGTCCAGACATTTTCCATGTGGTCTAATCTTGCAACTATTCCTATTCCTATTCCTATTCCTATTCCTATTCCTATTCCTATTCCTATTCCTATTCCTATTCCTATTCCTATTCCTATTCCTATTCCTAATTCCTATTCCTATCCCTATCCCTATCCCTATCCCTATTCCTATTCCTATTCCTATTCCTATTCCTAATTCCTATTCCTATTCCTATCCCTATCCCTATTCCGATTCCTATCCCTATTCCTATTCCTATTCCTATTCCTATTCCTATTCCTAATTCCTATTCCTATTCCTATCCCTATTCCGATTCCTATCCCTATCCCTATCCCTATTCCTATTCCTATTCCTATTCCTATTCCTAATTCCTATTCCTATTCCTATCCCTATCCCTATCCCTATTCCGATTCCTATCCCTATTCCTATTCCTATTCCTATTCTATATTCTCGCCTTTATTTTTACAAATAACTCAAGATGGTGAACATATCCAACCCACCTTCCTCCTCTTATTTTCTCAGAACAACAATCCTGTAAGGTGGGTTGGGCTGAGACAGACTAGCTCAAAGTCCAGATACCTTTCAAGCCTATGGCAGGATTAGAACTCACCATCTCCTGGTGATTCTCCCAAAGTCACCCAGCAGACATTCTTGCCTAAGGCAGGACTAGAACTCACCGTCTAGCCTAGCGCCTTAACCATTAGACCAAACTGGTTTCTTACCCATTAACATTGGGCAAATCTGCAGAGGCACACACATACTTTTATGACAACAACAGTAATAAAATACTCCAGAGTAATGCACAGTAGTCAGTCCCAGGTTGGCACTTTTCTGATGTCAGAATCAAAACAATTCTTGAAATTTCCAATTCTTGTTCTGGCGGTACAAGGGCTGTCTTAAAAACTTGCAAGAATCACTCCCCACTGTAGATGGCAGAAAGAGAATGTGTCTGTAGCTTCCAGCAAAAAATAAAAATAAAAAAAATTCCTCTTTGTAAATTGAGAGTTTGTTTCCTACAAGAAAAAGCTGAGGGACTAGAATAAATTCCCAGGAGAGTTTACACAAAGTGGAAGACTAACATTTGTGAGTTTCTTTGTTGAACTCTTTTTTGTTGCTGTTCCCGTTATTCCTTTGCGCTGTGCCAGAACTGGGTGGTGAAAATCTAGGGAACCTTTAGGTGGCAGCAAAGCTTCGTACAACGTATTCTTTGCCTCACTACTGCCACCAAATGGCCACCTGTATTTTGGCAACCAAATTACAATTGGCCATCTGAATTTACAGGTAGTCCTGGACTTACAACCATTCATTTAATGACCGTTCCAAGTTATGACAGCATTGAAAAAGTGACTTATGACCGGTCCTCATGACTATGGCAGTGTCCCAGCGGTCATATGATTGCAATCTCGGCCCTTGGCAACCAGCTCACATTTTTGATCATGTTATCACAATTGTGATCTTCCCAGCCAGCTTCCGATGAGCAAAGCAGAGCAGAGGAAAACCAGAGCAGAGCAAAACCTGAGATCCAACTAGAAATAAGATAAATTTTCTGAAAGTGAGAACAATTAACAATTGAGAACAATTAGGCATGTCCACTGTCCAATCTACTCTACTGGGTTGTTGTTATGAAAAAAACAACAACAACCAAGAGGAGGGAATGTTATCCATTGCATCTTCATCTCCCAAAGTAAAGGCAGGATAGGAGGCTAATAAACTAGCTAACAACTATAATTAACAGCATTTTGCACCCTGCTTGAAAGATTATGGATGAATTGATCCGAAGGACTGAAATAGTACACACTAATCCCAATTCCTAGTGATACCTAGACATTTTATTTTCTTCTGAACTTCAAAACCCATTTTATTCATCAGTTCTGTTTGAGCGTCCAATTTCATGGTTTTTGTTAACATCTTCATCTTCTGTTTGTTAGTTTTAAAACCTGCTAACGTACCAAATTATTTGAGTTTTCCCATTAATGTTTCAATTCCCTTTAAAGGACCTTCCAGAATCAACAACAAGTCATTTGCAAAATCTATGGCTCTTTTTTTTAAAAAAAAAATCTTTACTCCCACAATCTTCTTGTCTTGTCTTATATTTCTATTTAGTATTTCAAGAATGAAAATAAACAAGAAATGAGACAGTCAACATCCTTGTCTTGTTCCTTTCTGTATCTTACAAGGTTTGGTCGTTAAATCTCCATTAATGATGTGGGTTTTTCTTTTGTGCTTTCTGTCAAGTCTAAATCGATCTTACCCGTTTTATACAGGTCTCTCCAAAATTCATATCTTCCAAAATTGCGGATGTGAAATCCCAATTCAAATTGTCAAAGGCCTTCTCTGCCTCTAAGAAAATCAATGCAGTTTGTTTTTCATGACGTCTCTCCAAATATTCAAGAATGTGTAGCATATGTCTAACATTACCTAACATTAACTATCTTTTAGGAAAACAATACATCGATCCTCAGGAAAACAAATTCCTGCAAAACCATTTTCAGTCTAACAGCTAGGATGGTTGTGAACAACTTGTAGCCCTTCATTCAGTAAATATTGGCTATTGTTTCTTCTTAAAATCAAACCTTGGCCATCTTTAGCCTATTAATGCTATATTGGATTCTTTCTAATTCATGGGTATCTTTCCTGTAAGATAGATTTCATCTGTACGACCACAATTGAGCCCAAAATTTCTGTCACTAAGCAAAACAGTTGTTAAGTGAGTTTTGCCCCATTTTATGACCTTCCTTGCCACAGTTATTAAGTGAATCACTGCAGTTGTTAAGTTAGGAACACCGTTCTTAAGTGAATCTGGTTTCCCCATTGACTTTGCTCGTCAGAAGGTCACAAAAGGGGATCACATGACCCCGGGGACACTGCAACCGTCAAAAGTACATGCCAGTTGCCAAGCATCTGAATTTTGATCCCGTGACCACGGGGATGCTGCAACGGTCGTAAGTGTGAAAACCGCTCCTAAGTCACTTTTTTCAGTGCCCTTGTAACTTTGGTCACTAAACGAATGGTTTGTAAGTTGAGAACTACAAATTTTCTGACTGTGACAACAATTAATCAACAGAATAGCTTGCCTTGTTGGTGCTCCATCACTAGAGGTTATCAAAAATAAACTGGACAACCGTTTCACTCGGATGATATGAGTCTCCTGCCTTGAGCAGGGGGTTGGACTAGAAGACCTCCAAGGTCCCTTCCAGTCCTATGATTCTAAAGTCTTGCCAGAACAGGCGAGAGAGTGTTCAAGTGTTTAGATTTTTTTTCCCCAAGATCAATGTGTTATTTAACATACCAACATTCCCTAAACGCAAGAGAACACACACCGCGCTTTTAAAAAGATTTGAAAAGGTTTTAAATGTTGAATCTTTGATGAGGTTTCAGTGCAAGGCAAAAAGGTGTTGCGTGGAACATCGTGTGCTTTTGTTCCTTCTGACAACAAAGCAGTCACCTTGTTTTGCTGGTCATCGCCTCAAGGCGTCTTCCAGCTGTTCCAGCAGCCAGAAGGAACTTCTAGACTGTGCATGGTTGATGGACTAGAAGACACCTTGAAGGGATGAACTGAGTCATACCAAGAAGAAGCAAAGTTGCCTGATTCAACCCTGGTCAAAAATTGATGCCAAAGTTTTCCTGGCCATTTCTTAATTCCCCCCCCCATCTCTTTCAAAGGGTCTTTTGATTTCTGACACATTTGCAGGGTAGAATGTTTTTTTTTTGAGTGAGCTTTGAAGTTGGAGATGGCGTTCAGCCTCCTTCCATTACTTTGGACCAATTGCTCATCCATCACTGGGAGGCAAATCATGACAGAGAAGGAACGGAAGTTGCCTCCAGAAGTTGTGGGTGCTCCATCACTGGAGGTTTTCAAGAAGAGAATGGACAGCCATTTGGCTGGGATGGGATAGACTCTCCTGCCTGAGCACGGGGTTGGACTAGAAGACCTCCGAGGTCCCTTCCAGCCTTAGGATTCCATGTTCCAGATCAAAACAGAAGGGTATTTGGAGAAGCTCATAATGGGCAGGGGATTGGACAAGAAGACCTCTAACCCTATTATTCTATGTTCTATGTTGGCCCAGTCAACACTAATATATTTGCCAATGTCTCCTTAGGTCATATGGCCATGAGTCAGGTCAAGAGCACCACACTGTCTCAGGGATAACTCCCCCAAAGCCCTTTTTTAAGAAATGTTGAAAGTCAAGAAGCAATGGGTGGAAGATCATGAAAGAGAGATTCTACCCAGAACTAAGGAGGAATTTCCTGACAGTGAGAAGAATCAATGGAAGAACTTGTCTCCTGGGGTTTTGGGTGCTCCATCCCTGGAGGTCTTCAAGAAAAGATTCAACATTCATTTGTCTGGGATAAAATAAGGTCTCCTGCTTGAGCAGGGGGTCCCTTCCAGCCCTAAGATTCTATGATTTTCAGTCATCAGCTGGGATCAGAACAGTGGGAGAAAAAGCTAGAACTTCATAGTAAGAAAAATTGGCTCTTAAGAGCAATTTTTCTAAGCATTCTTAGAAATTGTCTTCCGTTTCCTTTCCTGGATGCCTATTATGTTCCTGCAAAAATTCCCACCTGGATTTTCATAAGAGAGGACCACAACTCACACAAGCTTTTCCCGAGGGAGCCAACTTTACTTTCCCATGCAAACTTAAATGAATGCCTAACTTGCAACTCCATCAACTTAGAATCTTGACGGTAAAATCAAATTAGTGTTCAGAGAACAGCTTCTTCTATCCTGTCTTTGGTGCTCTTTCTTCAAGTCCCTTTCTCAAAGACTCGCTTTTCCTGTCTTCCATACCAGCTTAGGTAGATGGTGTTGGCGGTACCATACTTTGAGAAATGGAGGACTTCCTCCTCAAATCCAATTGTCAAAAAAAGTAAGTAAGTTGGGTCTGTTGCAATCAAGTCAACCAAAGAGAAATGTGAAGGACCTTTGAAGCGCCACAAAACTGACCACTTGATTTTATTAGTCAGATAGAACCACAGAATATTAGAGTTGGAAGGGTCACCTCTAGACCAGTATTTCTTAACCTTGGCAATTTTAAGATGTGTGACTTCCAAGTCCCAGAATTCTCCAGCCAGCATGATGGGAGTTGAAGTCGAGACTTCTTAATGTTGCCAAGTTTGAAAAACACTGATCCAACCTCAACCTCTGCAATGTGCAGAAAAACCAGTACACTATCCACAAGAAGTGGCTGCCCAACTCTTATGGAAAGCCTTCTAAGATGAGAAACCACCAGCTTCATAGGTTGAATGAACCTGAAGAGACTCAGTGGTCTGAAATGATCTGAATCAAACTCCATTCTGAGATTTTGACCTGGACCAAATTCAACACCAGATTCACATCAGGTTGGTTTTCTGAATTGGTTCAAATGGTTGAAGGAATTGGAGTGTTTTTTTAAAACTTGGCTCACGGATCCTTCTGGGCAACTTGAAGACAACCTGAAGTCCTACCCAGATGTCAGCTTTGGGTCTCCTTGTGGTCCTTCTGGGCAACTTGAAGATAACCTGAAGAGTCCCAACTCAGATGTCAGCTTTGGTGTCTCCTTTCTGGTCCTTCTTGGCAACCTGAAGACAATTTGAAGAGCCTCAATAGATGTCAGCTTCGGTGTCTCCTTTCCGATCCTTCTTGGAAGACAACCTGAAGACATTTTGCAAGAACCTCACCAGATGCCAGCTTTGGTGTCTCCTTCCTACTCCTTCAGGGAACTTACTCACAAGTAGCTCATTACTGAGGAGAGGCTCTCCACAGAAGCAGGCCATCCTTCATCCTGCTGTCTCTCAAACTGATACAGTACGTTTTCTACCGGCAAAACTTCTCTAATTTCATTAAAAAAAAAAAACCCTTTCAGATCTAATACTGTAATTCAGAAAAATCTAGCATGAATTTGGGGGCGGAGGGAAAAGGAACATGACATGTACATCTTTGTTAATTATTCTTGTGCTCTGACTTCTTAGAGAAATGTTGTTCCGTGTATGTCAATGTGCTTTGATCATGTTCTGTTGCTATGGCTTGCGGCTGCGATGATTCTTTTGATGGAAACTGATTGCCTTCTGCACTCGGGCATTTATTACTGGATTAAGGAAAGATAACAGTGGTTGCTGCAAAACGCTACAACTTACTTCAACTAAGATGCCAGGTCTTTTTTCAAACAGGTGGGGAAGGTAGCTCTGCTGCTCCCTGGGCAACCTGACAGAAACAGGTGGAGATGCCTGAAACAGTTTCCAATACTTGCAATATTTGGGGGGGCTATCACAGAAAAAGAGGGGTTCAACTTATTCTGCAGAGCATCCAAGGGTAGGACAAGAAGTAACAGGTAGAAGCTTATCAAGGAGAGAGCCAACCTAGAAAGAAAGTTTGATGCTTCGCTCAGCTGGTCTGTCTTTGTGAGATTTACTCACAAGCTGGGGATGGCGCAGTGGTTAGAGTGCAGTACTGCAGGCTACTTCAGCTGATTGCTAGCTGCAGTTCGGCAGTTCAAATCTCACCGGCTCAAGGTTGACTCAGCCTTCCATCCTTCCGAGGTGGGTAAAATGAGGACCCAGATTGTTGGGGGCAATATGCTGATTCTGTAAACCGCTTAGAGAGGGCTGTAAAAGCACTATGAAGCGGTATATAAGTCTAAGCGCTATTGCTAAGTGCTATTGCTATTATGGAATGAACAGTTGTGAGAACTAGTCTAGCAAAGAGAAGGGCTGGGGGTAACAACAAAGATGATTAGGGGTCTGGAGGCTAAACTGTCAGCTGAATAGTTGAGAGAGCTAGGTCTAGTCTAATGAAAAGAAGGACTAGGGGGGACATGATAGCAGTCTTCCAATATTTGAGCGGCTGTCCCAAAGAAGAGGGAGTCAAGCTATTCTCCAAAGCACCTGAAGGCAGGACAAGAAGCAACGGATGGAAACTCATCAAGGAGAGAAGCAACCTGGAACTAAGGAGGAATTTCCTGATAGTGAGAACAATTAACCAGTGGAACAACTTGCCTCCAGAAATTGTGGTTGCTCCATCACTGGAGGTTTTGAAGAGTAGTTTGGACAGCCATTTATTTATTTATTTATTTATTTATTTATTTATTTATTTATTTATTTGTCAAACATGTACAAGATAGCAGGTATAGGTATAAACATAAACATAATCAAAGTGAATACAGATAGATGAGGACAATAGGACAGTAGGACAGGGACGGTAGGCACGCTGGTGCGCTTATTTGTCTTAAATTATATAGGTTCTCCTGCTCGAGCAGGAAGTTGGACTAGAAGACCTCCAAGTTCCGTTGCAACTCTGTTATTCTGTACTCTGAGATTCTAGAAGCTTGCATTTTACCTACCGTTTCCATCTACAAATGATAAAACTAAAATCTCACACACATCCCATTTGATTCTGCTCATTTGCCTGTTTAAACACTTTGCCAAGGGTTCCCAAAACTTCACCCTCATCTATAATTTAACCTTCCCTCTCTCTGTTTATGGATATGTTCATCACACGCAGGCCCCCTCCTCTTCCAAAAGGACCAGAGGGAGAGAGAAGGCATGGCGGAATCACCATGAATTATGAAGGGTCTTTGAATGCCTGCAACCCCCCCCTACTCCTAGCACTTGTCATGTTTCAAAGCCTCGTTAACATCTATTGATCTGTATTTTGACAGCTGGAATAGAATCGGGGGATTTCCCAGACTGGGGAAAATTTGCATGGGTTGCTCTGGGACTTAATTGGAGAGAGCTAATGTGTTTGATCTCCGATGATCACTCCCCAACATTCCCCCCCCCTTCTTCTGATTTTCGAGTGGAGTCTATAAATTTCTGGGTGTTTTGTGCCCAGATCCTCCATGCTATGGCTGATCCTGAATTTTCCCCTTTAAAAAAAAAGTGATGCAAAGAAATGACGTGGGGCCCATTCATATGTGGGTTGGAAACGGAGGTTTTGGATGATTTTAACTTGGGACGTTGCTGATGCGTTCACTGGTTCTTTACTGTGCCAAATAGGAGTCCTAATGGTCTTTGCAAATTAAAAAAATGTTAATTAACAAGAGGGAGGGAGGAGAAACAGACCAAGAAAGAGAAAGAAAGAGGAAAAAGAGAGAGGAAGAGAGAAAATAAAAGAGAGAGAGGGAGGGAGGGAGGGAATAGAATAGAATAGAATAGAATAGAATAGAATAGAATAGAATAGAATAGAATAGAATAGAATAGAATAGAATAGAATAGAATAGAATAGAATTCTTTATTGGCCAAGTGTGATTGGACACACAAGGAATTTGTCTTTGGTGCATATGCTCTCAGTGTACATAAAGAAAAAATAAAATATATTCGTCAAGAATCATAAGATACAACACTTAGTGATAGTCATAGGATACTATCACTAAGTATCTTAACACTTCTCAGCCAA
>QLTV01002825.1:533924-547314 GCA_003457575.1 Thermophis baileyi
GGGGGATGGAAGAATGAATGAAGGAAGGAAAGAGGGAGGGAGGAAACAGACAGGGTAAGGGAGAAAGGAAGGAGGGAAGGAAAGAAGGAGGAAGAGAGAAGGGGAAGGAAGAAAGGAGGGGAGGGGGGGGGGAGGGGGGGGGGGAGAGGGAGAGGGAGAGAGAGAGAGAGAGAGAGAAAGAGAGAAGAGAGAAAAACAGGCACAGAAAAAGAGAAAGAGAAAGAAGGGAAGAAAGGAGGAGGAAAAGAGAAAGAGAAAGAAAGAAAGAGGGAGGGAGGGAGGGAAGAAGGAAGGAAGGGAAAAAGAGAGAAGGAGAAGAGAGAAAGAGAAAAAAAGAAAGAGGGAAAAAAGAAAGAGAGAAAAAGAGATAGAAAGAGAAAAACAGAAGGAGAGAGAAAGAAAGGAAGAGAAAAAGAGAGAAAGAAGGGAAGGAAGAGAGGAAGAGAGAGAGGAGGAAAGAAGGAAAGAAGGAAAGAAGAAAAAGAAAGAAAGAAAGAAAGAAAGAAAGAGAAAGAAAGAAAGAAAGAAAGAAAGAAAGAAAGAAAGAAAGAAAGAAAGAAAGAAAGATTGTTTCCTCTCCACTTTCTTGGCCATTTCTGAACATCAGATTGCAATGCGTTGGCATCTTCCTGGAAATGGTTTTATTCCCAAACTTTCTTTCGCCTCTCCCTGCTGCACAATGTTCTTACAGCTGAAAAAAAGCAGAATTTGGAAAGCAAAAGCATCAAGGATTGGACAGCCTGTACTCAAAATGCTACAGAAAATATTCAGTGGCCTCTTTCAAATAATCCAAAAGCAGTTTGAAGGGATTTCAGTCTCCACCAGTTTAAATTGAGTTTCACTTCTTTCTATTCTAAAACTGTTAAATGAAGCAATTACCTCTAATCAGAAACAGGGAAAGACGGGTTCCCTTCGGTTCATCCTCTTTCTTTGAAGTGGCATTTATTTTTATAAAGAGGTCAAACTTCTAAGCCTGATTATTCCCCCCCCCCCCGTCTCTGTTACATTTATAGAGAGTTAATTAAAGCAGCCACCTCCGTGCTGGCTGGGGAAGATGGGAGATGGTCTCCAAAGCATTTGAATAACAGAATAACAGAGTTGGAAGGGACCTTGGAGGTCTTCTAATCCAACTGTCCCCCCCCGCTCAGGCAGCAGACCCTATACCAGGGGTCAGCAACCTGCGGCTCCGGAGCCGCATGCAGCTCTTTGGGCCCTCTGCTGCGGCTCCCTGTCACCCTGTCGCGGCAGAGGGATGAAAGAGATGAAAAAGATGAAAAAGAGATGAAAAAGATGAAAGAGAGGGAGATAGAAAGAAAAAGAGAAAGAGAGATGAGAGAGAGAAAGAGAGATGGGAGGGAGGGAGGGAGAGAGATGTGATAGAGAGAGAATAGGAAATGTTTGATGGTGTGGAAGAGAACCTTGCAGGATGTAAGCTGTTCCAAGTAAAGCTGCCTTTTCCAGTTGACTGATGGCAGGGGTGGGTTCCTCCTGGTTTGGACCGGTTCTCCCGAACCGGTAGCAGCCCGCTGGTGATGTCACGATGACATCACCAAACTGGATCGGTTGGTGCAGGTCCGTGGGCGCCACCATCTTTTTTTTGAATTTTTTTAAAAACTTTTATTTATTTATTTTTTCTTCTGCGCATGCACAGAAGCCGAGTTTCCGGCACTGCGCATGCGTCGCCATCTTGTTTTTGGGGTTTTTTTTGCCTTTTTTGCACTGCGCATGCGCACGTGCACGAAGCACGTGTGCCCATGAGGTGCGCACGTGCCCACGAGGCACAGCTATGCAGCGCGGGAGGAAGCGAACCGGCAGCGAGGTAAGTTAGAACCCACCCCAGGTCGGACATGACTTTGCAACTAACAACAACAATCCATTACTTCTTGTCTTGCCTTCAGGTGCTTTGGAAAATAGGTGGACCCCCTCTTCTTTGTGGCAGCCCCTCAAATATTGGAACAATGCCGTCATGTCACCCCTATTGCTTCTTTTCACTTTGGAGGCACCAGGTTGGTGAAAGATGGCTGAATTTATCCTCCACATTTTTTAAATTTTCTTCCCCCCCCCCCTGGTTTGAGTTTCATCTTTGCCCGTTGCACGCTATAGTTACTGCAACCCACCAGACATTTTCCAACCAAGGTCATTTTCTGCTATCGATTTTTAAGCCCGGGACACGGCAAACTGGCACATAAACTTTACATAATGGCAAAATAAAACACTGATCAATAACAGGTGTTATATCTAAAGAAAGCCGTTTGGTTCAAGATGGGAATTTAAGATGTTTGAAATTGCTACTTGCGCCTCTAAAACCGAAGAACACCAACTTTTTAGAGAGCAGAGAAGAAAAATGTTACCTTGGATAGAGTCGCAAGAACCCGTCGCAAAGTCGGCACCGGATTCAGAAGGAGAAGACAAAGATTAAATCCATGGGAACTGCTTGAGGATCCAGAACTAAACCCAAGATATTCATTGCAGTCCTGAGGCCTTCTCCTCGGAAAAAAAACCACAACGACACCCCCCCAAAGTTGACTTGGCCTGCAGCTCAGTTGGGAACAGATGTATTAATAAGATTCGCTTGACATTTCCAACAGATATTCTTTCTTTTTCCAGCAGAAATGCAAGCTCAGGGAGAGAGATTAGGCTGCAGATGATAAAACTATTGATCCGCGAATACCTTGAAAACAATGTTTGCGATGATTAGAAGTTCGGCACGGGGCTTGTCCCAAAGTGATCTTGACACCTGATTTTTATACCTCTTGCTTATTGGAGGGATATTTTAATTTCAGCCAAGCGTTTGACAAGCTCTCCCTTGGAATTCTGAGCAGCGAGCTAGTTAAATTAACGCCGGAGGGCATCTTTAATTGGCGGGCTTGAGAGGGCTTGCCAAGCTCAAATAATATTCACCCACGGATCCTTATCACGTTGCAATGGATTTAGTTCTGGATCCGGCCCAGTTATTTCCTTTGGGGGAAAGAGAAGGAAGGAATGCTGATGAAATTTCCAAATAAGAGGTTCAAAGAGAGGAGACCTCTTTAGAAATTGATTGTCCTTGAGTGGTAGCAATAGCAATAGTAATAGCACTTAGACTTATATACCGCTTCATAGTGCTTTACAGCCCTCTCTAAGCGGTTTACAGAGTCAGCCTCTTGCCCCCAACAATCTGGGTCCTCATTTGACCCACCTCAGAAGGATGGAAGGCCGAGTCAACCTTGAGCCAGTGAGATTTGAACCGCCGAACTGCAGCTAGCAGTCAGCTGAAGCAGCCTGCAGTGCCGCACTCTAACCACTGCGCCACCTCGGCTCTATGACTGTAACTTTGTTGTTGACCGTATATCTTATGATGTATGTGGATTATAGCAATAGCAATAGCACTTAGACTTATATACCGCTTTACAGTGCTTTACAGCTCTCTCTAAGCGGTTCACAGAGTCAGCCTCTTGCCCCCAACAATCTGGGTCCTCATTTTACCCACCTCAGAAGGAGGGAAGGCTGAGTCAACCTTGAGCCGGTGAGATTTGACCCGCCGAACTGCAGCTAGCAGTCAGCTGAAGTAGCCTGCAGTACTGCACTCTAACCACTGCTCCACCACGGCTCCCTGGTACACAGCTGGCTTCATATTTGGGTGGGATTGGTAAGTTCCTCCAAAGCTTGGTTTCTTTAATTTAATTTACAGGTAGTCCTCGACTTACGACCACAATTGAGGCCCCGAGTTTCTGTGGCTAAGCGAAACATTGGTTAAATGAGTTTTGCCCCCTTTTACGACTTTTCTTGCCACTGTTGTTAAGTGAATCATTGCAGTTGTTAAGTCAGTCACACGGTTGTGAAGTGAATCTGGCTTCCCCCATTGAATTTGCTTGTCGGAAGGACGCAAAAGGGGGGGTCACGTGACCCCGGGATACTGCGACCGTCGTAAATATGAATCAATTGCCAAAGGTCTGAATTTTGATTACGTGGCCATCGGGATGTTGAAACGGTCGTAAGTGTGAAAAACAACATACGTCCTTTTTTCCCCAGTGCCGTTGTAACTTTGAACGGTCACTAAATGAACGGTTTGATCACGTGACCGTGGGAATGCTGCGGCTGTCATAAGTGTGAGGCCCAGTCGTAAGTGCGAGGACCGATCATAAGCCACTTTTTACAGTGCCGTTGTAACTGTGAACACTTGCTAAATGGATGGTTGTAGGCCAAGGGCTACCTGCATTTGTGCTGTTGATCCGCTAACCATGATTAGCACGTTAGTGTTGTGACCCAGCATGGCAAGCCCCCGGGAAACGACACACACACACTGTTTTCAAAAACAAAGAAGACTTTACACTAATAAATGAAGCTTAGTAGTAAGTTTGTTACAGGTTTTTTACCATAGTTATTGTTGAAAATCACAGAACACTTTGGCAGGGATTCCAAATACAAAACTACAAACAGGTCATTAAGTCCATAAATTATCCTCACTTGCTGGAGTTGGCCAAGAGCCCGGACTGGAGATATTCCAAAGTTCAAACAGCAGCCCACGTGCGTTGTTTCCAGCAACAGTTTCCATTGTGATTCCACCTTATATAGTCTGAGGGTGTGGCCCCTCTGCCTGCAGGTTTACCTGTGAGGAGACCTCCTCCTACAGAGCCACTCTTGCCGGCAAGCTGCCCTGTGTGCCCTAGCATCAATCAGAGGCTCCTCCTCTTCACTGGAGTCACTTAACTCCTGCTGGGGAGGTGCAGAAGGGCCTGGTTTGGTTATCGTCCTCTGGCCCTGCGTCCTCCTCGGCCTCGGCCTCAGGTGCCGGAGATACAGACTGCTCTTGCCACCCTATGGTCGGTTCTTGGTCTTCCGGATCCATGAGCAGCTGCGCGGGACTTGGGCAAGCCACAACAGTTAGTAGGAGGCTGTCTGGTTATCTTGGAGTTTGATGGCTTTGTCAGCCCGCTGGTGATGCCATTTCACATTTCAATGCTGCTTGCACGTTCTCCAAACGAGTTGGGTGACATGATCTTTCTGGGTTGACAGACAGCTCGGTGGATTTGTCTTCTGTGTCCAAAAACGCCTGGCTTGTCACAGTTCTGGCAGGCGCGAAAAAGCGGCACAGCAAAACTAAGTTGCTATCAAAGCCACCTCCGATTAGGGGCCGCTGAACATCCCCGGGGAGGAAAAATCTGCCAGGCATTTCTGCTCTCAGAAAGAGCCATAGGTTTTGAGCCCTGGAGATACAGGTAGTTGTCAGCTTACAACCAGGTGCCAGTGTGGGGAGATTCCTGTATTACAGGCAACAAACAATCAAGTTTGAGCTCTATATGTGTGTGTGTCTGGTTGTTCACACCTGATACAAGAGCTGCAACTAACTCAATGTAACTCAATGTTGCTGCCTCTTGCAAGGGTTAAGGCGAAGATTTTCTTTGGATTTACTTAATGAACGTTAATTAAGAAGACAGGAGTGAGCAGATTCCTTCAGGCTAGAGATGAAAGGGACATTAATTAAAACCGGGCAGAGAAGGACAACTGAGCTGTTTTCTGATCAATCTTGACAATCCAACCCAAGTGAGGAGGAAGGGGGGGGGGAAAAGAAAGAAATCCCAATTCCTCATAGATTTCTCCCTGAAATTCATAACGGAAGGAGTGGACTTCAGCTTGGCTCAAAGATGTACAGGCATTTCTTGACTTACGACCATTTCTTTAACAAGGGTTCAAAGTTATGAGGGCCTCAGGAAAAGTGCTTTATGGCCTGTATTTGCATTTATGACCATTGTACCATCCTTGCAGTCACACAGTCGTAATCTGGGCACCTGGCAACTGGATCGCATTTATGATTGATTGCAGTGTCCTGTGGTTATGTGATTGGGAGGAGGAGGAGGAGGAGGAGAAAAACCAGAAGAAGAATAGGAGAAGAGGAGGAGCAGGGCTGGAAAGGACCTTGGAGGTCTTCAGAGGAGGAGGAGGAGGAGGAGGAGGAGGAGGAGGAGGAGGATTGGAAGGGACCTTGGAGGTCTTCAAAGAAGGAGGAGGAGAAGAGAAGGAAGAGAAAGAACAAGAAGGAGAAGGAGAAGGAGAAGGAGGAGGAGGAGGAGGAGGAGAGGGAGAAGGAGAAGGAGAAGGAGAAGGAGGAGAAGAAGAGGGAGAAGGAGAAGGAGAAGGAGGAGGAGGAGGAGGAAGGAGGAGGAGGAGAAGAAGAAGAAGGAGAAGGAGGAGGAGGAGGAGGAGGAGGAGGAGAGGGAGAAGGAGAAGGAGAAGGAGAAGGAGGAGAAGAAGAGGGAGAAGGAGAAGGAGAAGGAGGAGGAGGAGGAGGAAGGAGGAGGAGGAGAAGAAGAAGAAGGAGAAGGAGGAGGAGGAGGAGGAGGAGAGGGAGAAGGAGAAGGAGAAGGAGAAGGAGAAGGAGGAGAAGAAGATTATTATTATTATTATTTCATTCATATAGTTGCCATCTCACATACATGACTCACATTCATAAGCTAGCACAGAATTTGTAAATTTCAAGAAAAACTGAGATGCCATGTGGTTTCTTTTGACCCTGGAAAATTGTGGCACTGTAGTCAGCAGCTCAGATGATATGACAGTGGGAAGCATCAATCTGGAAGTTCAATTCAGCTGTATTCCTCCACCAAGTTTTTCAAAACTCGATGCCTCTGAATCGAGCCGAAAGTTCAGAAAGCCCTTTGCACATGCCCTGAAATCCTAACCCGCCTCAGTTTCCCAAATCCATTTCAATCACATGTAATCATCCTTCCCAATCAAACTGGAGTTGATCTTCACAACCCCGCAAAATGTTGACCTTCAAGTCAGAAAATCTTCGCTTCGGTTCTCAAAAGAAAACTCCCTTTCCTTTCCCCATTACGTTGAGTTATTATCCAGCATTATAAAAGCATTGTGGGGAATTTCTGAATTTTAAGGCTAAGAAATTATAATAATGACATTTGCTCTGCCGTGTTGAAGACTAAAATTCCACTCTGGCGCCCAGTTTGCAAAGCTCGCCGAGAATCTGCCAGTAGATTTGTAGACAATTCTCAATCTTCACAATGGCTTCCAGCACACAACTATTTGGGGGTGGTGGGGTGGTGGAACCTGCATTATTACCAATCTTGTGATGGAGTGCAGCTTATGAGTGAGCTTCGTGTGCATGAAAACCGCTGAAGTTTTCAAAAACGGAAGGGGGAATTGCATATGCAAGCATATATAAATAATATATATACGAGTGGAATAAGTAAATTAAAATCCAGCTACATTTCCATTTTCCTTGCTTTGTCCCCCAAAGTGTGGGCTGCATAAACAGGCCAAATCTAATCGATTGAAGACAGCCGGATGAGAAAGGCCCAGAAGAATTGATGCATGCACACTGCCCACATTTTAAAGGATCGGCCAATCTCAGAAAAACAATTGCACAATTAGCCTTGGAGATTTTAAGGAAGTAACGCCTCCTTAGAAAAATTGCAGCTCTAGACTAATAGTAAACAACACTCTAGCTAGCCCTCGGTTTACGGCCATAATTCAGCCTGGGATTATGGTGGTAAGTGGTTGCAGTCGTACACTGAGGCATCTCGTAACCAGATTCAAAGTTACGACGGTGTTTTATGGCGGTCGTTAGGGAAATGCTGCCGTTGTTCAGTGAACCCGTTTTCTTCAGTATGTGATTTTTTTTGCTGGAAACTGGAAATAAATGCAAGAAAAGGGCAAAAGTTGTTATAAACTGAGGTCATGTGACCGCAGGTATGTGAGTTTGACAGGATTCATTTAATAGTTGGAGAGAGTTAGTAGTAGGGAATGACTAACCCATAGGCTAACCATATATCCTCAACTTACGACCACAACTGAGCCTAAAATTTCTGTTGCTAAGCGAGACAGGTGTTAAGTGAGCTTTGCCCCATTTTACGACCTTTCTTGCCAGAGTTGTTGTGAATCACTGCAATTGTTAGGTTGTTAAGTGAATCTGGCTTTCCCATTGGCTTGTCAGAAGGTGGCAAAAGGGGATCACGTGACCCCGGGACACTGCAACCGTCATAAGTACATGCCAATTGCCAAGCATCTGAATTTTGATCACGTGACCATGGGAATGCTGCAGTGGACGTAAGTGGAAAAAAAGTCATTTTTGTGGCATTGTAACTTCGAATGGCCACTAAACGAATGGTTGTAAGTCAAGGACTACCTAATGCATGACATATCTACAGAACGCAGATTCACAAAATCTTTGATCAGGCTTTTCTTAAAAATGCTGGGCAAATTCTCCATTTTGAGCCAAGTTTCAAGAAGGCATGCTAAACGTCCATGCGGTAATTTGTGATTTGCATTCGGCTATAGGACTTTGCATCAAATTTGGTTATTTTTAGCCAGGTCGTTCCTTGAAGCGATCACCAGGCTGAAGCCCTCAGGCCAAGCGACTGTCAGGGAATCAAAACGAGGCTCCGATTGTCACATGAACTGACTTGTGTTAAATCAGATCAGTTTTTAAAACTAGATGTTGGATTAATTAGACCAACGAAGGATGCTAAGTAAGTTTAATTTGGCTCCCCGACAAGAGAACCAACGAGATGCATTTCAAGGACGGGGCTAATAAGATGACAAGATGGTGAATTAATCAGCTCAGAATCTGACATTAGAAACCCACAAGAAAGTTTGGGATAGATAGATATATTTTCAGAAAATTCGTGGGCTGCAGTCCTACTTAAAGAAAGGAGGGGAAAAAAAAAACCATGATTGACAGAATTTCGGATTGACCAGGACAGCCTTCTAAATTATCTGCAGGGGATAAAAATTGGAAGATTTGTTTTAGCAAGAAGCTTCGAGCCCTGGAGACAGGATTAAACAAAAAGGTCATGAGATGCTTTCCAGGTTCTCCAAAGCCACCACCTTCCGTTGAAGTGGCCTCTGTCTGTTTGTCTACTTCATTTTCAGGGACCCATTCTCCAGGTTCTCTTGTCAGCTGGCGTGGTCATTAAACGTGGCAAACACTTCTGGGGTTCTTCTCCCATCGCTACCAGTAACCTCCTTGCCTGCCCATCCTTCTGACTCTCAAGAAGTCAGAAACATGGAATCATAGGGCTGGAAGGGACCTCGGAGGTCTTCTAGTCCAACCCCTGCTCAAGGCAGAAGACTTTATACCAGTGATGGCGAACCTTTTTTTTAGCTCGGGTGCCAAAAGGGCGCGTGCGCGCGCGATCGCGTGTGCGCGTGCCCACACCCATAATGCAATGCCCTCCCCCCGCGCATGCGCGCACAACCCCCCACTGCCCCCCGCGCATGCGTGCAGGCCTCACTGAAGCCTCCAGACTTCCAGTAGGCCCGTTGGGCCATTTGTCGCCCTCCCCAGGCTTCAGGAAAGCCTCTGGAGCCTGTGGATGGCGAAAAATGGTCCAACGGGTCTACTGGAAGTTCGTTTCTGAACTTCTGGTAGGCCCGTTGGGCCCGTTTTTCACCATTCAAAGGCTCCGGAGGCTTTTCTGAAGCCTGGGGAGGGCAAAAACGGGCTCCCCCGCCCTCCGGAAGGCCGAAAATCAGCTGACATAGGGCAACACCTCGTGTGCCCTCAGATATGGCTCCACGTGTCACCTGTGGCACGCGTGCCATAGGTTCGCCATCATGGCTTTATACCAACCCGGTCAAATAGTTGTCCGGTCTATTTTTGAAAACCTCCAGTGATGGAGCACCCCCAACTCCAGGAGGCAAGCTATTCCATTGATTAATTGTTCTCACTTTCAGGAAATTTCTTCTTTCTTCTACATTGGATCTCTCTTTAAAGATCTTCCATTCATTACTTCTTGTTCTGCCCTCTGGTGCTTTGGAGCAGGGGTCTCCAACCTTGGCAACTTTAAGCCTGGGGGACTTCAACTCCCAGAATTCCCCAGCTGCTATCATGTCATCCTTTGTCTTTCTCTTTGCTCTTTGACATACCTAGTTCCCTCAATTGTTCATCATGTGATTTAGCCTTTATTATTTTTGTTGCTCTTCTCTTACCTTGATAAGCCTAATCTTGGCCCATTAAAGAGCTGCCAGTTTCCTAATCAAAACTGTCCCTGACAGGAAAGAGACTGGACAACCATTTGTCTGAAATGGTACCGTGTTTCCCTGAAAATAAGACCGGGTTTTATATTCTTTTGACCCCTGAAATAAGCGCTTGGCCTTATTTTCGGGGAGGTCTTATTTTAGCGCATGCGCTCAAAAGCATGATAGGTCTTATTTTTGGGGTAGGTCTTATTTTTGGGGAAATATGATATAAGATTTCCTGCTCAAGCAGAGGGTTGGACTAGAAGACCTCCGAGGTCCCTTCCAATTCTATTATTCTATGTTCTATGGTATTGGGGAGTGACCTTAGGAGACTGGAAGAAAGAGCCACAGACTGGATAACAACCAGTGAATAAAAGGCATCTCAGCCCTTGGAGGGAAAATGGGTGTGGAAAACATCTCAGAAGAGACCCTCCCTAGTTTTCCAAAGAGTATAAGAACAGGAGGGGAGAGATAGGTTCAGCTTTGCAAGATTCTGTTAATGTAACCTGACAATAAAGAGACAGTTGGGCTTCTTATCTGGACTACTGTAGGAAGTTATCACCCACCCCTCTCCTAGAAGAATGAAATATTCTAGGAAATATTAAAAAGGCAGAATATTATATTTCCCTGGATGAGAAATGGAGAAACATATTTTTTAGGCAGGAAGCAGGCTCACTCTTAATAGCCCCCACCCTCCTCAGTAGCCCACAGCAGATGTCAGCACTTAAGGGATAAAGAGATAGCTAGGTCTATTCATAAGCAAATGCCCTCACCCAAGATCCAACAAAGATAGGATTAGCCCTCTACCAGGGGTGGGTTCCAACTTACCTCGCTGCCGGTTCGCTCCGTCCCATGCCGCGTGGGCGTGCCTCGTGGGCGCGCATGCACAAAGCGCGTGCGTGCATGCGCAGTAACAAAAAATCCCAAAAAACAAAACAAAACAAAACAAAAAACAAAGCCAAAAAAAGATGGTGACCACATGCACAGTGCCGGAAGTCGGCTTCTGCGCATGCTCAGAAGGAAAAAAAAATAATTAAAAATAAATAAAAAAAAAAATCGAAAAAAATTCAAAAAAAAAAGATGGCGGCCCCCACGGACCGGCACCGACTGATCCGGTTCGGTGACATCATTGTGATGTCACCAGCGGGTCGCTACCGGTTCAGGCGAACCAGTCCGAACCGGGAGGAACCCACCCCTGCCCTCTACCCATCTAGCAACAGAACTCACCACATGGCACCTGGAGAGATTGCATCACCCAGTAAGGCTCAACCAAGCTTGGGACTCAAAACACAACCTACAAAGTTGCCCCTGCATGGCCCCATGGGAGTCTGACAACCAATCAGAACATAAGCTCAAATTCAAAGCCCAACAGAGGGTATAAATCTCTCTCTCTCTCTCTCACCCATGTGCTTTTTTTTGCCCAGGACCTCAAACCATGTGGTCCTGTCCACCATTAAAAACCATCTTTCCAATCAGCCACATGTTTCCACTGTCTTTCTCCCCACTTGGAACTGAACCCAAATGGACATTTCTTCCAACACTACCTTGCAATGCTTGGTTTCCCCTTCTGACCTCCTCTACAATTCCTGTTTTGATGATCCTCACCGGATCTTGGATCCTAGCTATAGGAACTGAAAACCACTTTTTTTTTTTTGCTTCTACCAATCCTTTCCCCCCCCCCCGAACATCGCAAGTCAACTGAGTACCCCTGGACTCCAGAGCTCCAGAGGCAAGATGGAGATAAAACAAGCATCTGATCAATGCAACCACTTCGAGGCTTAATCACCTTTCAAGCAGAAAGGGCAAGCGGGCCCGGGCCTGGAATGAGATCAAAGGTTTTTGGTGCCGTTTAAATGAGCAGTTACTAAAGACATTAGTATTCACGGAGTCCTCTTGGAACGGAGGGAGAAATAAAGAAAATGCCTGGGAAACCGAGACCACAAAAAAGCTACCTTGAATTAGGCAGCCTCGATCTTCGCTTTAGATAGAAAGAAGGCAACCGAGCTGAAGATCTTGAAATGCTCCAGAATTGGCTTTCTTTTCCAGAGCACGATTCTTGCAGATCCCATTTCCGATGGTGCACAGATGGCAGTTCTCAATATTTCCGACAAATTGTCATCCGTGCCAAAGCCAGACGCTTCCATCCTTTTATTTCCCGATAACCACATTGCTGGCGTGTCGACACCTGCATCCAAGCGGTGCAACATCGGGTCTAAACCAATCCAATTTCACCATCTGGATCAATCCGGTTTCACACTGCACGTCAGGGAGGGGAAGGCAGCCAACATTTTTTTCTGCATCTGGATCTGGCACACGAGTTGGGGATTTTAATGGATTCCATGATTTGGTTCGTCGTTGGGAAAGGGTTTGCTGGAACCGCCTTTGCACAGAATCTCCAAATCCACCTAGCTCTGATTTATTTATTATTTAGAATAGAATAACAGAATTGGAAGGGACCTTGGAGGTCTTCTAGTCCAACCGCCTGCCTAGGCAGGAAACCCTACACCACTTCAGACAAATGGTTATCCAACATCTTCTTAAAAACTTCCAGTGTTGGAGCATTCACAACTTCTGGAGGCAATTTATTCCACGGATTAATTGTTATCACTGTCAGGAAATTCCTCCTTAGTTCTAGGTTGCTTCTCTCCTTGATTAGTTTTCACCCATTCCTTCTTGTCCTGCCCTCAGGTGCTTTGGAGAATAGCTTCGCTCCCTTGTTGTAGGCTGTATTGCTATTATCCTTGTCATCTTCTCATATTTCTCAACTCCTATCATGTCTCCCCTAGTCCTTCTTTTCATTACACTAGACACACCCAATTCCAGCAACCGTTCTTTATATCTTTTAGCCTCCAGTCCCCTAATCATCTTTGTTGCTCTGCTCTGCACTCTTTCCAGAGTCTCAACATCTTTTTTACATCGTGGCGACCAAAACTGAATGCAGTATTCCAAGTGTGGCCTTACCAAGGCCTTATAAAGTGGTATTAACCCTTCACGTGATCTTGATTATATCCCTCTGTTTATGCAGCCTAGAACTGAGTTGGCTTTTTTGGCAGCTGCTGCACATTGCTGGCTCATATTTAAATGGTTGTCCACTAGGACTCCAAGATCCCTCTCACAGTTACTACTGTTGAGCGAGGTACCACATATATTTATTTCATTAGACTTTTAAAAATCTCACTTTTATTACTTTTTAAGTAACTCAATGCAGCAATCATACAAAAATTTTTCCCATAAGAACAGCTTCTTTTAACATTTATGAAGTTGCAATGATGGCATTAAGCTCAAAAAGGTGTACTTCTTTATATCATGAAAACAATTCAACATAGTTGAATCATTATGAATCATAATGCTGCATTAATTGTATAACTTCAGTCATAGAATAGAATAGAATAGAATAGAATAATAGAATTGAATTTTTTTATTAAGTTGCATTGAC
>QLTV01002825.1:569786-581754 GCA_003457575.1 Thermophis baileyi
CAGGACTGGCCATGCCTTCTCAGGCTGAGTCTGCATGTTCAGGGATGGGGGGAGGGTGCCATTGGTCCCTGCTCCCTGATGGGAAGCCGTCCTTACTCATCCTGCAGGGTCTTTCCTGGTGTCTCAATGCCTGGTAGGCCGGTGGTAGTTCAATATGCCTGTTGATGGAATTGTTATTGGAAAACCAGGCTTCTTTTAATAGGCGTCCTCCTTTAGTCCCATCATGGGCAATGACCTCAGCTTCTTGAAAATTGAATGTGTGGTTGTGCTCCTTCATGTGCATCCAGTATTTTTAGAATAGTTTGTAAGATATATATATATATATTCTCCTTCCTTCCTTCCTTCCTTCCTTCCTTCCTTCCTTCCTTCCGCTCCTTTTCAGTGTGCTAAATTGAGCATTGTGGGAAAAGCAAAAATTGAATACTGAATAATAACAGAATAACAGACTTGGAAGGGAGCTTGGAGGTCTTCTAGTCCAACCCCCTGCTCAAGCAGGAGAACCTATGACATTTCAGACAAATGGTTGTCCAATCTCTTCTTAAAAGCTTCCAGTGATGGAACATGCAGAACTTCTGGAGGCAAGTTGTTCCACTGATTAATTGTTCTGACTGTCAGGAAATTCCTCCTTAGTTCTAAGTTGCTTCTCTCCTTGATTAATTTCCATCCCTTGCTTCTTCTCCTTCCTTCTGGTGCTTTGGAGAATAGGTTGACCCCCTCTTCTTTGTGGCAGCCCCTCAAATATTGGAAGAATGCCATCATGCCTAATTCAAATTTTGAGATCTCCAACCCAACTCCGGTTTATCCCTAAATAATTCCCTGCCTTTAATCATGAGACAGGGGCCTCCTCTCCACTGTAAATTCGGTTCCAAACAATCTTCATTGGACAAACTTGTGTGTTTTCCTTTCTTTCGTCAAAGCCTTCTTTTTTTTTTTTTAAAAAAAAATGTTTTGATGTGTTGATTCAAATAAGCTTTCTGTGATTAGATCTTCCATTAAAAAAAGCCTTTTGGGCTGGCTTTGTTTTATCGCTTATGGTTAAGACAAAAAGGTACACAAATAATACCCTTCTTCTGAGTGTTTAATCCTTGCATAGCAAAGACAACCTCGCCCCCACACAAGGAGATTCAGGGGGAAAAATAAATAAATCTCCGTTTTTGCAAAAGGACAAAAAGAAGAAAAAAACCCCAAGCCCTCATTCAAAATCAGGAAGAGTAAACATTTTAACGGGTAGCATTTATGTAAATGTCTTAATGGTTATTTACTTTATTCATTGGTATCTGCATCCTTTTATGTGGCAACATGAAACTTACCACTATGTTCTATTTAGCTGTCACTCAAATAGAAACTGTTTAAAGAATTGTGAATTTATGTAAGGAAGAGGGAGAAATGCCGGCTAGAGTACCCCAAAGACGAGATAAGGGGCAAATACAGGGAGACCTCGACTTATGACCACAATTGAGCCAAACATTTCCGTTGAGACGATTGTTAAGTGAGTTTTGCCTCATTTTACGACCTTTCTTGCCACAGTTGTTAAGTGAATCACTGCAGCTGTTAAGTTAGTAGCACGGTTGTTAAGTGAATCTGACTTCCTCCTTGACTTTGCTTGTCAGAAGTTCGCAAAAGGGGATCACATGTCCCCGGGGCACTGCAACCATCATAAATATGAATCACGTGCCAAGCGTTTGAATTTTAATTATGTGACCAAGGGGATGCTGCAATGGTCGTAAGTGTGAAAAACGGTCATAAGTCACTTTTTTCAGTGCCCCTGTAACTTCAAACAGTCACTAAATAAATAGTTGTAAATTTAACAAATAATTTAACAAATAATAATGATAACTTATTTAGTTCTTTCGTATAAACTTACCCAATTTATTGCCCTGGCCAAGAGGGTTGGTTTAGATTACCTCGAAGATCGCTTCTAATTCTTCTTGCCTATGGATTCAGGTAGAATGTATTTATATCCTGAAAGAAGCATGCATTTGTCAAAATTCTGAAATGCAGCATAAAACCACACACACACACACACACACACACACACACACACACACACACACACACACACACACACACACACATCTACGTCAAGAAAATGACAGGTATTAATTTTCCTTGTCAACAATGTATATATTAGGAGCACATCCAAAATGCTCAGAGAGAAAAAAACGGTATAGAAAATTACAAAGATTGGAACTATATTCGCTCAAGAGTTCAAGAAAGCTTTTAAAAAAGAAAAAAAGAAAAAAGAAAAATCACAAACCAGTGCAGAAATTAACACTCTCAATTTGAGGCTAAGAAGAAAAAAGAGGCGAGAAACTGAATAAACCATGGGCTAGCTAACTTCTAATTTCTCAGGAGTTGTACATTTTAAGTATTTTCCTTAACTATTTTCATTCTGATTTCTTTTTTTTTCTTTTTTTTTCTTTTTTTTCTTTTTTTTTCCAGAACATTTTCCAACCTTCACTAGTATACAGTTTTGTTCGCAATGCTTTCTAAAACATTTCCCTAATTTACAGTCCCGTGCGGCTGACCCTAGATAAATGCTGCTTCATAGACTCATTTTGCTAAATATATAACGGAAAAAAGTTGAGCGAATTTTGGACTGAAGAATGATAGCCATGTCAAGCTCTGTTTCTTGTCATCCTGTCAACACCACCACAAAAATCTATTTTGAGCCACACTTTTGCTGTCTTTTGCTGTCATAGAAATCTGGGCCTTTTTGTTCACTGCAGGGTGCATCTGAGCATCCCAAACAGGAGATGTAGCCCAGAACCAACCTTGGATTTAACCGACATTTATTTTATTTATTTATTTATTTGTCAAACATGTACAAGATAGCAGGTATAGGTATAATCATAAACATAATCAAAGTGAATACAGATAGATGAAGACAATTTAATTGTCTTCATTTAAGACAATTTAATGATTTAAGACATTAATTTAATTTAATTAATTAATTAATTTAAGACATTTAATGATTCCCCCCCTCAACTTTAGCCATGGGGAAGAGCCTCTGTGTGTGTGTGTGTGTGTGTGTGTGTGTGTGTGTGTGTGTGTGTGTGTGTGTGTGTGTGAATGGGTTGTGAACACGGAAAGGCCTTTTCGGATGGGGGAAAAAAAAGACAGATGGGCTTTATCGCCAAAAGTTCCTTCCCTCTCCAAAGTCTTTGCCCAGCCTCTCAGTTCTGCTCCTGCACTTTCAATTAAGCCCTGGAATTAATCTCTCACAACAGACTCCGTGTCATGATTGTTGCCTTTTTTTGGGGGGAAATAATCATTTGCGATGGAACTCCTAATTACTTTTTCTGTAGATGCTCAATGGAGGGAGGGAAGGAGGGAGGGAACGACTCGTGAAGAAGTGGGAATGAAAACTGGAAGGGCTCAGCAGCTTTGCAGAGGTGTTGAGGAGAGAAAGGTTGTGCTTCCTTCCTTCCTGCCTTGGTTCCTGCCTTGCTTCTTCATTCCTTCCTTCCTTCCTTCCTTCCTTCCTTCCTTCCTTCCTTCCTTCCCTGAGTTCAGCATCTTTCAATCCTTCCTTCCTTCGTCCCTCCATTTAGCATCTTTTAATCCTTCCTCCCTCCATTTAGTATCTTTCAATCCTTCCTTCGTCCCTCCATTTAGCATCTTTCAATCCTTCCTTCCTTCCTCTCTCCATTTAGCATCTTTCAATCCTTCCTTCCTTCCTTCCTTCCTCTACTCTTTAGATCTTGCTTAGTTTGAGGCAGAGATACTGTGTGGGATTCTTTCAAGGGGTGGGAAGCAGGGGTGGGTTCTGGATCCTTTTGCTGCCGGTTCGCTCAGGGTCGCGCCGTGCGCGCGCCCGCAGCAATCAAAAAATAGCTTCTGCGCATGCGTGGAAGCAAAAATTAGCTTCTGCGCATGCGCAGAAGCAAAATCCAAGATGGCTGCCCCCACAGAGACACTGACAGAACCAGCTCCATGACGTCATCGCCGAGTTACTAACGGTTCTAAAGAACCGGATAGAACCGGTAAGAACCCACCTCTGGTGGGAAGAGACACGTGGATGTCCTGTTTTTCATTTTATAAGCCTCTCTCCAGCCATCTGAAGTCTCCCTGGCTTCCAGGGAGGAGATCTCTGAAGGATGTCTTTCAGTTTGGGAAGGGTGAGCAGCCAGAGAGGCTGCCAAGAGATAGAGGAACAGGGAGCTGCAGAACGAGTGATGGGGAAGAGACAACCCTCTCTCCAGCCATCTGAAACCTCCCTGGCTTCTCACACTTCCATCCAATCCAAGGGGAGAACTCAGCAAGAAGCCCATCCAGAGGTGTCCCAGCTGGGAAGCATGGATAGCCAGAGAGGCTGCGAAGTGAATGGTGAGGAACAGATCATCTTCTCTCCAGCCATCTGTAGCCTCTCTGGCTCCATGGGAAGACCTCCGGAAGGATCTTTTCCATACTGAGAAGGATGAGTACCCAAGGAAGCTGCAGAAGGGTAGAGAGATGGGGACAGAACATCCTAATGTCCTTCTAGCTGGTTCTTCTCTTCTAGCTGGCTACCCCTGAAGAGTGTTCGGAGACTACAGTTGGTCCAGAATGCAGGCGCGCGAGTGGTTGTGGGTGCACCTCGGTATACCCACATTACACCAAGCCTCCGTGAGCTGCACTGGCTCCCGATTGGTCTCCGGGCTCAATTCAAGGTGTTGGTCATTACCTTTAAAGCCCTACGTGGCTCAGGGCCAGGTTATCTTCGAGACCGCCTTCTACCTCATAGTTCCCAGCGACCGGTAAGATCCCACAGAGTTGGTCTCCTCCAGGTCCCGTCAGCTAAGCAGTGTCGGCTGGCGGGCCCATGGGGAAGGGCCTTCTCTGTGGCTGCCCCAGCTCTCTGGAACCAGCTACCCCCTGAGATCCGGACTGCCCCCACCCTATTGGCCTTCCGGAAAGCATTGAAGACCTGGCTTTTCCAGCAAGCTTGGGGCTGTTGATCTCACAATTTGCGAGGTCCGGCCTTGAATGATATGTAGGTATGTGACTGTTAATGGGTTTTTTTTTTTAATGATGTTTTTAAATATATTTTCTATACCTTGTTGTAAGCCGCCCAGAGGTCCTTTGGGAGTTGGGCGGCATAGAAATACAATAGATAGATAAATAAATAAATAATAAACTCAGGATCTGGTTGGGGAGCTCCAATAATTTGGCTCCAGGTTGTGAACCATCTCACCTCTCTCCTCGAATTTTTTGGTGACCTTCACATGAATCGCATTGCTTCTGAGAATCACAATTCATTCGTCTCGACTGCTCTTTTTTCTTTAAAAAAAAATAAAATCATTTACAGGGGACAAAAGAGGATGGGGTTTTTTTTTTTTTTCGAAGAGGAAGAAACAGAGCCTCAATTATTAGCCGTTTTCGTGGGTTTTAATCTTGGAAGCAGCAGGCTGGTGGAAGGCAGCTCAGAGGTGAGGAAAGCGGGACACGGAATAAAAGCCAAAATCTTGACTGCCTCAGTTTCCCATTAGCCAGCCTCACGTCACGTACCAATGAGAGAGGGTGGTTGCCTTCCTCTTTTAAATCTGTCCCTGCAGACACCTCTCTTTTCCGCCCATGATTATTTCTGAATCGTGGCCCACTTGCTCTCGTTAAGTAGGAAAAAGAAAGCATCGTTGGAAGAGCTGCGCTTAACAATTGTGTTTGGAGAGAGAACAAGAGAATAAATCCTAATGGGGGGTGGGTGGGTGGTCTTCCCTGCACAGAACCCCAATTCCTTTTTTTAAATAATAATAATAATAATAATAATAATAATAATAATAATAATAATAATAATAATAATGATAATACAACTATTGTCCGTAATCGTTGTTGTTTTTTTTAGATCACTGGATAATGAGTTCTTTTCAGTAGATGGTCAAGCAGTCCTTTCTCTTTGGCTGGGGGAAAAAAAACCCCATTTATCAAGGACTCCCTTTCGCGGGTTTTCTAAATAGCCTCCTGAAAGCTTCCAGGTTGGGTAGACAATCATATTTTTTTTGTCAGCTAGTAGATGTTCCTCTCTCCCTCTTTCTTCCTTCCTTTTGTGAAAGAAAGAAACTCAAGAGAGCTGCCTCCCCCTACCCCACACCTGAGATGAATCACACGATTTCCTTCTCTCCCTCCTTTTATTTTTTTTTTCCCCCCAGGTAAATTTTTATGATGGTTGTTTTTTTTTTTACAAAGAACATAAAATTGAAGCCAAGCTAATAAATGGTAAAAATAGTTGGGAAAGGAAGGAAGATGAAAGGGGGGGGGAAAAGAAAGAGCAGAAACTGCAGAAAGAAAGAAGAAAAAGAATAACAGAATAACAGAACAGAATAAGAGAGTTGGAAGGGACCTTGGAGGTCTTCTAGTCCAACCCCCTGCTTGAGCAGCAGACCCTATACCATTCCAGACAAAAGGCTGTCCACTCTCTTTTTAAAAATAATATATATACTGTATATATAGGACGAAGCAGCTTCTGATTTCCTTTGCAGCCGAAATAAGTTGAATTACAAAATTATCTCTTACTCTAAGATTATAAAATAAAAACCTTCCCTGCGCTTATTTTTAAAAGCATGGAAAGGATAATTGCCAGGAGAACACAATACATATGACTGGAATGGGGTCTGCCTATTATGGTCATATCTTCTGATTGTGGTGAAATGGATTGGTCATGTGATCAACCTGATTTTATGTTCTTTGAGGCAGTTGTTAAGCTCTGCTCTTTGTATCTTGTAATACTTTACATTTCACTCATGATTTCCCCCCCCGCCATACAAATATATCCTTCTGCCATTGTTTAAGTGGTACATCAGTTATCAAAACAGGTATTGTCTGAAACAAAAACGACATTCTAGTTAAAGCGTTGTGAATTTGAATTTGCATAGAAGAAAGAAGGAAGGCTGAATAATCAGAAGAAAGATTCCATTTTTATTTTTATTTTTGCATTCTTGCAAGCAAGGCTAAGAGATTGGATGGCAATTCAAAAGCCATCCAGAAAAACACAAATGATCTCTTCAGGGTATTTCTGGACTGGGATACACCAGCCATCAACAGACACAAAGAGATAAAACACATTTACACACCATGGAATAGAGACAACAAAAAGCTAAGGAGGAAACAAAAAGACCAGAACACATCCTTTCCAGCCACCAACCTCCAGATAAGCAGGGATTAACCCCAGACAAACAATCAAACAGAAAACAATACCCTGATCAAGGAGAAAAACACACTCCTGCCAAAATTGGCAGGGGCAGGCTACTATATATAATAGGGAGCAAAACCCCCACACTCCCTCACAATGACAATGTAACTTAGTTGGGTCATGAAATGTCTGCAAGCAAACAACCAAGCTCAGAGCTTCTCTATATAAACGGGGAGCAAACCTCACACTCACTAGCACTGATGATGTTACCTAGTTGGGTCATGAAATGTCTGCAAGCCTTTAAAAGTTCTTCCATTTTTTTTAAAACTATCTTTAGATAAATGTGTATATTATTTTGTGCTCGTTTGTCCTCATTACTTCAGTTTCTCTAACAGGCAAAACCAGGACCTGACATTCTTAACAACAGAACCAAAGAAGGAATTGCAAGAGAAAAATATTGCCCTGCCCTGCTGAGATTCTGGAGCAGAGAAAGCGATCTGTGGAAGATGTTTTAGCTCAGATTTTTCTTACATTAAGCAGGATTTACTCTAGGTAGTTTTCGGAGGTGGGCTTCTGCAGTTCTATGCTTTCCAACTGGAATTCCTCCACACAAAAGTTCAACTCACAGATGCTCTCCATTTGAAAGAGAGGAAAAAAAATCATATTTAACAGGATTTTTCAGCCCCACCCTCCCTAGACATTTCTTCAATAGAGATATTTGTTTTATCGACTGATTGAATGACGGTTTTATAAGCTCCTTCTATCCCGTAGGCTCACCTTGGCTTAGAGTTTTATAGTAGATTCTCCCCTCCTCAAATATTAATAATCCCAGCTTCACACAATGGGGGGGGGATGACACTCTAAGGAAATCAAATGATCTGGGGGATAAATGAGGTTAAAGGCAATAAAATTGACTTGGAAAAATAGAAGTCCTATTTATCAACAAAATGAGCAAAGAACCATCCACAAACACCCTACCGGATGTTTGCAAAAAACAAACAAACAAACAACTCTTTTAGGAAAAGGAAAAGTAAGCCCTGAATAACTGTTTGCTAAAGAAGGCACCAAATAGGAGATGAAAGTTATCCCTGCTTCAGTTTAGGATCACTTATGAAGCTTTTGGAGGAAATTGTTTTAGAGATCAATGTGGATGGGGAAAATTTAGGCCATATAGGTGACAACTTCCATGAGGTAAAATATCAACTCCCTGATTAACTCCAAACTCGATTGCAGAAAATACAACTTCAGCAACAGAGTGGTCAATGCCTGGAATGCTCTACCTGACTCCGTTGTTACTTCCTCAAACCCCCATAGCTTCAACCTTAAACTGTCTACCGTGGACCTCACCCCATTCCTAAGAGGTCTGTAAAGGGGCGTGCATAAGCGCACCAGCGTGCCTACCGTCCCTGTCCTGCTGTCCCCATTTATTCGTACCCATTTCCTGTGTTCATGTCCATATTTATACTTATACCTGTTATCTTGTACATGTTTTGACAACCTAAATAAATAAAATAAAAAAATAAATAAAGTTCAGGACCCCAAACAGCTCCAAACCCATCCTGGTCTTCCATAGTAGAACAGAAGGATGTTGACTTAGAAGAACATAGAATAACAGGGTTGGAAGGGACCTTGGAGGTCTTCTAGTCCAACCCCCTGCTTGAGTAGAGGAGACCCTCTACCCTCCCAGTCAAATGGCTGTCCAGTCTCTTCTTACAAACCTCCAGTGATGGAGCACCCACAACTTCTGGAGGCAAGCCATTCCGCTGGTTAATTGTTCTCACTGTCTCTTAGAAGGTCATTACTTATTTATTTAAAGCATTTATAGAGCTGCCCATCCTATACCAGACTCTGGGAAGCTCCAACCATGAGTTAAAATAAGATAAAAACCATTAAAATCATAAACATTAAAACAAACCAAAAAAAAAAATCACCTTGGTCCAAGTCAAACTTCCAACATGCAGTCCCCTTGTCTTATCTCAGTGTTTGAGGAGAAAGTCAGATCTTCAGGGCTTTCTGGAAGAGTAGGAAGGTAGAGGCCTGCTAAATGACGGGGGACAGGTGTTCCATAGGGCAGGGACTGCCCCCCAAAAGACATACTTCCTAACTCACATAAGATGGCAATGTTTAAGAGAAGGATCTGGGAGCGTGCCCACCTGTCTAACCTTGTAGGATCAGTAGACGTCCTTCAGATAACCTCATCCTATGCCATTCAGGGGTGTGTGGTGGGCTAGCGGTTAAGACATTAGGCTTGTCGATGGGAGATTGCAGTTTGAGACCCCAGCTCCGTGTGATGGGTTGAGCTCCCATTCCTGCTTCGGCTCCTGCCAACCTAGCAGTTCGAAAGCATGCAAATGCGAGTAGATAAATAGGTACCCCGTCGGTGGGAAGGTGGACCTTTGGCGTATAGTCATGTTGACCACATGACCACGGAAGCTGGGTCCCTCAGCTAGGAAACAGAGATGATTATCACCCCCTAGAGTCAGATACAACTGGACAGGGAAAACTTTTACCTTTGATAGAAAGCTCCAGACTTTTTACTTGTTATGCCATGGGGCAGTCCCACACTTCATCTGAGAAATACTAATAACCACAAAAGAAAATAGAAATAACAGAGTTGGAAGGGACCTTGGAGGTCTTCTAGTCCAACCCCCTGCTTAGGCAGGAAACCCTACACCACTTCAGACAAATCCCTTGGGAGTTGGGCGGCATAGAAATACAAATAATAAATGAATAAATGAATAAATGAATAAATGAATAAATGAATAAATGAATGAATGAATGAATAAATAAATGAATTAATAAAAGAAAAATCAGGTCCAGTTCCAAGCCAGGAATAAAATGGAGGCTGTTTAAGAAAGAAGGCTTATTGATGAGCAGAACCAACAACAGCATGAAGTTCTGGGACAGCTGACAAAATGGCGTTGGTCTAGGTGGACTTTCATACATTCTTTGGGGTTTGGTGATTGAGATGCTCCAGGGGTTTGGTGATTGAGATGCTCCAGGGGTTTGTGCAATGTAGTGAGCCTTGTGTCTTTTGCTATTCTGATGATGGTGGAAAAATCCTATTATGTCTATCTCCCCTAGTCCTTCTTTTCATTAAACTAGACATACCCAGTTCCTGCAACCGTTCTTCATGTTTTAGCCTCCAGTCCCCTAATCATCTTTGTTGCTCTTCTCTGCACTCTTTCTAGAGTCTCCACATCTTTTTTACATCGTGGCGACCAAAATTGAATGCAGTATTCCAAAGATAATAATAAAACTGTAGCCTCTGTTTCCTAAGGCAGAAACCAACCTATGGATCTACCTTGCATCTCATCTGAGCTTTCAGGCCACTGAAATAGAGGAAACGTCACAAATCACAACCCCCACACCAGGAATTGTTTCTTACTATGCTGTGCAAAGGCACGAACCACTAAACAGCAAATAGAAGATGGTGATTAGTCCTCTCTTAAGAGCTTCCTTTCTTAATTTTAAAATCAGTATGCTGCCTTCCCTAGCCAAGTCTCTCCGTAATTGCCAGAGCTTCCCTCCACAAATAACAAGAACACACAATTTGAAGCAGCACCTAGGAGTTTTCCGGGGCTGAAGAAGACCAAGATGCTTTAACTGCTTATTCCAAGTAATAAAGATCTTCTACTGCAGACAGAAGCAAATTGACCCTCTTTATAAATCAGCTCCAGGGATTAAATTTTACATCTCTTTCCGAGAAACATCCAGAGCTGTTAGAAGCACATTTAAAGTGCATGTGGAAGTAAGTTATTTTTTTCCCCTTTTATTTCACTTGGATGTCTACAGCAAGATCTACCTGATGTATTCGCTTTTAACAGAAAAATAACAGAAAAAAAATAACAGAGTTGAAAGGGACCTTGGAGGTCTTCTAGTCCAACCCCCTGCTCGAGCAGGAGACCCTATCCCATTTTGGACAAATGGCTGTCCAGTCTCTTCTTAAAAACCTCCAGGGATGGGGCACCCACAACTTCTGGTGGCAAGTTGTTCCACTGATTAATTGTTCTTATAATTCAGCTACTCAGAATAGGGCTGGAAGGGACCTTGGAGGTCTTCTAGTCCAACCCCCTGCTTGAGCAGGAGACCCTATACCATCCCGGACAAATGGCTGTCCAATCTTTTCTTTTTAGCGGGGTGGGGGCAGAGCCTTGGAGCTTTGTCTGAGGGAGGAAGAGGCAGGAAAAGGGGAGAAGGGGGTTCTGTCAGGTTTTGGCGGGAAAACTTAGGGGAAGGGGAGAGTTGGTTGGAATCCTGAAAGGTGAGGGGGGGGGCGTTTATCTCAGATAAGGTTAGAAATTGAGAATTTTTTAGTTGGAATAGCCCTGGCTGGAGCTTCCACTAAGGGAGGAGGAGGTAGGGAAAGAAGAGAAGGAGATAAAAAAGGAGAGATATTTTGGAGGGGGGAATGTGGGGGGAGGATAACTGAGGAGAAAAAAAGAGAGAAGAAGACCCCGTAGAGCAGGGGTCCTCAACCTTTTGGACCTCAGGGACCACCAAGGTCATAATTTTAAATCCTGCGGACCACCAAATTCATAATTTTAAATCCCACGGACCCTAATTCATAATTTTAAATCCCACGGACCCTAATTCATAATTTTAAGTCCAGCAGAACCCCCCTCCTCTGATTTTACTTTCCTTCCTTCCCCCTCCTGATTTCACCTTCCTTCCTTCCCCCCTCCTCTGATTTTACCTTCCTTCCTTCCTCCTGATTTCACCTTCCTTCCTTCCTTCCTTCCTTCCTTCCTTCCTTCCTTCCTTCCTTCCTTCCTTCCTTCCTTCCTTCCTTCCTTCCTTCCTTCCTTCCTGGAAAAATTATCCTGTCTTCTCTGATGAGGCCACTCCACCACTCCACCA
>QLTV01002825.1:605620-616852 GCA_003457575.1 Thermophis baileyi
CATTTTTACAAATGTTTGCAAGTTCAAAGACGATACTTTCAGCATAGACTCATATTACAAGTGTGTTTTTATATTGTTTTTATATATGTTTCCTGTTTTATTTTTTATATAGTTTTAATTGCTGTGAACTGTCCAGAGTCAAGTATTTGAGATGGACGACTGTATAAATTGAATGAATGAGGGAAAGGAGGAAGGAAGGAAGGAAGGAAGGAAGGAAGGAAGGAAGGAAGGAAGGAAGGAAGGAAGGAAGGGTCTGAAAAATGCTGAGGTCAGAAAATCGAGGAAGGAAGAACAAAGAAGAAAACAAAGAAGTTTTCATTTCCTTCTGCCTTCTCTTGAGTCTGCCTCCCAGAGCAAACCGAAGCTCTTCTCTGTGCTGGGGGGCCGGGGGGGGGGGAATGGGGAAAAAAAACCCATATGCTAATCCTCCCATCCATTCCCAGTTGGTAAGCAGGGCTGAGAAAACTGCCTATTGATTAGCCAGACTGGGATAACTGGATGATTCCGCCTGGAGAATAGACATCCCTAAAGAGATATTTTAAAAAATATCCCACCATTGTATAAATCTCACTTCTTTTACTATCCCAAGATATTTTTTTTCTCTCTCTCTCTTCCCGTTCAGGGAAGCGGTTATTTAACACGTCCAGATTTATTTCAGCAGCTACATCTTCATGGATTTATTTATTTTTTTTAAAAAAATAAAAGCTTTGCAAACAGGAATCGTGGTGCCGAAGAGTTGCTCTCTCTTTGGCGGTTTGCACAGCAATTAATCCACGGTTAAATGAACCGTGGCTTACTCAATTAGCCTAATTTTCTGGATGCAAGCTGAACCGTGAGCCGCAGAGAGCGGGTTCACACAGCTAGGTTAAAACCGCCTTGGTTAGTTTGCAGTTCGGCGGGCTGTGCAAAGCGGATGGGATGGTGTCATTTGGAGGCCGTTGGATTGAGATTCGCCCAGCTGGCAGCTCCAGGAGAGGGACACGATTTCAAGAAAATTCAGAATTCTGTGTCCAAAGGTGTAAAAAAATACATGGAAGTTTTAGTACTGCTTTATAATGCTTTTTGGTAAGACCATGCTTGGAGTATTGCATCCAGGTTTGGTTGTTATGATATAAAAAAAGATGTTGAGACCTTAGAAAGACTGCAGAGAAGAGCAACAGAGATGATTATGGGTATGGAAGCTAAACTATGCAATGAATAGTTAAGGGAACTAGGTATGTCTAGTCTAATGAAGAGAAGGCTTGGTGGGGACATGATGGGAATCTTCCACTACTTGAGGGGCTGTGATAGAGAAGAGGGGGGCGGGTGTCAATCTATTCCCAAAGCATCTGAGGGGCAGGACAAGAAGCAACGGATGGAAACCTATCAAAGAGAGAAGCAA
The DNA here is from genome assembly GCA_003457575.1 of Thermophis baileyi. Lineage (NCBI taxonomy): Eukaryota > Metazoa > Chordata > Lepidosauria > Squamata > Dipsadidae > Thermophis > Thermophis baileyi. Next base: position 607,002 of record QLTV01002825.1, read on the forward strand.
CCTAGAACTAAGGAGAAATTTCCTGACAGTGAGAACAATTAATCAATGGAACGGCTTGCCTCCAGAAGTTGTAGGTGCTCCATCACTGGAGGTTTTGAAGAAGAGAATGAACAGCCATTGTGTGGAATGATATAGAGTTTCCTATAGGTATAGGGTGTCTATCCATCCATCCATCCATCCATCCATCCATCCATCCATCCATCCATCCATCCATCCATCCATCCATCCATCCATCTCTCCATCATATCTCATCCATCTCTCATTTCTCTCTCTCTCTCTCTCTCTCCCTCCCTCCCCCCCTCTCTCTCTCGTATGGGGTCTCCTGTTTGGGTGGGGGGTTGGACTAGATGACCTACAAAGTCCCTTTCAACAATCTGTTAATTATCTATCTATCTATCTATCTATCTATCTATCTATCTATCTATCTATCTATCTATCATCTATCTACGGTATCTATCTAATATCTATCTATCTATCTATCTATCTATCTATCTATCTATCTATCATCATCATCTCATCATCATCATCTATCATTTATCATCTATCTCTATCATCTTTCTCTATATATCTATATTTCCTTCTCTCTCTCTCTCTATCATCTATCATCTAGTCTATCCATCCGTCCGTCTGTCCGTCTATTTGTCCATCTGTCCATCCCACCTATCCCTCTATCTGCCCATCTGTGCATCTATGCACCATCCAATTTATTTCGCTGCCCATTTCACAAGCTCTAGGTGGAGGCCATTGTAGCTCCCATTTCAAATAATTAAGATCCACCACGAAAAACAATCCAGCCCACATATCAACCGCTGGGCCATTCTTTGACTCGGCACATTTCAGACCCGGCAGCTGCCCTCTGGATCCTTGACCCTTCTTTTCTTTTTTCTTTTTTCTATCCAGCCCAGATTTAATTTAGCTTCGCTGTGGGAAGGGGGCAGCAAAACTCTGGCTTAAACGATGCTTGGGTTCCAAAATCCGCACCCTGTTTCGCTCCTGAGCCCGCAGGAGTACGTGTGCATGAATGCTGAGTGTGCAAACGCAGGAAAGAAACCCCTGGAGGGTGGGGGGGCGGGCTTTTCCCAGCGTGCCTTTTTCCAACCCGTCCAGAGTGACCGTGGAGTGCAAATGAGGAAGACCCGAATAAAATGCACATCGATCAAAGAAAGAAAACACTCGGCTCGCCCCGATGGAGTCACCCTCCTCGTGGGCCTCTCTCAGCTCTCCCCCCCCCAAAAAAAACCCCTCTTGCAATTGTATTATGGGTTTATGTCAAGGTATGTTAGATGTTAAATTAAACGTCAAGCCGCTCTGTGTGTTGGCTGCTTGGGCTGCGGAAAATGAGTTGCTGAGCTTGGAAAAGATCCAGTCGCTTAACTCATCGCACCGAACGGTGGAGTGTGACAAGGGAGGCTCCTGAATCACTCCCTCTCTAGACTTCCAGAGCGGTGTGAAGCCAAGATAAATGGGTTTTTAATGGTAAATGTTATTGTCGGAGTGAAGGCAGAACGGGGAGCTCCCATCTACCCCGGTTACGGCTTTCTTGAGATAGCACCGTGGGACCCCATGTTGTTAAAAACCTGCGGGGGGGGGGGGAGGACAAATCAACTGGGTATCACCAATACCCCATTCGGAGCGTGGAGATCCTACTGGGTTTAGCTGCTTAATCGGATTATATTCTCCAAGTTCGGTTAGAGAAATGATAGTTGGGAGATGGTGAGTTCTAGTCCCGCCTTAGGCACGAAAGCTGGCTGGGTGACTTTGAGCCAATTTCCAGGACATGGTGAGTTCTAGTCCTGCCTTAGGCACGAAAGCTGGCTGGGTGACTTTGGGCCAATCACCAGGAGATGGTGAGTTCTAGTCCTGCCTTAGGCAGGAAAGCTGGCTGGGTGACTTTGGGCCTATCACCAGGAGATGGTGATTTCTAGTCCTGCCTTAGGCACAAAAGCTGGCTGGGTGACTGAGCCAATTTCCAGGAGATGGTGAGTTCTAGTCCTGCCTTAGGCACGAAAGCCGGCTGGGTGACTTTGAGCCAATTTCCAGGAGATGGTGAGTTCTAGTCCTGCCTTAGGCACGAAAGCACTGAAAAAGGTAACTTATGATCGCTTTTCACAGAAAATTCGTAAAATGGGGCAAAACTCACTTAGCAAATGTTTCACTTAGCAACAAAGATTTTGGGCTCATAACCCGAGGACTACCTGTATAAAATGGGTGGACTTCAACTCCCAGAATTCTGCAGCCAGGCAGAATTCTGGGAGTTGAAGTCCGCTCATATTAAAGTTGCCAAGGTTGGGAAACCCTGCTCTGAGTGGCTTTATCACGGTTTAGAGTTTCGAGGGTCTACACACTCATGTGTTTCATCACCTCCATATAGAAAATTTGACTTCTGCTTTCAGCAATAAAGAACAAAGCCAGCTCGGACAGTAGCAAGGACAGACTTCTGTTTAGACCTCCCAAGCCAGCAAACTTACCCAAATGCGGTTTATTCAAACCATATTTAAACCAACTGTGGTTTACCAGGAAGCACAACGTTCCTTTTTGAGGTGAGCAGGGACCTTGCTGGTGACTTAGCTCTTCTTATCTTCTGAAAACAGCTTTGGTTGAAGCCCGTCAGATCCTGTCAAACAACAGAAGTTTGCAATTACTTCAAGTGTTGCCTTTTTGGTTTACTTTAAAAATAAATAAATTACAAAGCCACCTTTTCAATTTCCTATGAGAATCTCCCGGACTGATTAATTGCAACTTGGGAAAATGGGGCAGAAGGGAAGAATGGGGGGAAAAAAACCACATTTACACTGTATATTAAAAAAAAAAAGGGACACTTGTAAAACCAGCTGGCAAAAGCAAATTATTTTAAGCGATTAATAAGAAGGAACGTGGAGGAAATTCCAGAGCAATGTAAATTTTTTGGAAAAAAACCCCTCTAATTCAGCTCACCTAATGCTTGTCAGCCGTCTCCAATCTGGCACCTGAATGAAGTGGGCCAATTGCAATTCCTGGCTATAGTCCTTGACTTACGACGTTTGTTTAGTGACCGAAGTTACAAAATCATGGTCCTCACACTTACAACTCATAGTATCCCATGTTCACATGATCAAAATTCGAGTGCATGGCAATGCGCATGTACAACTAGTCCTTGACTTACAACAGTTCATTTAGTGACCGTTTGAAGTTAAAGACAGAAAAACACCATCAAAATCTGTGAACTTACAGATCATCTAAACCAGTGCCAGGCAGAAAAAGGAGGAAAGAAAGAAAGAAAGAAAGAAAGAAAGAAAGAAAGAAAGAAAGAAAGAAAGAAAGAAAGAAAGAAAGAAAGAAAGAAAGAAAGAGAGAGAGAGAGAGAGAGAGAGAGAGAGGGAAAGATTGGGGTATTTTTTTCCTCCTATTTTGAAACGGAGTTACCATACATTTTTTTAAAAAAAAGTCACATACAGTATAGTCCTTGACTTACGACGTTTGTTTAGTGACCGAAGTTACAAAATCATGGTCCTCACACTTACAACTCATAGTATCCCATGTTCACATGATCAAAATTCGAGTGCATGGCAATGCGCATGTACAACTAGTCCTTGACTTACAACAGTTCATTTAGTGACCGTTTGAAGTTACAACGAGGCTGATAAAAGGGACTTACGACCGTTTTTCAGAGTTACGACCTTTGCAGCATCCCTGTGATCAAAATTCGGACATTTGGCAGCTGGCTCATATTTATGACAATCGCAGTGTCCCAAGGTCATATGATCCCCTTTTGCGACCTTCGATGGGAAACCTGATTCACTTAACAGCCGGGTTACTGACATCACTTGCAGTGATTCACTTAACAACCGTGGCAAGAAAAGTGAGAGAGAGGGAGGGGAGGGAGGAAGGGAGGGAGGGAGGGAGAAAGGAAGGAAGGAAGGAAAGAAGAAAAAGGAAGGAAGGAAGACAGAAAGAAAGATAAAAAGAAAGAAATTCATGCCCTAGCAAGGATAATTAAATTTGAGCAAACTTGAGAAAAAGACAGAAAAACACCATCAAAATCTGTGAACTTACAGATCATCTAAACCAGTGCCAGGCAGAAGAGAGAAGAGAGAGAGATGATAGAAAGATAGATAGATAGAGAGATAGATAGATAGGAAGAGAGAAAGACAGATAGATAGATAGATAGATAAAAAAATAAAAAAATAGAAAGATAAAAAGATAGAGAGACAGATAGAAAGATAGAAAGAAAGAAAGAAAGAAAGAAAGAAAGAAAGAAAGAAAGAAAGAAAGAAATAGAGAGACAAGAAAGAGACAGAGAAAGAGAAAGAGAGAGAAAGAAATTCATGCCCTAGCAAGGATAATTAAATTTGAACAAAAAAGAGAAAATGACAGAAAAACGCCATCAAAATCTGTGAACTTACAGAGCATCTAAACCAGTGCCAGGCAGAAAAAGAAAGACAGGAAGGAAGGAAGACAGAAAGACAGAAAGACAGAAAGACAGACAGACAGACAGACAGACAGACAGACAGACAGAGAGAGAGAGAGAGGGAGAGAGAGAGAGAGAGAGAGAGAGAGAGAGAGAGAGAGAGAGAATGAGATCAAAGAAAGAAAGAAAGAAAGAAAGAGAGAGAGAGAGAGAGAGAAAGAAATTCATGCCCTAGCAAGGATAATTAAATTTGAGCAAACTTGAGAAAATGACAGAAAGGCGCCATCAAAGTCTGTGAACGTAACACGAGAAGTTGGGAGCAAAATCTCCAGGGATCTAAAAGCAAGGATACAAACTCAGAAACAAGATGAGAATCCCACAAATATTTGCCAGGCTGGAAGATGGTTCGATGTTTCACCCAGAAGGTAATTCGCCTTTTTTGTGTGTGGAATATCGCAGGCGTTGGACTCTGTTTTAAAAACCTGCTGACCTAACACCATTTTTAAATGTTTTCTAAAATATAATTTTATTGAAAATGTTAACTGCAGTAAGAGCTAATGCCAATTAAAGTCCAACTGAAAAGAAAGGGAAAAGAAGAGCAATGAAGATGATTAGGGGACTGGAGACCTGGGGACACTGCAACCGTCGTAAATATGAACCAGTTGCCAAGCATCCGAATTTTGATCACGTGACCTTGGGGATGCTACAATGGTCGTAAGTGTGAAAATCTTTTTTTCAATGCTGTTGTAACTTTGAATGGTCACTAAATGAATTGTTGTAAGACGAGGACTACCCTGTTTCCCCCAAAATAAGACATCCCCTGATAATAAGCCCAATCGGGCTTTTGAGTGCATGGCAATAAGGCCAAGCGCTTATTTCAGGGTTCAAAAAAATATAAGACAGGGTCTTATTTTCGGGGAAACACGGTACCTATATATATTGCTTGCTGGGGAGGGAACCTAGATCCCCGAGTTGCTTGGTCGCACCAATTCAAGGATCAAGAAATCTTTTTCAGCCATGAATCTCATCTTTTTTGTTCTTCCCTCAAACATCACCGCTGACAAGGTCCCAATTGTAAGGTCCGTGGGAGAATTAGGAGTGAAATTCTGATGTTTGCAAAGGTTAAACCGAAAGCCAAATGCAAGCCCTCAATGCTGTGATTTTTTTAAAAAAATCTGTTCTTTGGTTGGAAAACAACCCTCCATAAAATATTGCACTGTGCAAAACCACCAATCGGCCGTTAAAATCCTACAGTGCAATTTGGGAGCTGCGAGCGAGGAGTTCAGAGACCTCGCTGTGATTCAACGCCAGGCTACCTGAAACCTCCCACTAAAAATCCTTTCCCCCCCCCTTCAGGATAGGAGGGGAAAAAAAGAGGAAAATCATTCAGCAACATCTGGCAGGTCTCCCCAGCCTGCTTTAACCACTATGCTCAGTTGTCTTGGGAACCATTTTCCTGCGGACAGGGTGGAGAACGTTCACTTGCTAGAGAGGACAACGGATGAATGTCGAGTTTGCGAATGAAATCTATGCCCTTTGATTCCTTCAGTTCTCCCTCCGAAAAAATGAAATGAATTTTAGGGGATCAAAAAAAAAAAAAAGCACCATCAAAAGCAGTGGTGTCAAACCCAAGGCCTGGGGGCCAGATCCAGCCCGCAGGGTGCTTAGATCTGGCCCACAGGGCCGCCCTGGAAACAGTGAAGGACTGACCCGCAGTGCCTCTGCCAGCGAAAACAGAGCTCGGGAGGGCTACGTGCGGCCATCGTAGCTGAAAACAGACCTCGCGTGGGCCGTTGGCAGCACTCCCAAGCTCTGTTTTCACTGGCAGAGCAGAGGTGGGTTCCTCCCGGTTCGGACCAGTTCTATAGAACCGGTAGTAACTTGGTAGCCTGGGTCGCTAGAACCGGCAGCGACCCAGGCCTGCCACGCTCCCGAACCGGTTCTTTCGGCAGCGCCATAGGCGCCACCATTTTGGTTTTTTTAAGCACTGCGCATGCACAAAGTGCACTGCGCCCGCACCTGCGCGGCGCATCACTGAGCAAACCGGCAGTGAAGAAAAGAAGAACCCACCCCTGTGGCAGAGGGTTTCAGGAGGCCGTCGCCACCAAAAACGGAGCTCACGAGGGCCGCGGGCGGCACTCCCAAGCTCCGTTTCACTGGCAGAGGATTGCAGGAGGCCGTCACAGCCGAAACGGAGCTCGGGAGTCTGTTTTCATTGGAAGAGTGCTCGGGCCAGCACAGGCACCCCCGACACAAATGACGGCGAGCTGGCCATGCCCAACCTGGCCACGCCCACCCCGGCCCCCCAAGGTCAAACACAACCCTGATGCGGCCCTCAATGAAATCGAGTTTGACACCCCTGAACTAAGGCATTCCCCAATGGGCGTGACAACTGTGCACACATTGAGTGAAGGACCAAAAGGCTTGTAAATTTGATGGCCTTGCTACTCATTGCGTTACTTTCTGTCAGCTGGCTGCAGACCTCCCTGGCTTCTCCTTGTCCCATTGAACCCCCGGGAGATCTTGGCAAGGAGACTCTCCGGGGGATTTACAGATGGGGAGGCACGGACAATCAGGGAAGCGGCAGAGCGAGAGATGGGGAGCAGACAATCCTCTATCCAGCTGTCAGGCCTGCCTCAACTTGGGCTTCTCTGTCAAAATGACCCTTGGCTCCATTTGTTGAGAAAGGTATAGTTTACTGGAAGTCAAGTGAATTGCAGTAGTGTAAAGCCAAGGACTGAGAGCTCGTGCCAGACTTTTGACAGTTAACTTTCCTCCCTTGGTCCCTTCCCATTGTTTATCTCTCATTGTCCAAGCAAGGTGTTTTGGAAACAGTTGGGATTCTTCTCCCAGGGAAATGACCTTGAAAACTTGCGCAGTTTCTCACAGAGAAGGGTTCTCGCCATTCAGTTTTCACTTTCCCCCAGGCCCTCGTCCTTCTTTCCAGCTTCCTCCCAGGGTTCATGGCAGGCTGGCAGTTGGATGGCAGTTCTGACACTAGCCCTCTGCAGCCTTCTCACCTATGGAGAGACCTTGCTGGAAAGGATCTCTCTGAGATTGGGAAGGGTGAGCAGCCCCGGAGGCTGCCGAGGGATAGAGAGATGGAGAGCAGACAACCCTCTCGCCAGCCTTCTGCAACCTCCCTGGATTCTCCCCTTAATCCCAAGGGAAGAGAGGCTTATTCAGATAGAGAAGTGTGGGCAGCCCGAGAGGCTGCGGAAGGACAGAGAGAGGCTGAAGAGACACCGTCCCTCCAACCCTCTGCAGCTTCTCTGGCTGCCCACTCTTCCCTTCAATCCCCAGAAGTTCTTTGCAGAGAGGTTTCTCAGAGGGCGACGTGGGGGCAGCCAGTGAGGTTACAGAGGGATAAAGAGATGGGGAACACATAGGCCTCTTTCCAGCCACCTGAAACCTCTCTGCCTGCCCCCATTTCCCTGCAAAGAGTTTTTGGGGATCAAAGGGAAGGGTGAATCGCCAGAGAGATTTCAGTAGGATAGAAACAGGCAGTTCTTTCTCCAGCCCTCTGCAGCCTGCTACTTTCTCTTCTACCTTCCAAAGTTCCTTGCAGAGAGGTTTTTAGACAGGTGGCTGCAGGGCAGGGGTGGGCTGCTGGGGGTTTGCAGGGGTTCGGGAGAACCTCTAGCTAAGATTCTGTGCAGTTCAGAGAACCCCCAAATCCCACTCCTGGCTGGCCCCGCCCCTCCCAGGAGTTCCCATGCAGCCCGTTTTGGATGCAGGTAAGTGCAGGGTGCGCGCGGAGGCTCGGGGAGGGCAAAAAATGGGGCTACCGGAAGTTCAGGGAGGCCGGAAACGGGCCATCCAGAGGGCCTCCGGAGCCTGGGGAGGCTATTTTCGCCCTCCCGGAGGCTCAAGGAAAGCCTCCGGAGCCCGGGGAGGGCAAAAATGCACCCCTCCCGCCATGGTGCAGGAGGCCGACTAGGCTACGCCCACCATGGCCACGCCCACCCAGCAACTGGGCAGAGAACCCCTTGCTAAAAATTTTCAAGCCCACCCCTGCTGCAGGGAGATAATGAGATGAGGAACATCAGCCCTCTCTCCAGCCACCTACAGCCTCCCTGGCTGCTCGCTTTCCCTCCAATAAAAAATCCTTGCAGAGAGGCATCCAGGAAGGTTGCAGAAGGATAGAGAGATGGTGAAGAGACAATAGTTTCTCCGGCCCTCTGCAGCTTTCCCTGGCTGCCCAACCCTTCCCTTAAAATAGCAGTGTTCCAATATCTGAGGGGTTGCCACAAAGAAGAGGGAGTCAAGCTATTCTCCAAAGCACCTGAGGGCAGGACAAGAAGCAACGGATGGAAACTAATCAAGGAGAGAAGCAACCTGGAACTAAGGAGAAATTTCTTGACAGTTAGAACAATTAATCAGTGGAACAACTTGCCTCCAGAAGTTGTGAATGCTCCAACATTGGAAGATTTTAAGAAGAGATTGGATAACCATTTGTCTGAAGTGGTGTAGGGTTTCCTGCCTAAGCAGAGGGGGTTGGACTAGAAGACCTCCAATTCTATATCTGATCAATCCCAAAAGTTCCCTATGGAGATGTAGGAAGTTAGCACCCACCCCTCTCCTAGGAAAATGAGATATTTTAGGACATAATAAAAGGGCAGATATTTCCCCTAAAAGGGAGGAAGAAATTCAGCCCCCCTGTTCTGAATCAAGCGTAGATTGGTTGTGCTATCATCAGGCAGCTTAACAAAACGCAATGGTACATTCAATCAGATTATATTTTATTCTTCAGGCATCCTCTGACATCACTCACGGTTATGTAGAAGTTCTTCTGAATCTACAGTCATAATCTGGAACCATCACGAATATTGTAAAAAAGGATTAATTGCTTCCATCTCCTTGTTGCTACATCTTTCCCGGTAGCTAGCTTGAAAGTGACTTCCTTTACTCCCGCCCCCCAGGCATACTTCAATGACTAATAAGAGTACACAGTTATGATCACATGCCATGGACTACATGGCATGGACTACATTCCCCAGAATGATATGTCTTAAAGAGACAGTTCTTAATGCTAGGCTAAACCCTTGATAAGCCAGCACACCCTCCATGCAATTCCTCTAGTGCAAAAGCAAAAAAAAAAAAAAAAAAAGACTCCCTTTAACAACACTCACACAAGCATACACACACCCTCCCAATATTTACTGAAAATATTTGTGTACAAGACTTTTGTCTATCCCAATGTTTCCTGGAACTTGGGGATTCTGAGAAGTTCAGCATTGTAACTGTCAGTGCAGTGTGATGCGCAACCTATACATCTGGTTGAAAAGCTAACGGTGTCACAAGGGCTTTCCCTCTTACACTTCACACAGGGAATTCGTGTGCAGCATTTTAGCAACTCCGATCACCCCACATAAAATTAAGATCACTTACTCTTTATGAACACAGGCTTCATCCCCATAGAAATACATTTGCCAAGCTGTAAAAGCACAAGCAAAATATGAAT
>QLTV01002826.1:525-16360 GCA_003457575.1 Thermophis baileyi
ATTTGCTACAACGTCCTTCATGTCAATGACTACTTCAGCTTCAACCACAATAATACACGAGCACACAACAGATACAATCTCAAAGTGAACCGCTCCAAACTCGACTGCAGAAAATACGACTTCAGCAACAGAGTGGTCAATGCCTGGAACTCACTACCTGACTCTGTGGTTTCCTCCTTATGAAAGCATTCAAAGCAAAGTTGTCATGTTCCTACAAACTTCTAGAGGCTGCGGGATATTTTTATTGCTCTCTGAAGACAGCGGGAAGGTTAAAATAGCAGAACGATGTTTCTGTGTGGAATGACGATGCCCGTCTCTGACAAGCTGCTATCCAAAGCCGACCTCTGGGCTTCATCACCAGCTGCATCTCCCTCCTTTGACCCTTGAAAATCGGCTGCAGCAGCTGCCTCTTTCAAAAGCTGCCCCATCCTGACCTTCCTCTTTCTCCTTCGCAATCTGGAGCCTTCAAGTTCTGTTGTCCCTCTGCTGTCAATCTTGGTTAAGCTAAAGGTAAACCGCTCCAAACTTGATTGCAGAAAATACGACTTCAGCAACAGAGTGATCAATGCCTGGAATGCACTACCTCACTCTGTGGTTTCTTCCCCAAACCCAAAAAACTTTAACCTTAGACTGTCTACTGTCGACCTCACCCCATTCCTAAAAGGTCTGTAAGGGGCGTGCATAAGTGCACCAGTGTGCCTACCGTCCCTGTCCTACTGTCCCCATTTATTCGTATCCTTATCCTGTATTCATAATCATGTTTATTCCTATATCTGTTATCTTATACGTGTTTGACTAATAAATAAAAAAATAAAAAATAAAGAGGAGAGGAATAGTAAAGCAACATATCCAAACAATGGGTAACAATGGGTAACATTTTGGGCACCGTGATATAAAAAAGATGTTGAAACTCTAGAAAGAGTACAGAGAAGAGCAACAAAGATGATTAGGGAACTAGAGGCAAAAACCTACGAAGAACAGTTCACGTTTTGTACAAAGAACAGTTGCAGGAATTAGGTATCTCTAGTCTAATAAAGAGAATGAGTAGGGGTGACATGATACCATCTTCCAATATTTTACAGGCTGTTGCAAAGAAGATGGGATCAACCTATTTTCCAAAGCAGGAAAACCTATTCTCTGAAGGCAGGACAAGAAGCAATGGATGGAAACTAATCAAGGAGAGAACTAACCTAGTTCTCTGACAGTGAGAACAATTAACCAGTTGAATAGCTTGCCTCCAGAAGTTGTGGGTGCTCCATCATTTGAGATTTTTAAGAAGAGATTGGACAGCCATTTGTCTGAAAAGGTATAGGGTCTCCTGCAAGGTCCTTTCCAACTCTGTTATTCTGTTAACAAGCTGGAGAAGAGCCACTACACCCAGGGAATTCTCCCTTCAAACTCAACAGATTGATGGTGATGCAGAGCTGAAAGATGAAGACATAAGAAATCATTGCAAAGTGCTTTGGAAAATATTAATATGTATTACGTGAAGTGTCTTTGCAAAAGAGACAGACATACAGTCAAAAGATTAAAGTGTAGAAAGCTGCACAGGTGAGTTTGGAGTAAGAGCTCCCAAAGTAGGGCCAAGAAGAGAATTGCTTTGCAACCCCCTGAAAACATGATTACTGTAAACCAGGGCTGTCCATCCTTGGCAACTTCAAGACTTGTGGACGTCAACTCCCAGAATTCTCCAGCCCCAACCACTTAACTGCTGTAAATCCACCTACTTGTAATGAGACTCTCCAAACCCTTTGACCCATTAATTCTATTTATCAACCGTACTTGGTAGCAGGAAGATGGTTCCAAGTATTGGGGGTCAGCAAAGGGGGTCCAAAAAAGTCAAGATGGTGGTTGCGACTGTGTGTTTGAAGTTCACCGTTTGCGCAAGGCACACATGATAAAGAGGCATGATTTCAATTGTGAAGTTAGGGTCGCCATGTTGATTTTTTGAATACACGGGCATAGCCCTCTTGCTCCTGCTTGCAACTAAATGATAGTCCTCAACACACACACACACACACACACACACAGGATTTTTACACTCGATACCTCAAAAAGGCTCAGAAGAAATTTCTACTTGATCAAGACGGCCCTTAAAACTACCAGTTCCATCCCTTTCCCTGTTCCTCTCCTTCAGTTTTTTGAGCTTCCATTTCTGAGTTGTCTAGGTTTAATGTTCAGAACTTTTGCTAGATGGCAATGATAATTAGAAACTAAGGGCCCGATTTCCCTAGAGACTTATGTTTCTGAGGCAAGCAAGCTGTGGCTGACGCAATCTCTGCTTATTGATTGATTGAGCAAGTGAAGGAGTAGGATGATTTGCAATGTGGCATGGCCTCGGGTCTCTTCAAGAAAGAGTCTCATAATCAGCTTCCATCCTTTGGGATGTCAGACAACTGCGAGAGCAAGGTCAGGTCCGCATGCAACATCATGGATCTACTCATGACCGTTAGTGGGGGATCGTTGGTTTTTGTCTTGGAAATTAGAAGTCAAGTTGAACCAATGCTGAGGCCAAGGGCTGTGATGCGGTTCCTGCATTCTTCGCTCACGCTTGTGTCAGCCCTGCCTCAGGTTCCGCTTTCAAGTCAAAACCACCCTTGGCTCCATTTGTTGCAAAAGGTGCCGTTTTATTAGAAGTCAGGTGATTTGCAGTAAAGCAAAACCAGAACTGAAATTTGCGTGCCAATTCCCCGATTGAAAAGCTTTTCCCCTGAGTCCCCTGACTTCCCATTGCTGCCCCCCTCCCCCATCCTCCAATCAATCTCCAAGAAGATGTTTTGAAACTCATAGTAGTCCTCGACTTACAACAGTTCATTTAGTGACCATTCAAAGTTACAACATCACTGAAAAAAGTGACCAATGACCACTTTTCATACTTACGACCGTTGCAGCGTCCCCAGGGTCAGGTGATCAAAATTCAAATGCTTGGCAACTGACTCATATTTATGACGGTTGCAGTGTCCCAGCATCATGTGATCACTTTTTGAAACCACCTGACAAGCAAACTCAACGGGGAAGCCGGATTCAATTAACAACGATGTTACTAACTTAACAAATGCAATGATTCACTTAACAACTGTGGCAAAAAAAGTTGTAAAATGGGGCAAAAAGCACTTAACAAATGTTTCACTTAGCAACATAAATTTTGGGTTCAATTGTGGTCATAAGTTGAGGACCACCTGTACATTTGCTGCAGTTTTAAGGACAATCTGAGTCACTAAGCACAATTATCTGTTTAAGAGACACATACATTTATTTAACTGAATAAGCCATCTGTTCCCCAATGAAATTAGCATAATCATAATCACCAAACTATTATCACCATCCACATAATACCCTCGTAAAATACAATCGGATTTATGGCGATAATTTATTCATAAGACATTTCTTTTCCAAGCGCAATGGTGATTGTTAAAATTGTTGGCATTATTATAAAATACAATAGCAAAGACGTAACAATGTTTCACCACCATCAATGGAGAAAGCAGCGAGGGTGAGGAAGATCATTTTTGGGCAGGTAGAGCACGAACCACAAGTAAGCGATGGACCATTTTTCCTATGCATGTTTATTATGCAACCAGGGTCATCCAAAAGGTCCCCAAAAATCCAAATAGCAGCTGTCACCACCATCTTGACTGTTTTGACTTCATTCTGCAGACACCTCTTGAGTTGCACTGAATCTGTGACCAACAGAACTCCGTTTGAACATCTCCAAGAGGAGAAGGGAGGAAATGTGACTTGCAGGGATTAATTCAACAGAGTTAGTATGGTTAGTTAACATAGTTTATTTTATTTTTATTCCTATTTTAGTGTAATTGTTATGCTATTCTATGCTGGTCTATGAGTGAAATAAAATTAATTGATAGTATGGTTTGGTATGGTTCTTCTTCATGTATGTAATAATTCCCTCCTCGGTTAAATTAAAAATTATAATTCAGTGGCAAGTTTTCAACAGGCAGCAGGGATCATTCAATTTTTGTTTCTCTTTTGCTGTGCATGGCTATATAAAAATAAAATAACACATGATCTCAAAAGTTATCAAGGTACAGGATGAACACAACGGAAGAAGTCAAAGGGAAATACAGAAACAAGGAAAAACCGAATGCCAAAGTTCATATTCAATTGTAGATAAAATCTAGGTCACTATTTGGAATTCTACACCCAATGCAGCTCCAAACAGGCTAATGTCTTAATAATTAAAACGGGATACACAAATTAAAAAAAAAAAAAGAGTGACCTGGATAATGTTCCTATACAGGATTTACAAAAGAGGCTTATTAAAGCTTTGAATAATTTTATGAGAAGGGATAAAGGAAAAAAAAAGAAAAGAAATGAAATTCTAGGACATTATTTGAAGGGATTAAAGGTCAAGATCATTCAAAGTAAAAGGAAGGAATATAAAGTTGATTTAGTTGATCAAAATTAAAATAGATATGTTGTTACTTCTAGTAACTCTTCATGGATGTTTTCTGACAGCGGGACTGAAATGATGAGGCTTCATGGACTTGTTTATAGATAAGAAATGGGACATGGGAAGAGGAGAGCAGGTCTTCTGTTTGGAGAGAAGATGTTCACTTATTAAAATTGTTTATATTTGTTGTGATGAAGGAGGAAATCATGTCTTTATATATTTGTTTACTATATTTTTACTTTTCTATTTTTCTTTCTATTTCTTTTCTTTTCTGTACATTCTATTTTTCCTTTTTATCCTTTTACTTTTTTTAGTTTGTATTAGTCCTTATCTTTGCAATTGTAATTTTTAATAAAAATACTATCAAACGAAATAAAGCTCTCCATTCCAAGTAAGGATGGGAATATCCATCCTCTACCTCAGGGGTGTCAAACTGGATTTCTTCGAGGGCCGGATCAACATTGTAGTTCTCCTCCGTGGGCCAGGGGCGGCCGGGGGGGGGCAGGATGGATGCCTCCTGCAGCACCCTGCCAGCCAAAACTGGGCATGGGGGGCTCCGCACATGGCCCCCCTGCACCTCATTTTCACCCTCTACGGCCTCCTGCAGCCCCTTGCTGGCCAAAATGGGGCACGGGGGGGGTCCACACGCAGCCCCCCTGCACCCTGTTTTCACTCTCCATGGCCTCCTGCAGCACTCTATCAGCTGTTTTGGGCCCGTTTTTGGGCCCATTTTGGTTCGTTTTTCAGCCCATTTTTGGGCTGTTTTCAGCCCCATTTTTGGCCCATTTTGGGGGCTGTTTTTGGGGCTGTTTTTGGCTGGCAGAGTGCTGCAGGAGGCCATGGAGGGTGAAACAAGGTGGGGGGGCGCACGCAGCCCGTTTTAGCCACCAGAGGCACCGCGGGCCGGTCCTTTGACATTTCCAGGCCGGCCCCCTGGGCCGGATTTAAGCACCCTGCGGGCCGGATCCGGCCCCCGAGTCTTGAGTTTGACACCCTGCTCTAGCTATTCTCTGGATTCTTCAAACATTCACTAAATATTTCACTGAATATCACTATAAATATCACATTGATTTCTCTTCTCCATCTAACTGGAAATCTTGAAAGAACGTTGCCTGGAATCCTGCCCTCTTCTAAGTTGAGGTCCATGAGAATTGGTGAAAAGGGCCTTCACATCACTCAGTGGAATATTATCCCACAACAACCTTCAGAAGTCCTGAGTGCTCCATCACTGGAGGCTTTTAAGCAGAAACTGGACAGCTACTTGTCCAGAATAGTATAGTCTCCTGCTTGAGCAAGGGGCTGGACTAGAAAACCTCCAAGGTCCCTTCCAACTCTGTTATTCTGTTAACCATGCCAACACCACTCTTCATTGAGTGTCCCACTTTTTTATTTTTGTTTCTAAATCATATGTGGGTTTCTGTGCTTGTTTTTTGTAACCCACTTTAACAACATTGCTAAGTCAATATAGAATGTTGACTATCTGCAGATACTTTTTTTTACAGAACCGTATTGCTCCATTGCTACTTAGGCAGGAAAAAACAAATGCACAGGTACAGAATAGGCGGTAGGTACCTGGCTCAACAGTAGTAACTGTGAGAGAGATCAAGGTGCCCTAACAGACAACCTCTTAAGCATGAGCCAGCCGTGTGCTGCAGCTGCCAAAAGAGCCAATGCAGTCCCTAGGCTGCATCCACAGAGGGATAGCATCGAGATCACGGGAAGGGATACCGGTAGTACTGCTTTAAATCACACTAATGGCGCCACACTTGCAATTCTGCACCCAAGTTTGGTTACTACAATACAAAAAATAGCCCTTAGCAATAGCCCTTAGACTTATATACCGCTTTACAGTGCTTTACAGCCCTCTCTAAGTGGTTCACAGAGTCAGCCTCTTGCCCCCAACAATCTGGGTCCTCATTTTACCCACCTCGGAAGGATGGAAGGCTGAGTCAACCTTGAGCCGGTGAGATTTGAACTGCCGAACTGCAGCTAGCAATCAGCTGAAGTAGCCTGCAGTACTGCACTCTAACCACTGCGCCACCTCGGCTCTTGCTCAAAGATGCTGTGACCCTAGAAAGTGTGCAGAGAAGAACAAAGATGTTTAGGAGGCTGGAGGCTAAAACGCATAAAGGACGGTTAGGGGAACTGGATACGTCTAGTCTAATGAAGAGAAAGACTGAGGGTGACATAATAGCAGTCTTCCAGTACTTGAGGGGTTGTCACAAAGAAGAAAGAGTCAATTTATTCTCCAAAGTACCTGAGGACAGGACAAGAAATTACTGTACGGGTGGAAGATCATCAGAGAGAGACCGAACCTAGAAGTAAGGAGGAATTTCTCGACAGTGAGAACAATTAATCAGTGGAATAGTTTGACTCCGGAAGTTGTGGGTGCTCCATCACTGGAGGTTTTTAAGAAGAAACTGGACAGCCACTTGTCTGGAATGGTAGAGGGCCGTGATGGTGAACCTTTTCAGCACCGAGTGCCAAAAAGGGAGCATGCCGGCCAGCAAGTCTTCAGGTTACTGCCACACATGCGCACGCGCCGATCAGGTGGCCAGCGCGTATGCTCACACCGGAAAACGGAAGACCAGCTCTTCCGGTTTCTGGCACTGCCACACGCACAAAGGCCAGCTGATCGCCGCGTGCGCATGCGCGCCCAGAACCCAGAAGAGGAACGGGCGACGCCGCACGTGCCAGGCGACACAGCTCCGGGTGCCACTTCGGGCACACGTGCCATAGGTTCGCCATCACGGGTATAGGGTCTCCTGCTTGAGCAGGGGGATGGACTAGAAGACCTCCAAGGTCCCTTCCTGCCCTATGATTCTATGTTCTTTTTATTTTTTTCACTAGTTCTATTGCCTCCACAGGAGTCAAGAGACGAAGAGCAAAAACACCCAAAGCCTTCCTGGAGACCCCCAAAGAAGGCCAGCTTGGAGCTGTATGTCATAGTTCATCTTCGCTTCCAACAGAATCGTGTCTGATGAGTCAGTGACTGAATAGAGGCGATTACTTGTTGCTATGGCAATCATCCATTGTGATCTCCTTGGAAATAGAGAGAGGGGGGGGGAAATATTACAGTGGCACGCATCTGGTTTCTCGTGATAAGGGGTAAATGCTTCCCAAAGCGGCATGAACGTCTGAGAGGGAAGTGCAATGGGGTAAAATTAATTCACAGGGACTATTTCAGTCCAATGCCCTCTTCACTTTGCAATTCCAGTAACAGAGCAGCCATGAATCAAATGCTCTTTGATTCGGGTTCTCTCTCTCCGTATCTGAATGATGCCGTTGGTTTTGCCTTTGATTTTCTAAGCATCCTATCTAAATTTAGCCCTAATTCAGATTCATTGAGCGACTTGCTCCCCCCCCCCATTTGTACAAAGCTGTAGGAAAAAGATTCAGTGCAAAATATTAACAACCCTGGAACTGTCCATAAGCAGTTTCCAATGCACTTGCCAAAGATTTTACACATTTTTATTCCTTCTATTGCAAAATTAAAAACCGTGTTTTGTCTTTCATAGATGTTGGAAAGGAGGGCTGTACCACGGTTGGTCTGGTTTTGAATCTATTCGCTGGATGTAGCCCATTCAGCTTGCACGATATTCAAAATATTAAGGGATTTTTTGCAGCTAACGTTTTGTACTGTACTATAATTGTAAAGCAAACTTTCAGCTGAGGGGAATGATCAACGTGTTTTTTTTATATCATAGTGTAAAGATCCACAGAACTGAAGTAAACCTTCTGATCAGCTGGAACTATTGTCTTCTGCCATGCTCTTCAGAGTGCCAATTGCCCTTCCAGGATAGCCCACTTCATTGTCTCCCTCCACTTTGAATATTCAGTCCTTGCTACTGGGCTACTAATGTTGCCATGGCTTTTTTTTTTGTTAAATTTCTCCAAATCTTAAGGTTTCTCTGATTCTATTAATAACTCCCTCGTGTTTCTTAGTAACCTTGTTGGTTTATTCATCAGTTGTATTTGCTTCTAAAGAAAGATCAGCAATAGTTGTGCATTGGGACACCCTTCCTCCCTTCCCTTCCCTTCCCTTCCCTTCCCTTCCCTTCCCTTTCCTTTCCTTTCCTTTCCTTTCCTTTCCTTTCCTTTCCTTTCCTTCCCTTTCCTTTCCTTCCCTTTCCTTCCCTTTCCTTTCCTTCTTTCCTTTCCTTTCCTTTCCTTTCCTTCCTTTCCTTCCTTTCCTTCCTTCCTTTCCTTCCTTCCTTTCCTGCTTCCCTCCCCTCTCTCTCTCCAGCAGGTGTGAGCACCCCTGGAAGCACCCCTGGAAGGGAAATAACCAAAATTCCCTCTTCTCCCATTTTATTCTATTTGAATTGAGGGGGAGGGGGGTTAGTTACAAATTTCTGACTTTGTCTTCCTTTGTGGAGAAAGAATATGGGGACTTTGCCACTCAATTTCAGCTCATTGACCACTAGGAGGTGCCATGTGGTCTGAAACACTTCTCAGGATACAGAGTGCCATTGAATCTCCAAGGATGGTCTTCAAGGCCTCTGGGTGATGGATTGTCCCACATATGAGTTGACCCCTGGAAGACCTTATCATAGTTAACGGCTTCCATTTTATTTAATTCCTGTCATTGTTCTGTCTTCTTTACTATATTATTTCTAGTGTTGTTGTTGTTATTAGTTGCGAAGTCATTGTTGTGGTCCGCCAGCGGCCTGTGCAGCTGGTAGCAGATTCAGACAGCGAGGAGGCTGGTGTTATGATTCGCCAGCAGCCTGTGCAGCTGGTACCAGAGTCGGACAGCGAGGAGACTGGAGAAGGTTCGGTGCCAGAGGCAGGGATTCAGCCAGGGCCTTCAGAACCTCCAGAGGTTGCCATGAGTGACGAAGAAGAGGAGGAGTCTGTCCTCAATGCATGCGTGCGCAGAGCTGCCAAAAGGCAGGACTGGCTCCTGAGGAGAAGGACTACTCGGGAGTAAGGCTTGGGGGTAATTGGCCACTCCCATAGCCTATTTAAGTGATGAAAACGACTGAGGAATTTGCAGGAAACAACTTCGTTCAATTCAAGTCCTGGTCTTTGACTGTGGAAACCTCTGTTTGGCTCCTGTTTGCAAACCTCAAGTTTCCTGCAAATTGCTCCTGGGCGTTTTGCCAACAACAGTAAGATTGTGTGGCTTATCTGCTGTTATCTAAAAGACTCTTTGTCAGACTTGTGTTCTTTTTGCTTGGACTATTGCCGACTGTTAAGAAGATAATTAACAGCCTTTGCACAGAAAAGACTGGTTTATACGGTACTTTATTTGACTTTAGAATGACTGCTAAGAGATAATTAATAGCCATTACTATTAAAACAAGGTTTGTACAGATGCTGTTTGTGCTGTGCTCCTTTGTTCCGCAGCTGGGTCAGAACAGTCGTGTCCAACCCATCGCGACCCCATGGACAATGTTCCTCCAGGCCTTCCTGTCAGGGGTGAAATGCTCCCGGTTCGCTCGTGCCTGTCGGTCGCCGTAGAGCTGGTCGCCAAGGTAGCGCGAGGCTCTGCCCACCTGCCCGGACGCCAGCGTTTGGGCTCTTTTACCCTCCGCACATGCACAGAACGCTTTGCCCATGTGCAGAGGGTAAAAGAACCCACATCTTTTGTTGGCAGGGTGATGTCTCTGCTTTTTAGAATGCTGTCTAGATTTGTCATAGCTTTATTCCCCAGGAGCAAGCATCTTTTAATTTATTGGCTGCAGTCCCCATCTGCGGTGATCTTGGAGCCCAGGAAAATAAAATCGGTCACTACCTCCATTTCTTCCCCATCTATTTGCCAGGAATTGAGAGGGCCGGATGCCATGATCTTAGTTTTCTTAATGTTGAGTTTCAAGCCAACTTTTGCACTCTCCTCCTTCACCCGCATCAAGAGGCTCTTTAGTTCCACTTTCTGCCATTAGAGTGGTATCATCTGCATATCTGAGGTTGTTGATATTTCTCCCGGCAATCTTAATTCCAACTTGTGATTCATCTAGCCCCGCCTTTCTCATGATGTGCTCTGCATATAAGTTAAATAGGCAGGGTGATAGTATACAGCCTTGCCGGACTCCTTTCCCAATTTCTAGTGTGCTGGTCATTAAATGTTCCCTCCTGGTGCCTCCACATTTTAGAAAGTGTGAGCCAGCTTGGATGAGAAGCTGGATATACTCCTTAAAACACCAACACACATAACCTCACGTCCACCGACTGCTTGGCCCAGATTTTTGTTTTGGCTGTTTTGAGGCTGGCAGACACTCTCAGGGTAACTGTCAGAGAACACCTTTGATTGACTACCTGGAATGCAAAAAGTGCCAAATACTAAACTGCCTGTATGAGCAACAGGAACACCACATCTGAGGGCATCTCTTTCCGTCCAGAAGTAAGTAAGGTCACCTTATACTGAGCAGGTCATCTGACAGTCTTTTCTCTGTCTATCCTCATCAGGTGCTGTTCTTCAGGATCTCTCTCCCCCCCCCCCCCCCGAAGAGAGATTTTTATTTGATTTGAAAATTCCGGGAATTTTGATTCTCAATTCCTCACCTTCAAGAGGTGGACAATACTAGCCCTCACTGATTGTAGGTCTTCCCTAACAAATCAACTCTCTACTTCTGTCAGAGATCTTCAGTCCACTGTGCACGCAATACAATTAACACAGAAATGCAGAAATACAGAATAACAGAGTTGGAAGGGACCTTGGAGGTCTTCTAGTCCCGCCCCCTGCTCAAGCAGGAGACCCTATACCATTTCAGACAAGTGGCTGTCCAGTCTCTTCTTAAAAGCCTCCAATGATGGAGCACCCGCAACCTCTGAAGGCAGGCTGTTCCACCGGTTAATTGTTCTCACTGTCAGGAAGTTTCTCCTTAATTCCAGGTTGCTTCTCTCCTTGATTAGCTTCCATCCGTTGCTTCTTGTCTTTCCTTCTGGTGCTTTAGAAAATAAGTTGATCCCCTCTTCTTTGGGGCAGCCCTTCAAGTATTGGAAGACTGCTATTATATCACCCCAGTCCTTCTTTTCACCAGACTAGACAAACCCAATTCCTGCAACCTGCAATACTACTATACATTTCAGTGTTGCAATGTACAATACTTATAATCACTTGTTATTTCATTGCCACTTGTAAGAAGAATTTTTTTCTTGCCAGGTGCTTAGAAGTGACTTATTTCAGTCCATATTGACTGTTTCTTGATAGTCCTTCAAGTCTATCTCCAGGAGTCTGGATTCAAAATTGTATGTGATGGTGCATAAAAGTGTATGTCTAACAGCTAATTAGCTGTCATTTTCTGTCTTCTGAATTCTTTAAGTATTGGATATACAGAACTGCTTATGCACTGTGTGGTACCTTTGAGAGAAAATGCAGAATCCCGTTCCAATCTAAAAATCTGAAATGTGCTCTAGAATTCTATTTATAAGAATTGTGAAGATATGAAAAAAGAAATCGGTGGTGTTCCAATCCCTCCAAAATATGAAGTTACTAGCAAGGGAGCAGCAGCTTCCTTATGCAAGCAGGTTAAATATGCTAAAATTAAAGACATGTGTAGCATTGGGCACATAGTTGAAAGCCTTTGAATATTCATGCCCAGAAGTGGTTTTTAAACATATCCACCAAGTTTCTGTGTTGGGGAAACACATTTTAAGACTGATTCTTCTTAGTCTGTTTGCTTTCTCTTGGTTTCCTAAATATACCCTTTTAAACACCATTTCATTTGCTTTATTTTAATTAAATAAAAACATCAAATTCAACAACTCTTGCAGATAAAACAAAATTCTGTTTTCCCCAGCCTCTATATACTACAATATGGCTGGTGATGCAGTGAAATGAGGGTAAGTTTTTTAATGAACTTAAAGATGGAAGATTTAAAAGGCAAAAGAGGTTTGCTAAATCTCAGAGACCTTAAACCCCTATTTGGAGGTATAAAATGGTTTCCCAGGTGCTACAACCTGGATGATGTCACTAGTTCTCCTTCCCTTCTTTTTCCATTCATAACTATTTTCATGCAGCACATCACATCACTTGGAGAGGAGGAAGAGGAGGAGGAAGAGGGACATAAACAGCTGGAATATATACAAATTGAGAGCTTTCCAATATTTTCTTGCTTCTTCTTTCTGAGGAAATGTGGGAAGGGCCTGCAGAGGACTATCTAACACCCTTCTGTACTAATAAAAGATTATTTGTATTTTGTAAGTTTCTCATGAATTCCAGCCAAGAGCTTGAAGTGTTACATTCTTCCATTTTTGCTTTTTTTAAATGTCTGTTTTACTTTTTTTTTTAAAAAAATATATCCAATACCCAAGTTATTTATTTAAAACCTTTGTTGTCCCGAGACATCTAGTCCCACTATAGATTTAGGCATATAAAATTGTTCAAAACCAATGTGTCTAAATTGAAATGGTTCAGGATTCAATGTTTGGTTAAGAACATGAGAAGGGGCCTGAGGCTGGGTGAGACCAAGAGCCCATCTGGTCAGCCTTCGGAAAATGAATCAGTTGGATGCATCCAAAAAGCTCAGAACCCTGTTGAGAAAGGTTATCATTTCCTTCCTTTTTTCTCTCCCAGGCAACTGGGATTGAAAGAATGCTGACTGGGATTCTAGAATTGAAAACAGCCATCAAAATATTGTGGTTCAGTTTTATTTTTATTTTATTGATAAGCTCACAAGACTATCAATAAACTGCCACTATGACTACTTCACAACTTGATTTTCATTTATTCGCATCAGAAGCATCACTATTAAAATAAGGCATGCTATATGACCGTGATGGCGAACCTATGGCACGGTGCCAGAGGTGGCACGCAGAGCCCTCTCTGTAGGCATGCGCACCGTCGGTAGCTGCTCTTCTGGTTTCTGGTGCTCTGGCACGCGCACCCATGCGTTCCGGTTTGGGCACTCGGTGCCGAAAAGGTTCGCCATCACTGCAAGTATATGACATAACGTTTAAAATATAAAATACATTTAAAATATGTATAAATTAAACAGATCTTGCCCCAGAAACTAGCAAACCTCAATTGCATTCCGTCGCGGTGCATGAGATCCTCAAGCATGCACTGATCAAGACACAAAGGGCAGGTATACATATGTGTTGTTGTCTGCATGTCACCACAATCGCAAAGGGCAGAAGGCACCAGATAGCCCCATTTGTTCAGAGTGTCTCCATTGTACCCATGCACAGTCTATTCAGGGATTTCCATACTTCCCAGCTTTTGCCAGACCCAGGCGCCAGCTCCTCCTTTGGTTCCATCCAGTGTTGGTTCTCGATGGGGAGAGGTTTTCCTGTGAGTTACAGCTACTCTGAGTTTCTGCAAGCTCCTGTTGTTGTGTCACCATTGATGGCATCTAGTCACTTTGTCTTCTGTTTGCCTCCTTTTTTTTTTTTTTACTACTTGTGATTTTTCCTATGAGCTACCACTATACAGACTGATTTTATTTCATCAGCTATTGAACATTGTTGTTGCTGTCCAAGGTACCTCCAACCATTCAAAGCCATGAGTTTTTCTTCATTCAGCCTTTCTGCTGGCCCATCTTTCATAGCCCTTGAATTATAATTTGAGAAATCATACTCTTGACAATATATACCGTTGTTGTTAGTTTGAGGTCTCCACATTTCAATATTTTCACTTCTCTGTCATAGTTTTTCTCCACATAACAGATGGCTTTCTATTTCCTGACTACAGTCACTTTTCCTGTAGATCAGGGTGTTCACCCTTCTCAATTTTAAGACTTGTGGACTTCAAGTCCCAGAATTGTGGGAGTTGACGTCCACAGGTCTTAAAGTTGTCAAGGGTGGACACTCCTGCTGTACATTTTAGGTGCCACTTCTTCCATTCGTTCTCTGATTGTTTGCATTGGGTTGACATTGGCCACTGATAAAAGTTTAGGCCCTTTGTTTTGTTTTTGAAGGCAGTGGTCCAGCTTTAATCTTTGTTTGATCTTCAGGAAAAGATTCCTTTTCACTGGACCAACCACCAAAGTGGTCCCATCAACACATCTGACATGGTCTGATGCTTCTCCCAAAGTCCTGCTCTTCCTAACCTAGCAGTTCAGCATGTAAGTCAAAGAGATCCTGTGACGATACACAACCTTGCCTCACCCTTTCTCCACCTTCAAACTACGCTCCGTCTTCTTTTCTTGTTATCCTTTGGCTGTTTCAAAATCTTTTTGGTTGCTCCCTATTTTTTCCCCTCATTATTTCTTCATCCTACAGCTTCATCAAGAAGTATGGAAATTGTTGAATAGACTACACAGGGGTATCCAGAAACACCTTAAACAAATGGGACTGGCCAGTTGTGTCTGCCTTTTACGATTGTGGTGACATGCATACAACAACACAACCATATATACCTACCCTTTGTGCCCCGATCAGTGCACATTTAAGACCTCGTGGCATCACGACAGAACACAATGTATGTTGCTAGTTTCTGGGCAAAATCTGTTTAACTTGTACATATTTCAATTTTGTATTTTTATATTTTATGTCATATAGTATGCCTGATTTTAATTGTGATGCTTCTGACATGAATAAACAAACATCAAGAAGCAGAATGAGGTGAACTGATTCCAATCCATTAATCATTTTCCAGATCAACAGATCTCCCTTTCTGGTGACTGGATCTGCACAGATCCTGCCAGGAGAAACTTAGTGAGCTGTTTTCTTTGCAACTCCCCTCTTAGTGATCTCCAGCGGGGACTTTGCATTTTTACAGCAGCCACAAACTGGGTCCACATTTTCAGGTGCCAATAGTGTCTCCCTTTCCTGTTCAGCCACCGGGTGTGTAAAGTTTGGTTTCTTTGCGCCAAAATATACATTACAGATATATACCCAACGTCTTACCATGTATAGACTGAGAGACAGATACTTCTCCATCCTCCCAAAAATATGTCCTTAACCACACACACATATATTCTTTCCCATCCCACAAGTTAATTCAAATTATTTGTCGGGGGGGGGGGGGAGGAAATGGCTCCACGAAGGATACAATTTTACTACATCTCTACCTTTGGGGTTCCACAGACGTGCTGCATTGCCTTGCCTCAAAATGACTTTTTCCTGCCTGGGAATTTTGTAGCTTGACGCACCTGAGCTTCCCGTGGGGTTTCCTTGGAATCAGCCGATGGAGACCGAGAGGGGGGAAGCCGAACAAGAGGCAAAATACCCTTGAATCCCGCTCCTTTCCCCAGAGAAGGCTGGAAGCAGCTTCCTCCCTTCCCAACAACCCCAGTCCTCCTCCGCTCCCGACCGGACTGGAGGCAGATTCGCACCAAGGGAGCCGCCCAGAGTTGGTTATAAGATGGGCGGCTTTGTAAATGCTCAAACAAACAAACAAACAAACAAACCAAAACAAACAAACAGACAGACAGACCGACCGGCCGACGGCTTCTCTTGCGCATCATTCCAGGCGGGCCAGTTTAGGCAAGGGCTTCTCTCCGCCCTCCCCCGAGGGCCAGCCTGGAATAGGGGGGG
>QLTV01002826.1:24365-88736 GCA_003457575.1 Thermophis baileyi
AGGAAAGACACAAGAAATCAATGCTGTTCATTGCACTGCAACTCTATGGTGTATACTATTATACATTTGTCTGTTGAGAGTAAATTATTTTTATTACTCTACATACAATGTTTGTGAATTGTCCAGGAATACTTAAAAGTTATTTTGACAAATAAAACTGAAAAAGAGAGATTAAATTCTGGGGCATAGTCCCAAGAAAGTGCCAAAAGGATGTTTGGTTGTTGTCTCATTTAGATATAGACTCACTGCGGGCAAAAGTCCTGGTTATGTTCAGATGTGGAGACCTTGGTGTTCTCTGTGCTTGGTTGTTTTCTCACAGATGTTTCATTACTCAACTAGGTAACCTCATCAATGCAATCAGGAGTACTGACGATGTTACCTAGTTTGGGTAATTAAACATCTGCAAGAAAAACACCAAGCTCAGAGAGCACCAAGGACCCCACACAGTTCATCCCTGAGCTACAAATATTCTCTTCTATTGTATTCGGATGACATGCTGCTCAACCAACTAGCCAAACACATTTTTAGCTTGGCCTGCTATGTTGACCAAGGAAATGGGATCATTAAGTGCATCATGTAAAGTTAGACTTGGGTCTTGAGATGTTGCTATTTGACCACTATTGCAGATTTGCTTCCTGTTCTAAAAGCTGGCACAGGGTCTGATCCATACACCAGGGGTCCCCAACTCTTGAGCCACAGACCAGTTCTGGTCCATGGCCTGTTAGGAACCAGGCCGCATAGCTGGAAGTGAGCAGTGGACAAGCAAAACTGCGCATGCATAGGATCTAGTTTTGCTGCCCATCTCTTCCTTCCTCCCCCCCCCCTCCGGTCCTTGGAAAAATTGTCTTCCACAAAACTGATCCCTGGTGCCAAAAAGGCTGGGGACCACTGCCATCAATCTAATCTCTCCAGAGATGTGCTAACAGCCCAGCTTATACAATGCATACCAAAAAACCTCCAGGGATTCAGTCATGTGGTCACAACTGGTCTCTTGACATCCTTTGCCACCCCCACACAGATGCCCTGAACCTCAGAAGCTTCCAAGTTCAAAAGAGCTGGCTTAGAATAAAACTGAAATTTTTGTCCCTACCAAATCATTGATTTTGTCTTAGCCTCTGAACAAAATGGGCCAGTCTTGAGCAATTTATCCCATCCCCCCCCCCTACATACAGATCTTCTAGATATTGTTTTGTAAGCTGGGATTGAGCTGCTCGGCTTAGTGCTTTGCCAAAATATTTTCGCTTCCATTCCTGGTGCTTCTAGCTGAAGCTGGAAATGAGGGTGAGAAGCATAAGGGGAAGTGTTGCCATAGCAGATGGTGGAGAACCTTCTTGGGATCTGTTGCGCTGGAGACCAGATTATGACTCATCAACAGCAGTGGGAACACACCTGCTGGAGATCTTTGCTCCAAGTTCCATCTCTGAGCTGCTGTTCCATTTCCTGTTCCATTACCCAAAATGATGTAAGGACTTTATCTGCATTGTAGCCCCAGGAGCAGACGTGATGAGATCAGGGGTGAAATCCAGCAGGTTCTGGAGAACCGGGAGCAGAAATTTTGAGTAGTTTGGAGAACCAGCAAATACCACCTCTGGCTGGCCCCAGAGTGGGGAGGGAATGGGGATTTTGCAATATCCTTCCCCGGCCACGCCCACCAAGCCCACAGAACCGGTAGGGAAAACTTTTGGATTTCACCCCTGGCTGAGATGGTCCTAGGATAATGGATAAGATAATCCAGAGGTCCAGTTTGTGGACTCTCTGAGCAGAGCAGCACTAAAAGATACTAAGGCAAGGAATTGCAAGCCACACTGGGGGAAAAGGGTGAGTTTAAAATTGTCCACTTCTAATGGAGAAATGACTTCTGCTAACCATTCAGTCGTTTCCCCAAAACTGACCTTCAGCAGTTTTAGGGCATCACCCACAGCCCTTGTTGCAATGCAGGATATGAAGCCTGTTGTCATTCCTATTATTGGCGCATTGCAATGTTTGGATGTCTCTAGAAGAGTTTAAGTCACTAGAGAAGAACTCTTGATCACACACTATGCCTTAGTGGTCCATGCTAAGCCTTACTAGTCTATACTCAACACAACCTGGGGAGAAGCTCAATTTCCAGAAGCTTTTCCTCTTCAGCTGTTCCTGCTGTATCCCCCTTTTAATTGGTGGATGAAGTTCCTCAACCTCTCATAAGGCATTGTCCCCACTTCCTCCCCACCTTGACTTTTCATGCCCCGTCCTGACAGGTGCCAAGTTTCAATAAACCAGCACAATCAGAAAGCCAACTCATTTTTTCCTTCCCCTCCTCCTGCTTCTATTCCTCCTCCTCCCCCCCCTCACACACAGCTTAATTTCCACTGCAAAAAAACAAACGAACAGGGAGATCAACCACCACAGGGGAAAAAAACACTCTTAAAATTTTAATCTTCTTTATTGTTATTGTTACCAACATGCATAAAGTGTCAACAGCTTGGATTTATTTTGCACAACATTTCCTGGGGAGAAAACAATGAAAAGAAACATAATTGTTTACTAGCAGCTTTCGGCTGTTGGAATAGGGTTTCGGCTGGGTGTTTTTTTTTTCTACAGGCAGGAAAAGAAGAAAAAGAAAATCCATCTGGAACCATATCGTTTGGTCCTGTTTGGTCAGTGTTGAGACCAGCAGAACCCAGGAGGCTGGGAACAGCTGCTTTACGAATAGCAAAACTCTGTACGGCAGATAGATAGATAGATACAAGTGGAGGACATCTATTGATCTACTGACTATATGCACGTAGTTAGAACAGCACTCCAGTACACAGCAGACAGCACTTTTGGCTACTGCAATTTGTCAGCTTTAGAAGAGTGTGAAATCAAATACTTAGAAGCAATGTGCAAACCTCCACATGGCAAGATTTACTACCCGTTTCCCACCAGTCGGTCCCTTTGAAGAGAAATCAAATATAAAATAACTTTTTTAAAAAAAGTACTATAATCCATGACACAAGCAGAAGAAATATGAACTCGGCTCACTTGCTTTGTTGGTGTCACATTCATCCACATTGAAAGTAGATTTCAGTAGCGATTTAAGTATGAAAAATACATAGAGACTCCCTACTTCATGTCAGCAAACTATTAGATAATAGATACATTAAATCTTGATGTCCTACCCCATATGGGAGATACCTGGTTGATTGTTGCTGGAAATAGATGAAGTCAAAATGGGAGAACCTGCAGCCCTCAGATGCTGTTGGACTGCACAGTTTCCTTGTGACTCAGTATTTCTCAACCTAGGGAAGTTTAGGAAGTCCACCCATCTTAAACTTGCCAAGGTTGGGAAACACTGCTCTGAGTGAAAGAACAGATCTATAGCTCGGATACTCAGACCTTATCAGAGTCTGTAGAAGTTCAGGAAGTTAGACTAAGCAGAAGTGCCCTTGTATCACTTTTGGCTATACATCAGTTTTATTTCTCAAAACAAGAGTGGAAATACCAGCAGGGATTCTCTGGGAGCTCAGTTCTTCCTTCCTTCCTTCAAAGAAACCCAGGCACCCCATACCCCCAAATGGCCACAAACATCTTGCCAATGGAATTTGTTTATTTTGCCAACAAATGTTGGAACTGGTATTTCAAGCCATTGAGGGTTTTGGAAGATTGGAAATACCTCCCTTTCAGAGTGGCTCTTAAGGGCTCTCCACTCCCCTGTCCCTTCCAAACGTATACCTGGTTCCTGATCCTTCCTGAGACACAATCCGCATTCTGGTAATATCAGCTATGACTTTCAGCTAGTTGTAGGACCTGGCTGTAGAGCCCTATCCCAGGACACTGTCCACCCTGAGTAATGTCATACTAAGGAACAAGGGAGATCACTTGAGCATTAGTTTAGTTGACCCATTTCATCCAAAATGTTAGAATGTGGAAATGTAACCTCTATGTCCTGTTATGAGATGAGCATGTAGCAAACAATAACTTCTGACATTCCCCAAAGGCTGGTTGATCAATCACCACATCAAACATCTCCATGGCTTTTCCACTGTGTCCCAGGTTGGGACGTTTTGCAGCTTGTGGCTGCTTCACTTTGTGCAATCCTTTTCTTCCCCAAAAGTGCCCTTGGGACTTTATCAAGTCCCCAGAGGTGCTCATGAGTTGCATTGAAGTACGTGCTGAGCAGCCAAGACTTTGGGCCAGCAAAGTTCAACCCACATGTCAGGGAAAACAGCTAAGATCCAGATGTAGAAAGGATGAATGAATCCATCCCTCCATCCCTACAGAAAGAGGAAGGAAAACAGTGTTTCCTCTTCAAATTGCTCTGCCTAAGGAAGTGTTTTAGAACTAGGTGCTTTATGAGCGATAGCATGCAACTGGTCTACCAACATCAACTGATTTCAAAATCTAGGAGAGTGCCAGGCATGTGTATCCAGATCTGATGCCCCGTCATTCTCTTCTCCAAACAGTAATCCCAGCAGTTCAGAGAACAGGCATGTGCTGGTGGTTTTCTGGTTGGAGTCCTGTAGCCCTCTGACTCCTCCCTAGAGCCAAAGGGTGGTGGGACCTATCAGAAAATCGAACTGGAGAGCTTGGATGCAGGATACAAGTCCAGCAGTGCTCCCATCAATTGGTTGCATCACTATTTCTCATCCATCCCTTGTGTCAGAGGAGAAATGCCCAAGACCACTGGAGGCCTTTCCTAAAATCGCCGATCACAATCATTTTTAATGTGGCAGATAGAGAAGAAATCTGAAAATGGTACTTGCTTCATTTTAATCAAAATATACTTAAGTCAAATATAAAAATTTGATCAAATCTATCTGATTTTGCCCTGATCCTTCCCCTTTCTTCTTCTCCCAGATCCTAAGTTGTGTATCCTTAACAATAATCCTCTCAGGTCACCCTGTTCTATAAGGAGCTTAAGGCGTTCATGGGGAAGGGAAAGAGAGGAAGTGATGTCACACGTGCAATGACATCATTGTGCCAATGACGTCACAATGGCACCACATCACTGGGGTTTGTACTAGCCATCTAGGCTAAGAATCAGTGTAACATAGATAGAAACTTCTATTTTTGATAGAACATCTGTTTCTTTGGCACCAACCGCTCAGGAGGTCAAAGATCTTGCATTTCTTTTGAACCCACATCCTAAACTCACCACATCCTCAATCTGAGGAGCTTCCTTTGCTTGAGCTCTATCCCTCCTCCCAGCTGCATCCCACTCCTTGCCAGGGAGGACCCCAAGATTAGCAATTCTTCCTTTCCCTTTCATACAGTCCTCCCCATTTATCTTCTCTGCTCTAAATTTAGCCCAGGACTGCCAACATTTTCTTTGTTCCTGTCAGGGGGAAAAAATGACAAGAAAACAACATATAATCAGAGAACTAAATCTGCAAAAAGACAGGGTCAATAATCTTTGCTTTCAATTGCACGTTTTTATCTCTGAGGAGGAGAAAGCCTCCTGCTCTTCTCTGGTAGAGCTAAAGTCCCCTATAGAAGTTGCAACCCACAGACTATGCTGGATTTGGAATTACTGCAAAAAGACTATTTCAAACACTCAAGCTAGCCTCCAATAACTGCCTTCCCATTTTGATGCAGGTAGACCCTAGCAAGCACTTCATGTTACGACGGCACAGAAAATATTATTTACGACAGGAGTCTCCAACAGTGTGGGTTTTACTTACCTTTGCTACCGGTTCGGGAACAGGAGTGCAAGAGCCCATGCGCAACACTTCTGCGCATGCACAGAACCTTCTGCGCATGCACAGAACGTCCATGATGACGTCCGGGTGGGTGGGCGGAGCCTCCTGCCGCTGCTGCTACCGGTTAGCCCGAACCAGGCCGAACCGGTAGAAACCCACCACTGGTCTCCAACCTTGGCAACTTTAAGACTTGTGGACTTCAACTCCCAGAATGCCTCAGCCAGCTTTGCTGGTTTGCTGATTCTTGGAGTTGAAGTCCACAAGTTTTAAAGTTGCGAAGGTTGGAGACTCCTGCTGTAAGCGGAGACCGGCTCTACCGCCTCCCTTCCAGAGCTAACAGCAGCTGATATTATTACTACCGGTACTACTAATTGGATGTTTAGAACACCTTCCCACCTAGCAATGTCCCTCATGGCATGCTGAAATGCAGCACAATTAAATAAAAATATAATGGACATAATTGCAAATAAAAAACTTCAAATTCTGGGAGTTGAAGTCCACAAGTCTTAAAGTTGCCAAGGTTGGAGACCCCTGATTTACGACCATCATAACATCCCCAGTCACGTAATGGAAATTTGGACGCTTGGCAATTGGCATGTGTTTATGACGGTTGCAGTATCCCCGGGTCACGTGGTCATCATTTCTGACCTTCCCCAAACCAGCTTCTGACAAGCAAAGTCACTGGGGGAAGCCAGATTCTCTGAACAACTTCAGTGACTCACTTAACAGCCATGGCAAAAAAGGTCGTAAAATCGGGCAGATGCTGAAGCTGAAGCTCAAATACTTTGGCCACCTAATGAGAAGAGAAGACTCCTTGGAGAAGACCCTGATGTTGGGAAAGATGGAAGGCCAAAGGAGAAGGGGACAGCCGAGGAGGAGATGGTTAGATAGAGTCATAGACGCAATGAACATGAATTTGGGCAAAATCTGGGAGACAGTGGAGGACGGGGGGGAGGGGCTGGTGTCCTATGGTCCATGGGGACGTGAAGAGTCGGACATGACTTAGCAACCAAACAACAACAACTGAACCTAAGAATTCTCTTGCTCCTGTTTGTTGTCCTGGTGGGTGCTGGAGAGCACTCCCCAAACCCTCTGCCTCTTCCTTGATTCCTAGGAATTTGCTCCTTATTTCTCCAGGTCAGCCTTAACAAGGATGTTAAGTTCTGAATAGCTATACTAGTCTCCCTTTATTTCTTTGTCAGTAAATTTAAATTTAACACAAAATAGTTTGTCGTGGAAGCGACTGCCTGTGAAGGCCCCTGGATTGGGGCTGAAAGGCGAAAGTGGAAGCAGGATGCTCCGTCCCATATTTGGGTAGACCAGGTTGCCCTGATAGACCGGTCTCACTGGAAAAACACTTAACAAGGATGGTTCACCTGCCTGCCATTTTCTCAGTTCTCCTTCATCCACCTTGATGTTTCATTGATTAAAATAATTTTGACCTAGTGGGTCTACTAGGCAGCACATCAATTTAAAATCCAATCAAAAATTAGGAGAGCCATAAAAAGTAATGATGTATTCATGCCAGATGCCTAAATTAGTTGCTGAATTGATTTGTTTTCTGAGTGTGCCATTTGTTGAGCTATAAACTGATGGAATGGCCTGGGCTCATTCTAACGCTAATCCACCCCCACCCACCCCAATTCTAATCAGCTTTAATTAGCTGTAGCCACTAGGCTTATAAAGCTCACCTAGGTAAGTGTCTTGTACAAAACCAGCTAGGGGTAAGGGATTGATACAAAATCAGCCAAGGTGGTAGAACTAAAGGAGAGCCCCCAAACTGCCTTAGCCAATTACTTAAAACTCAAGAATCAAAAAGAAAGGGGATATTTCCCCAGTTTTGGTGCTAATGCAAAGAAGTCCTTTCCCATTACACAATAGCACTAGCACTTAGACTTATATACCTTTTCACAGTGCTTTACAGCCCTCTCTAAGTGGTTTACAGAGCCAGCCTCTTGCCCCCAACATTCTGGGTCCTCATTTTACCCACCTCGGAAGGATGGAAGTCCTGAGTGAACCTTCAGCCGGTCAGGACTCAATCCCGCTAGTAAAGTTGGAAGAGCTAGGTTTTTTAAGAGGCAGATGTAATTATTTGTTCCTAAGAGCACTCTATTTGATTTTTTTGAATAGTCATTATATCACTTCCCATGAAGACAGCTCTCGAAGTGACAGAAGTTTGGAAAAAGGTAACTTCTGGTGTCATCAGGAAATGGTGACAACTCCAACTGAAAGGGATAGTCCATTTGTGGAGGCTTAAATGGGACTAAGGACAAGAATATAAGCCATGTTTGAAGGCTTAGGCGGTCTTCAGCTAATGTGACTGTGAAGCAATGAGTGTGTTGTCCCAAAGGTGCTTTTTTCAGGAGGCAACTGGACTTTCTTGTTTTTTCTTTGGAAGACGTTTTGCTTCTCATCCAAGAAGCTTCTTCAGCTCTGACAGGATAGTGGGGAATGGAAGGATTTATAGAGAATCTCTACAGACAATGAGTGTGTTGCTTCCTGGTCTAAAAGGGGAAATCCAGAAATCCCATCTATTTGATTGGAAATATTTGACTCAAATATTTGACCAGGAAGTAATTCAATGGAACTGCATCTCCAGACTGAACCTTTGAAGCAAACCAGCAGATAGAACTGAATGACTTCAAAATTCAGATACAGTTTGGAGATTCAATGGATATTTTGAGCCTTAAGAAACATATTTTTTCTCCATTGATTTGAAAATCCAGTTCAAATTATTAAGCTAAATTAAATTAAATGTATTTCCTAAATTGAGTTAAAGTCCAAATTGAGTACAGTGAGAATAGTCACTGAAGTTTTTCAAGAAGAGACTGGACAGCCATTTGTCCAGAACGTCTAGACTAGAATTTCCTGCTCGACCAGAAGATTGGACTAGATCAGGGGCCTCCAACCTTGGCAACTTTAAGACTTGTGGACTTCAACTCCCAGAATTCCTCAGCCAGCCCTGGACTAAATGACTTTCCTAATCCTTTCCAATTCTGTTACATCTGACCAACATCCCCAATTTAAATTTGATTAAGAGTTCCATCTCTCTATTCCGTTATCTGCTTCTATTTGGGGGTTTTAAGAGGGGAAAAAAAGAACAATTAGCAAAATTCAGAGGCATAGAGAACTACTAGATGAAAACCCAGACAAAGTGCTGCTGGCTTCAACAACAGTGCAGAAAAGAGACAGCACTGCGGTTATGTAATGGATTCATTTTTCATCCAATTACCAGAGGGAAAGAGGGAAACTACTATGAACGAAAAGGATGAAGAAAAATTAAAGTTCCATGTTGCAAGTTGGACCTGAGAAGGATCCTATCTCCAAAAAGTACTCTTGCTTAATCCAGCAGCAGATGCTATTCAGCCAAGCTGTAATTCCAACTGAACTAAATTAATCAGCTGTAGTTGGAAAGGGTATTTTAATGAAGAGAGAGAGAGAGAGAGAGAGAGAGAGAGAGAGAGAGAGAGAGAGAACTCATTTAAATAATCACTTTGATCATGCTGCTTATTATCCCATCTAGGGCTACGGAACTACGGAAGGTTTGTGTAACATGGGCCAGCATCTTTTTGGCAGTGAACATAGGGGACAGGCACTGTGGATAATTAGCAGGAAGCCCCGTGTTTCATGAACAATCCCAGACTCAGGAATGTCATTTAGCAATATTAATGTCTACATGGCTCATTCAGTCTTCAAATATCTGCAAATTTCCTTCCTTCCTTCCTTCCTTCCTTCCTTCGTTCCTTCCTCCCTTCCGTCTTTCTTTCGCTCCTTCCTTCCTTCCATCTGCAGACATTTCTTTGCTTCTGGCACTTGGCTCTGCCAGTGCCAGATCCAGCAGAAATCACTGACATCGGAGAGGGGGAAGAGAATAACAAAAATCAAGATGGCAGCCATGATGGCATGTTTGCAGCCAACATCTGACTTTTATAACACAACCAACATACCCAGGATGCCCTTGAGTTGCACCAAGGTTATTGGGATGTATGCATTTCATTGGATGATGATCACCTCTGGTCCTTGAGGCCATCCAAGAACACACAACTCTTTCAAAGCATTCCAGCCATTTGTAGCACTAGCACTAGCACTTAGACTTATATATTGCTTCACGGTGCTTTACAGCCCTCTCTAAGTTTACAGAGTCAACCTCTTACCCCCAACAATCTGGGTCCTCATTTTATAGACATCGGAAGGATGGAAGGCTGTCAATCTTGAGCCAGTTAGGATCAAACTCCTGGCAGTGGGCAGAGTCAGCCTGCAATACTGCATTCTAACCACTGTGCCACAACAGCACTGTAGCTACTGATTCACTCTTGAAATATATACTACAGTACGCAAAACATCGCAGGATCTTCTGGGGATTTTGTCAAAACACTGAAAGCAGTGCTGTGATGCCATAATGCTGATTTTATCATTCCCCTCCCCCTCTTTGATCAGCCCTGAAGATCCTTCTGCTGCAGAGCTCCTTGGTCACTGGACCAATTAACGTGGATCCTCTTGAGAACTTTAACTAGACACGATTATGGAGGAGCGGTTGAACTGCACACGTCCTTGTCCAACCGTATTGCTTCTCAAAAGAGCAATACACCAACGATCCAATCTTTTTGCATGCAGTTTTTTAAAACCACCTGATTAAATTTGGTCTCAAGCGGTCTTGTCTCTGCTGGTCTTGGCAGTTCTGGCAAGGAAAGGAAGAACATTGTCTTTGGAACCATTTTCCTTCCTACCACACATTTTTGCAAGCCAAATCTTGCAAAGTTTTGACTCCAGCCTCCTCAGCCTGATTGGTTTTGAAATAGGATTTTTCCCCCCTGCATTTTTGCTCTGGGTCCCATGGAATTGTCAGTAATTAATCAGTACAAAATTGGCCACCTGATCCTTATAGTTCACCGATATGTATAATCTTTTCTCTTTTGTGAGCATCTTATACAAATCATTGGAGATAAAAAAAAAAAGAAGTGGGAATCAACCTGACATTTTAAATAAACTTTTTCTCTCTCTTTTTCTGTTTATATAGATATATATTTAAAGCCCACTATATAAACACTGTACAATATGAAATAATTACAAATGAATTCTGCTAAGCTACATAATCCTACGCAAGGTATGACTTCATAATCAATCACTCAATATGCATAGCTTGTGCCTCCTTGCTATCATGGCTTCTTCTTTATCAGCTACATTCCCCCGGTTCCCCAGCAATTCCTACTAATTGCCTGGTATTATTGTCTAATTATCCTTCTCTTAAAACCCAGAGGTATCTCAAGCAGATAGCAGTCTTTATATAGGTAGTCCTCAACTTACAGCAGTTCATTTAGTGACCCCTCAAAGTTTTAACAGCGGTGAAAAAAGTGACTTGTGACTATTTTTCATGCATGACCATTGCAGCATCCGTGTGATCACGTGACCAAAATTCAGATGCTTGGCAACTGATTCATATTTATGACGGCTTCAATGTCCCAGGGTCATGGGATCCCTTCTGCCACTTTCTGACAAGCAAATTCAATGGGGAAGCCAGATTCACTTTACAACCATGTGACTAACTTAACAACTGCAGTGCTTCACTTAACAACGGTGGCAAGAAAAGCCGTACAATGGGGCAAAATTCACTTAACAAATGTTTCACTTAGCAACAAAAATTTGGGGCTCAACTGTGGTCGTATGTTGAGGACTACCTGTACCTCCAACTACTGTCTACAACTTGCTGGGTTATTTCCTATGCCTGACCTACCTCAACGTTACAAATAACGATTTAGCAACTGGGCTGAAGAATCTGCTTGATACTAAATCAGAATTTCTCTACCTTGGCAACTTTAAGAGTTGTGGACTTCAACTCCCAGAATTCCCCAGCCAGCCTGGAGATGAAGGAACAGAGCCTTGGTTGTTGTACGGGTAAAACCAATCCTTTTCCCTCTCTACCCAATCTTCCGCCATTTCCCCTACCCAATCTTGTACCTTGACAATGAAGAAAGTTACGGGCAGAGGATGGAATGTCACTCCTGCTCGTCACGGGCAGGTGCGCCACCGCTTTGTGGTGAAGATGACCTGAAGGATTCCACCGCCCTCTGCAGGACTGGAGTAAGAGCAGGCTGGATCGAGAAGATGGCAATTGATCAGTGATGCAGAGGTGGCCAAACTCTAGGCATACTTTTCACAATGCTTATTTCAGGGAGTTGAAGCTCTGTGTATACATCTGGTCCTTGAAGGACTACATGAATCCCAATTCCATGCTGGAGAATTTTCTTGGACAAAAAGGGAACTTATATTTTTGGGGGGGCTACAGCACAGCCTTCACTAACCTTCTTCAGAATAATCAGGTATCCATTAATGTAATTTCAACTGTTCTCCCTCAGTTGACAAAGGCAAATTGCCAACCAATTTAGACAATATGTAGCAGTACCCAAAAAAATTGCATATGCCAAAAATTGAGAGACAGGCATTGTCCTTAACACTTCTCAGCAATGGAAACACTGAGAAGTGTTTATCTTGATTGTCAAAGGAGGAAAGCAGATTCTTCCTCTTATGCAAACTCTTGTATACTTTTGATTATAATCTGAGGGCAGAATTTAAGAAGGGTGATTAAGCAACCTCAAGCCTGCAAAGTCTCAGTGCGTTGTTTTCGCTTTAAAAAAGGGGTTCTCCAACTTGGCAACTTTAAGGCTTGTGGAGTTCAACTCCCAGAATTCCCCAGCCAGCATGGCTGGCTAGGGAATTCTGGGAGTTGAAGTCCACAAGCCTTAAAGTTGCCAAGTTTGGAGACTCTTGCTTTAAAAGAATGCACTGTACCTCTTGGGACCAAATTCTACGGGGAAAAATATAGAGAATAGGGCTGTGCGGTGCTTTGAATTCAATATCCCAAATTGCTTCAAAATATGTTGAGGTCTGAATCCAAAACTTAAAGCAAGCATGAAAGCAGCCACATCATTAAATAGGAGGCTACCGTGGAGCGGCCTCTGTAGCAGATGTGCAATCCTGAAAAAAGATACAGTTGTATTAATGAGCCACAGAGTGGCCTGTATTTGGGTTCCTACTTACACTGAAGCAACTTTTCAAATCTTGCATAGCCGTAAATCAAAACTGGACCTCAGAACTCCCTCCAATTAAACCCAAAAGCTGTGAAAAACAATGAATTTGGGGGCAGTTTACAGCCCCACACTCACCTAATTAAAAAAATTAGGTGATCTACAAAATACAAAACTCAAAAAACCCCAAGAAGACATAAAAGAAAAACACAAAGCAGTCAAAACATTAAAAATGTGTGGGGTTTTTTGTTACACTTTCTTAATGTTTTGACTGCTTTGTGTTTTGTGTTTTTTTCTGAGTTTTGTATTTTGTATTTTAACTTTGTTCTGAATAAAATAAAAATATAAGTAAAAAAAAAAAATAGGTGATCTTAGGAGAGAGGAATTGGCACTTGTTTTCATTCACTGCCAAATACTGTTATGCTTTTAAAAATTACCATTATATTCCTATGTACATTTAGTGAGTGTAAGCCCAATGAAACTCAATCAGGACTTACTTCCAAATAGGCACAACTATAAAATTAGGTATTTACAAAAGGTGTGTGAATATCAACTTACTTTGGTGGGAAATTTTAATTTTCAAGGCTGCTCAAGGATTTTAAGATGATTAAACCAGGAAGGAAAAGTACACAGTTAGCATCTTTCTGGAAAGAAACCAGCACCTAAAGCCATCCCGCTCTGTTGCTGATGGTTGACATTTTTATCATATTTGGTTATATCAGCTCAAAAATCAGAATTTCCCCATTATTATTTTGCAAACTTTTTTTCTGGATGCACAAGCAATTTTACAGCAATTTTGTTTCTATTTCTTCACAATTAGGGGAAAAGGGGGGGAAAGGAGAAGGAAATGTAGTGTTTTCTCCATGGCAACATTGAGAAAAATTAGCTATAGATCAGAATGCAAAATAACTCAGCAAATTAATTGTTGGCCAGGTTTTGCTGATTTCCCTCGGACATTTGAAACTCTCATGGTTAGAAACATTCATAGCTCACTATCCACACCTTCACCTGGGTGAAAGGTTATTAAAGTGGGGAAATAAATATTCTATCTTCCCACTAAGTGGAGTCAGAATATTCTTCTGGAGAACAGGGGATTCATGTTTTCTACAAGTAGAGTCAAAAGATCTTGCAATGCTGATTCGCCTCCCCCAATGGCTGCTAATGTGGGAGTTTTTCTCAAACTCCCCTTGATCACATCTGAACTGGGACTGCTTGTCCTTTGTCCAACCATTGCCTTCTCTCACTGAACTTGGCTTATTGTTGGGCTTGTCCCGACTCGCTCATTTAGAAAAGAAGAGCCTTTGACTGCCAACAGTAGCAAGGCCCAAGCTCTTCCTACTGGCCATAACATGGCTTGCAAAATAAACTCTGGCCCACGGAATCCTATGCTGTTACGTTGTTCCCCAAGGTGAGCTCCGAAGGATGTGTGGATTCAGGCTCTCATAAGCTGCAGTTAGCACAGCCGCTGAATTCGCAGGCTGGGGGTTATGGTTGTGTTCAGCAGGTTGGGGAAATCTGAAATCTACTGTCATCCTGTTTTTCCCCTTCCCTTGTAAAGTGCTAGCAATTTGTCCCGGTCAATTTGCTTTCTGGAGCTTAGTTGAAACAGTGCTAGAAGCAATGGAGAAAAACTTAAGAATGATTTACATCCTTCTAACTTTGGAAACCACATTACTGGATTTTTCACAGTGGGAAGTCTCTCTTCCCATCCCCTTCTGTGCTCCCTGATGAATGCGTCTCTCTAGAGCAGGGGTCTCCAACCTTGGCAACTTTAAGACTTGTGGACTGCAACTCCCAGAATTCCTCAGCCAGCTTTGCTTTGCTGGCTGAGGAATTCTGGGAGTTGCAGTCCACAAGTCTTAAAATTGCCAAGGTTGGAGACCCCTGCTCTAGAAAGGGCGTTTGCTTACATTTATCCCCATAAATTGATGCTGTCTAAATCTGTCAGGCTCAGGCTGAAATCTTGAGTGGGAATGACTGCAAAGGCCCCCCACCCTCCTTGTATGGTTTAGGGGTAAGGGAAGGTCGCTCCATTTTTCCAGCATGTTGAAAAAAATCCAGATGTCATTTTGACCACTGGGCAAACTCAGGAGAAAGCTGGCCTTCTCCTCCCCCACCCCTCCCCGACCCACCGGGTGTTTCCAAAGATAAGGACCCCTAATGCCCGTCTGCCCACAAAGAGGCCGCCTTAAAACATTGTCAACAACACAACATGGCACGAAAGCAAAGCTCCTGAAGGCTGAGCCGCTCAGAGCAGCCGTGATTTACCTGCCAGGAACGCTGAGTTGCCTAAGCCTGGTGGCAGAAAGGTGGCAGGGTTAAACCTGGGAGACCTCCCCCCTCCCACTGCTCCAAAGGCCGCCCACCGCCCCTTCTTTAATCGGACCACTCGTTCTCATCCAACTCCGAGTCGTCGTCTGATTCGCTGTATTCCACAGCAATCCTTCGGGAGAGGATCGTGGCCACGTCGTTCCCCACCGGCTCTTTCTTGGCTTCCTGTTCCCATTGCTCTTGGACTTTGCGCAGTTGAATTCCTGGGGAGAGAGAAAAGGAAGGTCAGCCTTAGGAAGCAGCTTAAAGGAAGCAGCTTAAAGGAAGGTCAGCTGGTCTGGCACCAGCTGATCTAGCAAGCCCAAGCTGAAGTCTCGGACTGGCTTTACCCCTTTTGTGTGATGTTTTGATCTAATGCAGGGCTCTCCAAACTTGGCAACTTTAAGACTTGTGGACTTCAACTCCCAGAATTCCCCAGCCAGCCATGCTGGGGAGTTGAAGTCCTCAAGCCTTAAAGTTGCCAAGTTTGGAGAGCCCTGGTCTAAAGCAAGAGTTCTCAACTTGGGCCCTAGGACATTTCAAGGGAGCCTGAGGCGGAAACATGTAACGGGGGCCCAGAGCACATGCCAAGAGGGCCACAGAAAAGCAAAGTGTATTAAACTGCAAATACCGTGGGGTCCTTGGTGCTCTCTGAGCTTGGTTGTTTTCTTACAGATGTTTCATTACCTGCAATAGCACGGATGATGTTGCCTAGTTTGGGTAATGAAACGTGTGCAAGAAAACAACCAAGCTCAGAGACCACCACCAAGGACCCAAGCACCACCAAGGACACCTCATTTCAACCCTGAGCTACAAATATTCTCTTTTATTATTACATCAGAAAAAAGCATCAGTTGCATGTCCTTATCTGAGAAGAGATCTGGACAAGGGGGCCACAGGAGAAAAACAAGGTTGGAATTGGATCAAGGGCAAAAAAAATAAATATGGTTGAGAACTATTGATCTGGTGCATTCGTTGCGAGCTTCTAGCATGCTTTTGAAACCCAACCCTTAAATTTTGTGGACAAGAGGCCTTTCCACCACTTCTTTCAAGGTGTTCATGTCAACTCGCGAAGCCTTCCCGATCTGCTCTCAAGTTGCCATAGGCAGGGGGATGGGGAATCGAGCCTCACAGCTGCATCGAGGAGTTTGCACCTCAGTCAAAACAAAGCACATTCCAGCCGGCAAATGTCAAGGCCATCTCCACAGAGATCCACAGTGGCCGGAGGGAGTGACTTCTACAACCCACAAAATTGCTTCGTTGGGGAATGTGACTGATGACACACCTTGGGGGAAGGGGGAAACGGGGTCAGAGCCAAGGCGCGAATTAAGTGAGGTCAGAGTTGGCTTCACTTGGTACGTGCCGACATGACGCTCCTAATAAATAACTGGATTTCTTTTGAACCTCGGCTTGAGATTCATCATTTAATTAGGGCATCGGTCGGAACCCTGACAGTCCACTAACTATACAGGGTGATCACCAGGTCTCTCTTAGCTCGAGTGATGGCACTGAAAATCGATCCATTTACTAACCCCACCCAAGGACGATGGGACCCTCAATAAGGCAAGGCAAAGAAGGCAATTGTGGGCTCCTAGTTCAGGGAGAGAGGGCATCTGATCTCTATCTGCAGCCAACCTGCCATGGCCAACTCACTGCAGGAAAACTCACCACAGGACAAGAGTTACACTAATATCCAAGAAAAGGTGAAATAGAATCATTAAAGAAAGGATGCGAAAGGAGGGACAAAATGAAATGTAAATGACAAAAATTAAAATAATGTTTTAATTATTTTAAATATTTAAATTGAATTGTTGAGTTGTCTCATGGGGAGTTGGCCACGGTGAATTGACCATGGCGAGTTGGCTACAGCGAGTTGTCCCATTCCGCCCCTTGGTTTGGGGGATGGGATGATGTTCTCCTAATTTTGCTTCCTTTGCCAAATGCTCCCTGGCAGAAAATCAGGGTCACTAAAGTGCATCAGCTCAAACTCTGCAGGTAGGTCCAAATCATGGGCAAAGAAAAAAGCATAGACTTACCCCGGCGGATGGCAGCAAGCAGGTCACTCCTGGCATCGGTCATTGGAATCAAGGGCACCGGCTGCTTCCTGGATTCCACCGTCACGGCAAGTGGGGAGGCTGTGTGTGCAGGGGAGGCCGAGATGGTGGGGGGTCCAGGGGGCGGAGGGGGAGGTGCAACAGGAGGTCCCATGGGGCCAGCCTGGGGGGGAGAGGCAGAATAGGGGCAGGGCACAGCAGGGGGAGGGGTAGGCGCATAGGTGGCATGGCTAACTGAAGGGGCAGCATTTGGTGCCATGGCCGAAGGTGCTGAGATGGGGCTATCGAAGGCAGTTTGAGCAGAAGGGATGACTGGGGGTGGGGGCGGAGGAGCAGGTGGCACAAAGTAGTCTGCCATTGGCACTGGTTGAGGACTGCAAAGAGAAGGAAAAGGAAGAAGGTCACCAGAAGGCAGGGCAAGAAACAATGGATGGAAACTAAGCAAGGAGAGAAGCAACCTGGAACTAAGAAGAAACTTCCCAACAGTGAGGACAATTAATCAGTGGAACAGCTTGCCACCAGAAGTTGTGGGTGTTTCATCACTGGAGGCTTTCAAAAAGAGACTGGACAGCCAATTGTCTGGAATGGTATAGGGCCGTGATGGCGAACCTATGGCACGCGCACCACAGGTGGCACGCGGAGCCATATCTGAGGGCACACGAGGCGTTGCCCTATGTCAGCTCCAGTGCGCATGCGTGCGCTGGGCAGCTGATTTTCGGTCTTGGGGAAGGCCATTTTCGCCCTCCCCAGGCTTCAGGAGGCTTCCCTGAAGTCTCCGGAGAGCGAAAAACGGCCCAACGGGCAAACCGGAAGTCCATTTTCCAAACTTCTGGTTAGCCCATTGGGCCATTTTTCGCACTCTGGAGGCTTTAGGGAAGCCTCCTGTAGCCTCCGGAGGGTTAAAAACGGCCCAACGGGGGGGGGCATGCGGGGGGTTGCGCGCATGTGCAGTACGCCGTGTATGGGGGGGTTGTGTGCTGGCACATGCACGCACTAGTGCGTGTGCACGCTATTTTTGGCACGCAAGAAGAAAAAGGTTCGCCATCACTGGTATAGGGTCTCCTGCTTGAGCAGGGGGTTGGACTACAAGACCTCCAAGGTCCCTTCCAACTCATTCTATGTTCTAAATAAGCCATTTTCAGCTTTAATCCCATCAAAACAAAGGCATTTCATGGGAGGGAGGGGCTGTCCAGTTGTGGGGTCCCCCAACGCATAAAACGAACCAGAAAACTAACTGGGAGAAGCTCCAACAAGCTCTCTTTGCCTAACTCCCTTTGTCTTTTGGGGGGACAGGTGGGGGAGGGGCCCCAGAAGAGTCAAGACTGCAGCTGCAAACCAGTGGTTAGAGCCCTACACCTTCTCAGCCTGCTCTCTTGCTCTTTTTGGCTTCTGCAAGGCAAAGGGCATAACATTAAAGGTAGTCCTCGACTTACGCCCACAATGAAGCCCAACATTTCGGTTGCTAAGTGAGAGCATTCTTAAGTGAATTTTGCCCCATTTTACCACCTTTCTCGCCACAGTTGTTAAGTGAATCACTGCAGTTGTTGAGTTAGTAACACGGTTGTTAAGTGAATCTGGATTCCCCATTGATTTTGCTTGTCAGAAGGTCGCAAAAGGGGATCACGTGACCCCGGGACATTGTGACTGTCATAAATATGAGTCAGGGTCCAAATTTTGATCACGTGACCACGGGGATGCTGCAATGGTCACGAGTATGAAAAATGAGCGTAAGTCACTTTTTTCAGTCCCATTAAACTGTCACTAAATGAATGGTTGTAAGTTGAGGCCTACCTGTATATGATCACCTGAATTATGCCGTTAATGCAACGTTTGCACTATTTGCAAAA
This sequence comes from Thermophis baileyi, assembly GCA_003457575.1. Classification (NCBI taxonomy): domain Eukaryota; kingdom Metazoa; phylum Chordata; class Lepidosauria; order Squamata; family Dipsadidae; genus Thermophis; species Thermophis baileyi. Next base: position 43,259 of record QLTV01002826.1, read on the forward strand.
TGATATCATGATGTTAATTGCCCCTCCTTGGAGAGACCAATGTTTTAGAGCAGGGGTCTCCAACCTGGGCAAGCTTTGCTGGCTGAGGAATTCTGGGAGTTGAAGTCCACAAGTCTTAAAGTTGCCAAGGTTGGAGACCCCTGTTTTAGAGGACACCTTTAGGAAAGTTTGCAAAAAAAAAAAAAAACCATTTCATATTGATAAACCATTATTTTTACCTGGGAAAGATTTGCACTTATAATTAGCCTTGGGGCTCATCCTTATGCTACTAAAATCCTCATGTCTGTAACCTTTAACTGGGTCAAAACCGTGCATCGTAGGGCAAAACCTTTCAACCGAACAACCTCAAGTGGGCTAACTTACAGAACGGGACTCCCGTGGAATTGAAAATTGGCAAATTTTATAAAACATTTTATGACCTAAAATGCTCACAAAGCACTTTATGACATAATACGAAATGTTGTAAAGCATTTCCTGGGGCCAACTGCTGTTGTTTGACTGTGCTGTACAATTCGACATGGGATACTTTGAAGGCAGGCTCACCTCTGAACATCTCCCTGAATTTTTAAGAACTTTTCCAGTACAGGGAGTCCTCGACTTACAACGGTTCGCTTAGTGACCATTTGAAGTTACAATGGCACTAAAAAAGTGACATGACCATTTTTCACATTTACAACCGTTGCAACATTCCCATGGTCATGTGATCAAACTTCAGACCCTTGACAACCGACTCACATTTATGACGGTTGCAGTGACCCCCAGGTCACGTGATCCCCTTTTGCGACCTTCTGACAAGCAAAGTCAATGGGGAAGCCAGATTCACTTAACAACCGTGTTACTGACTTAACAACTGCAATGATTCACTTAACAAATGTGGCAAGAAAGGTCATAAAATGGGGGCAAAACTCAACGAATTTCTCACATAGCAACATAAATTTTGGGCTCACTTGTGGTCGTATGTTGAGGACTACCTGTACCTTAGAATAGTGATGGCTAACCTTTTTGGTGTCGCGTGCCGAAAGCAATGCAATGCGCGTGCGACACGCCCCCGTGCTCCCCCCACCTCCGTGCATGCGCACGTGAACCCTGCGGCCCCCGTGCATGCACGTGCATCTCCCGCACATGCACGGCAGAGACCCGAAAATCAGCTGGCCGGCGGGAGGCGTGCGCGCATGCGCAGTGGAGCTGAGGTGGGGCGACGGCTGGCGTGCCATCAGAGAGGGCGCTGCGTGCCACCTCTAGCACGCGTGCCATAGGTTGGCCATCACGGCCTTAGAAGCTCTGCCATTGTTGAAGAGATTGAGGAATTTCGTAAGGAAATCTCTCTGAAACGATAACCCAGCAGATCATGGGTTGTCTAATATAAAATAGCCTTAGCTGACTAAATTCCTTTCCGCCCTTCAGTTTTGGATCGCCCATTTCCTTGATGTTAATTTAGAGAGAAGCTTCTTAAGGCAAGACGGTTCAAGCTTTCTAAACCCATTGAGTGCCCTTTAAAGCTTTTTATTTCCTGCAACCGATGCATTTTTATTCCACATAATCAATGAATGCCGATCTGTTCTAATATTTGCTCCTTTTGTCTCTAGGCATTGAAAATAAAGGTCAGGGCTGTTTCTATGTTCACGTGATCCAGGCAGTATTGCTCACCTTAAAATACGCTGCTGTCTTTTGCTGCCCACAAGATAATGACCTTAGACGATGTTCTAACCAAAAAAGGCAAGGGTTTTTCCTGCAAGAAGCCATTTCTCTGAATCTCATTCGTAATTCAAATCTGTGCTTTGCATTATAATATCTCTTGGCTACCTTTAAATAAGACGAGGATTGTACTGCTTGACAGGCTTCCAAGACCAGATTGGACAGTCATTTGTCCAGGATGGCATAAAATCTCCTGCCTTGACCAGGAGGTTGGACTAGAAGACCTCCAAGGTCCCTTCCAGCCCTAGGATTCTATGAAATATTTTCTGAAATCCACCATGCATTGGCCTATTTGGAATTGGGCCGTGTGAGTGGCTAGCAGGAGCGCATGTGCACCTGCGTGCAGCTCACCTTGTGTGAGAGGCGGGCCGGCGCACATGCATGCAAATACCCACCGGCCCACTGCTTGTGCAAGTTGAGCTATGCACATGCGGTCATTCATGTGACCCAATTCCGAATAGGCCATGACCCGGAAGTGGGCCACCGCCCAGGGATTGGGGAAGAACCCCTGGTCTACAGTGTCAATTGAGGCTGCTGTCCATGGTCCTGAAGTCCTATTTGTTTTTGTTCGTTGTTTTCTTCAGATGTTGAGCATGGAATTGCTGTTTTATTTAGAACATAGAATAATACAGTTGGAAGGGACCTCAGAGGTCTTCTAGTCCAGGGGTCTCCAACCTTGGCAACTTTAAGACCTGTGGACTTCAACTCCCAGAATTCCTCAGCCAGCAAAGCTGGCTGAGGAATTCTGGGAATTGAAGTCCACAAGTTTTAAAGTTGCCAAGGTTGGAGACCCCTGTTCTAGATAGTTCTTGACTTACAACCATTCAGTTTAGTGTCCCTTTAAAGTTACAGGAGCCCTGAAAAAAAGCGACTAATGATTGGTTTTCCTTTCAACTGTCATAGCATCCCCTCGGTCACATGGTCACATGATGGAAGAAAATAAAAATAAAAAAAAATTCAAAAATAAAAAAACTTCAAAAAAAGGCGGCCCGCACGGACCGGCACCGACCGATCCGGTTCGGTGACATCATCGTGATGTCACCAGCAGGCCACTACCAGTTCGGGAGAACGGGTCCGAACCGGAGGAACCCACCCCTGCCTACACCATTTCAGACAAATAGCAATAGCAATAGCACTTAGACTTATATACCGCTTTACAGTGCTTTACAGCCCTCTCTAAGCGGTTCACAGAGTCAGCATATTGCCCCCAACAATCTGGGTCCTCATTTTACCCACCTCGGAAGGATGGAAGGCTGAGTCAACCTTGAGCCGGTGAGACTTGAACTGCCAAACTGCAGCTAGCAGTCAGCTGAAGTAGCCTGCAGTGCTGCACTCTAACCACTGCGCCACCTCGGTTAAGTGACTGGACAAATGGTTGTCCAGTCTCTTTTTGAAAGCCTCCAGTGATGGTGCACTCACAACTTCTGAAGGCAAACTATTCCATTGGTAGATTGCTCTCATCATTAGGAAATTTCTCTTTAGTTCTAGGTTGCTTCTCAAATAAACATAAATGTATGCATATTTGGCCATGGTCAATGCTATGCATGTCATTATTGTAGCATCGACATGGAAATACAAAGGGGCAGGAGGACTTTCCCCTTTTTATGCAAGTCCACCTTCAAGTCCTGCTGATTACAAAGTGTACGGGGCTGGGGGAATAGCCTCAAGGACAAAAGGAAGGGTAAGAGGGACCTGAACCGGGTCCAAGAAGGCAACTTGAGAAAACATTTCAGACAAGCTCCTCCCTCATTTGCACAAAGATAGAGGGAGGGGGAAGCACATTCAGATTTGCAAGATTTGGTTACTATAGCTTTACAATAAAAGTGACTTAGATGTCATTGGTTTATTAGTCTGGTCTACCTTGTAGATTTTGTGCAGTTTTCTCATCAATACCTACAAAAGTGTTTTGCCATTGCCTTCTTCCTAGGGTTGAAAGTGACTGGCCCAAGGTCACTCTACTCATCTGCGCAGAACTAGAACTCATGCTCTCCCAGTATCTAACCTGGTGCCATAACCGCTACACCAAACTACCGTGTTTCCCCGAAAATAAGACCCAATTGGAAAATGAGTCCTAGCATGATTTTTTCTCAGGATGCTCGTAATTATAAGCCCTACCCCAAAACTAAGCCCCAATTAAGATCGTCAGCCAGACGGACGCATTTAGTACCGTATTTCCCCGAAAATAAGACCCAACCAGAAAATAAGTCCTAATGCATTTTTTTGGAGCAAAAATTAATATAAGACCCAGTCTTATATTTGGGGAAACACAGGTAGTCCTCTTCCTTAACATTAGGTGGACATGGTGGTGGTCCTACCACTACACAAGTTCACGTGGAGAACCTCCTATAAGATGGAGAAATGAATAAAGGCCTCAGTGCCAAGTGGAGTATTACAGTGAGGGATACATAAACATCTGTTGAAGTGGACATCAACACAATCCAAATGATTAAAAGGTGAAAGTGAAGTGAAAGTCCAGCTCTTGACAGCCTATTGCTTTCCTATAGTCTTTGTTGTCTTCCTTTTTTCCTCCTAGAATTGACTTGGTCTTAAAGCACAACTGCCAACGCTAGCTTGTTATGTGAGGTTCAACTACATTTACTGATGCTTTTAAATTATTCTGTCCTTAATGGGGAGATTCCCCCTTAGGTCCTACATCCTTGTAATTGTGTCTTGTTTAGCAAGGAAAGGAACCTTCCATGCATTCTGTTATGTTCTCCTTCCCTTTTGGCCCGTGGACATCTTTCTATAGTAAAAAGAACAGTTTTAATCAGGAAGAAACCAATAATTGAAATTCTGCTGGGTAAAGAAAATGGAATAATGAAGGGGTAATTAGAGGGTCCATTTATCAATACTGACATGACTACACTGAAAGTGAAGCAATTAGAAGCAGAAAGACCAGAGAGAAGGCTGCCAGTTGTAGAATAATATAACATTAAATTATTTGCAGAATGGGAAACACTTTTTAATTCCATCAAAAGGAATGCAGAAATGCAATGCCTCACCAGCACTTACTAGACAGTCTAATATACAAGCAAGCTCCATGAGAAATTTGTAGATTGGCTTTATTAAAATGTGAATCATTTCCTCAGCCAACCTAAGGAAATAATTCACATTTTAATAAAAGCTATTGTGTTCAAATGTCCTGAATCAATCTGCCAATGATACACAATTTACCAAATTTTGCGAGCAGTTCATTTAAAAACAACAACCCTTCAGTTGTAAAAATTCACATATTGGAGAAAACGGGCATAAAAACATATAAAATTAAAGAAACGTTAGCAGAAAATCACACCGTGTTATGGAAAGACTTTCAAAAAATGCCTCTTCCAAGAAAATAGATAACATGCGTCATTTTCAAACAAAAGAGTATAAAAATCCCTAACAGGTTTCGTGCCAGGGATAAATTGATTTGGAAACTGATTTTATTAATTTATAATAAGAACAATGAGAAATAATGAAATGCCATCATTCTGCTTTGCCTTGGAACACGGAAAGGCTGGTTGAAAGATTCCCCATAGCAACCGCCTGCCTTCTCAGCTGAGAAATCCCAGCCTTTGCAGCGGGGGAAACGTACATTCTTGTGAATTCGCTCTGAGCCAAAATGTGCTGCACTTCCCAAGACGAGGCATTCATCAGGGAGGACCAAGAGATCCCTGTCTGGAGGCAGAGGAAGCCAGGAGAGAAAATCGCTCCCAGGCAGAAGCTCCTTGTGTTGATTGCAAGTAGTCCTTGACTTACAACAGTTCACTTAGCGACCATGCAAAGTTACAACGGCACTGAAAAAAGTGACATGACCATTTTTCACACTTACGACCATTGCAGCATTCCCATGGTCACGAGATCAAAGTTCGGACACTTGGCAACTGGCATGAATTTACGATGGTTGCAGTCAGGGGTGAAATTCAAAATTTTCCCCTACCGGTTCTGTGGGCGTACACTTAACAACTCTGGCAACAAAAGTCATAAAATGGGGCAAAATGCACTTAACAACTGTCTCACTTAGCAACAGAAACTTTGACTTCAATTGTGGTTGTAAGTCGAGGACTACCTGTACCAGGGGTGAAATGCTCCCGGTTCGGGCGTACCTGCCGGTGGTCAGAGAGCCGGTAGCGACGGCAGCGCGAGGCTTCGCCCACCTGCCCGGACGCCGCCATTTGGGTTCTTTTACCCTCTGCGCATGTGCAAAGCGTTCTGCACATGCGCAGAGGGTGAAAAAGCGCGTGTTTCCGAACCAGTAGGGAAGGTAAGTAGATTTCACCGCTGGTCAGCAGTATTTATACATATATTTTCCAAATTTATAATTAGTAAAAAAGAGAAATGGGAGAATTTTCAGCTTCCTCTGTACCACAACTTCTTAAAAGTCTTTTATAGAAAAGGAGGTGCACCACATTGAATGCAAATCCATGTTAGCTAATTCTCTTTTCTTCACTGCCAGTTTGCTCAGTGCTGCGCCACACGGGCGGTTCGTGCGCGCTTCGTGCATGAGCAGTGCTTAAAAAAAGCTTCTGCACATGCGAAGAAGCAAAAAACAAGATGGTGGTGCCTAAAGAAGAAGAAGAAGCAAAAAACAAGATGGCGGTGCATATGCAGTGCTGAAATCTGCACAGGGTAAAAGAACTCAAATGGCGGCGCCCGGGCGGGTGGGCGAAGCCTCGCGCTGCCATCGCTACCGGCTCTCGTTCTAGTGACCCAGGCCACCAAATTACTACCGGTTCTGTAGAACCGGTCCGAACTGGGAGGAACCCACCTCTGAAGCAAAGTCAATGGGGAAGCCAGATTCACTTAACAACCGTGTACTAGCAGGCACGCCTGAACCCGGAGCATTTCACCCCTGACCTGTACTCTTAATCCTGTGCCAAGATCCATTTTTAATCCATTTTTAATTGGCTAAATCGATACCCTGGATGGCAACCTTTTCCACTAGCCAAAGAAAGAATGAATTCTGCATCCATGCAAAAAGCCAACAAGGAGCTTTTGGCACAGAGAAGCCCCGGATTGGGGCCCTTTTTCAGCATGTGTTCATTTAAAAAGCCAGGAAAAACGGACTGCTGGTTATTAAAGTTAGATGAGAAAAGGGCAGGTTTGAGGATAAACAAATATCAACCATCGCTTATGACATAAGATCAGCAACAATTGCTCTAAAAATCTCAGTGTTTTCTGAGCCAAAGGGGAAGGTCAACTCCTTTAACAGGTTGCTCATAGATGATACAGGTAGTCCTCAACTTACAACCGTTCATTTAGTGACCGTTCGAAGTTACAACGGCACTGAAAAAAGTGGCTTATGACCGTTTTTCACACTTATGACCGTTGCAGCCTCCCCATGGTCATGTGATCAGAATTTGAATGCTTGCAACTGACTTGTATTTATGACGGTTGTAGCATCCCAGGATCACGTGACCCACCTTTGAGACCTTCTGACAAGCAAAGTCAATGGGGAAGCCAGATTCGCTTAATAACCGTGTTAGTGACTTAACAACTGCAGGGATTCACTTATAACTGTGGCAAGAAAAGTCCTAAAATGGGGGGAAATTCACTTAACAGATGTTTCGCTTAGCAATATAAATTTTGGGCTCAGTTGTGGTTGACGGCTACCTATATCTGTGATGGTGAACCTATGGCACGCGTGCCCGAAGTGGCACGTGGAGCCATGTCGCCTGGCACGCATGACGTCGCCCGTTCCTCTTCCGGGTTTCTGGCGCGCATGCGCACGGGGCGATCAGTTGGCCTTTGTGCATGCGGCAGTGCCGAAAACCGGAAGAACTGGTCTTCCATTTTCCGGCGTGAGCATGCATGCCGGCCAGCTGATCGGCGCGTGTACATGCGCAGCAGTAACCGGAAACCAGAAGTACATTTTCCAGCGTGCACATGCCCCCTGGGCAACTCCTCTTCCTGGTCACGGCCCAGACGAGTGCGCGCGTGAAGTGCTCCCTTTTCGGCACTCGGTGCTGCCCGCGCGCACACGCGCTTCCTTTTCGGCACTCGGTGCCGAAAAGGTTCGCCATCACTGACCTATATGTTCATGAAGGTGACAGAGCCCTGTTGACGCAAACAGAAATGTCACTACGCAGCCTGGCCTCTGTTTGAGAGCTCTGGTTGGGGATGGCTGGAATTTTTCCAGGGTTATGGGCTAAGCAGCCCTCCTGGCTTGGCCTGAGATAGAAATCTCCCACGACCCCAGTTGGCTGAAATAATGAACACACACCAGGAGGGAGCTTCCTTTCTTGCTATCCAACAGGTATTATTTAATTTCTCAGGGTGGTCAAGAGGTACCCCCCATCAAAGGATATCACTCTAGGCCACAGGTGTCCAAACTTGGCAACTTTAAGACTTGTGGACCTAAAGCTCTGCTGGCTGGGGAATTCTGGGAGTTGACGTTGCCAAGTTTGGAGACCCCTACTCTAGCTGGTATTTTCTAATGGTGATTTCAGGGCACCGAATCTTATTTGGGGCCCATCCATAAATACACGGCAAAGAAAGGGGTTATAATCTGGTTCCTGAAGTCCACCCCTAGAACAATTTACATCCCATTTCTGCAGTCCTGGAACGAGGCATTTTTCCACCCGGGAACTTCAGAAAACACCCAACTCTTCCTGCTTAAGGGGAAAGTCATGACGAACAGACCAAAGAAAGTAGACCAGAATCCATACCCATAGTCCTTGATTATCTGAGGTCGTGGTCCATTTAACATGGTCTCGGGTGGCTGTGGCACATGGGGCTGCTGTACCCGGTTGAGGCTGTTCTGCCGGCTTCCCACTGCCGAGGGCCTGAAGATCTGATCCTGGACCTGAGTAGCCACCAGCACCACCTCTTTGTTCTCGGTGGCCAGGTGTGTGGCTGGAGCCATCATCTGTTGGCCAGGATGGTTAGGACTGGCTGGGTAGGAATGATCAGCTACATCGGATGCATAAGATCTGTTGCAGACAAAAACAGCAAGAGGTTGTACACCTGGAGGGCAGGGATGGGGGGACGAGCAGAGGATCCAATTGATGGGAGGGATTTGATGGTATCTATCACCTCTTGGAACCAAGGGTTTGGTGTGCCAAAAGCTGTACTGTTGAAATGTGCAAGCATGGAGCAGGAGCAGGAGGAGGAGGAGGAGGAGAAGGTAATGGTGGGGAAGGAGATGAATGTAGAGATGGAGGAGGAGGAGAAGGAAGGTAAAGTTGAAGGAGGAGGAAGAGATAAAGGAGAAGGAGGAGGAGGAGAAGCACGAGAAGGAGGAGAAAGAGAAAAAGAAGGAGAAGGAGAAGGAGGAGGTAATGGTGGGGAAGGAGAAGGAGATGAATGTAGAGATGGAGGAGGAGGAGAAGGAAGGTAAAGTTGGAGGAGGAAGAGATAAAGGAGAAGGAGGAGGAGGAGGGAAGGAGATGAAGGTGGAAGAGGAGGAGGAAGAGGAGGAGGAGGAGGAGGAGGAAGAGGAGAAGGTAGAAGAGAAAGAGGAATAGAGTGTGGAGGGAGATGGAAATAGAGGGAAAGATGACAGGGGAAGGAAAGGAAGAGGAAGGGGAAGGGACAGATGGGAAGCATGCAGCAAAGGTGGTGCAAGCACAATTCCACATCTTCCAAATGGTGCCATTAACTGCTCAGCTCAGCACCACATTGATCCAGCCAACCCCTCGCCCCAATTCAGCAGTCCCTGAGCAGCAGATATTGGGATTCGTTCTTTTAAAGAAAGGCACAGATTCCCCTGGCCCTGCACCTACCCAAAAGGCAGGCTCTCTTCCACCAAAGCGTCCCCAAAGCCCTTGAAAGTCAAACCAAAGGAAAGCCAAAACCACAAAGCCAAGCAAGACAAGGCAGCCAAAGCAACGAAGGAGGCCAAGCGAGGTGTGTCATTCACAAAACCTGCCTATTATCTGGGGACAGTGATCCTTCCGATGAAGCCATGTGATATGGGGATGGTGAGAACCTGTTATCCGGCCGGAATTCTTTATCGTAAGCCATCATGTTCCACTCCAGCCGCCGGTTGCGCGCCTTTCGCACTTTCTTCACCTCCCGGGTGGAATCCTCAACCAGTCGCTGCTCCTGGAGGGCGTTGGATGGGGAAGAAGAAAGAGCCGTCAGCCTTCCCCACTGAGATGGCTCCAAAGTCCCCTCCACCCCAGTGACAAAATACAGCGTATTCTTGGTGAAGGAACATGGGGGAATCCTCTCCGTCCCTCCTCAACCCCTGCTCTGATTCCCACCATGGACGAATGGCTGCAAAAGTTGATGGGCTTAGCAGAGATGGCTAAAATGACTGCTCTGATCAAAGAAAAGAAGGCAATTAGTTTTGCTTCCACTTGGAAACCACTTCTGGACTTTGTGCTTGAGGTGGGGAAAAAATGAAACTTTTAATTTTGGATTTTGCTGATTAGATTTGTCATTATAGAAATAACTAGTATATATTATCATATAAAACTAAAATGTTGAGGTTCCATGTTATTATCTTATTCTACTGAACCAAAAGGAGTCGTAGGTCAATACTTATCTTTTTTTTCTTTTCCCCTTTCCCCTAGATGTTTTCCTTTCTTCCTTCTCCTTCCCTATTTTCCTATCATTCTCATTTCTCTTTGTATTTTTGTATTTTATATTTTGATAAACTAATAAAAATTTGCAGCACATCCCTGCTGAGTTACCTGTAGTGCTGGACCCTACAACGAGTGGGAATGGGAAAGAAAATTTGAAAGGACACACCTATTTTCTTTATAAAAAAAAAGTGAGATTCATAAAATCATAAAGCTGGCAGGGACCTTAGAGGTCTTCTAGTCCAACCCCCTGCCAAAACGGGCATCCTTATACCATCCTAGACAAATGGAATTTCTTTTTGAAAACCTCCGGTGATGGAGCACCCACAACTTTGGGAGACAAGCTGTTCCATTGATTAATTGTTCTCCCTATCAGGAATTTTCTCCTTAGTTCCACATGAACATCTTCCTGTCTTCTGTTATTTCTGGATGGAGATCTATGGAGATTCTCAGTCATCCAGGTCATGGTTGTCCCAAAGGTGCTTTTTTCAAGAAAAAAGCACCTTTGGGACAACTGGATTTTTTGGTTTTTCTTTGAAGACTTTTCGCTTCTCATCCAAAAAGCTTCTTCAGCTCTGACTGGTTGGTGGGGAACGGAAGGATTTATACTCCTTGCAGACAGCTGGTCATTTGCATCCTTTTAGAGGGTCATTGAGGCCACTTGGAGGTTTGCCTGTGCCCTCAGGGTCACCTGAATGGTGCAAATGGGTGTGGAGCCTTCTTGGAACTGCTGAAAGGACTGTGTTGTAGACTGGAGATAGATGATGTCGCATCCCTCCCCCTCTGTTGAGAGAGGGCTGCTCAATTTTGACATAGATGGCCTCTTTGACCCCTCTTTCAAACCAGCCATCCTCTCTGTCCAAAATATGGACTTTGCTGTCTTCAAAAGAGTGGCCTTTGCCTTTTAAATGCAGATGGACTGTGAATCTTGTCCTATGGATGAGATGTGAAATGTCTTCAAAGAAAAACCAAGGAAATCCAGTTGCCTCTTGAAAAAACGCACCATTCTGGATGGAGGTTTAGCTGCATCTACCTGTACAGCTAGTCCTCGACTTACAACCATTTGTTTAGTGACCATTCAAAGTTACAACAGCACTGAAAAAAGTGACACACGTGACTGTTGCAGCATCCGCACAGTTGCATGATCAAAATCTGGAGACTCGGCAACCAGCATACTGTATATTTACAATAATTGTGGCATCCTGGGATCATGTGATCGCCACCTGCAATCTTCCCGGCTGGCCTCCGACCGGGAAAATCAATGGGGGGAGCTGGATTCGCTTAACAACTATGTGACTCACTTAACAACTGCAGTGGTTCAAAAATTGTGGCAGAAAAGGTCGTAAAATCAATCTGCAGAGATCCTCAGTCATCCAGGTCACAGCTGTTTCAAAGATGCTTTTTCAAAAGGCAACTGGACTGTTTTTTCCTCGAGGAAGAATAAGAAGACGTTTCGCTTCTTATCCCAGAGGCTTCATGGGTTCTGGCAGAATGAGGGAGGAGCTATGGAGGGATTAGTTCATTCGGGTTGTAAAATCAGGAGCAACTCACTTAACCACCTGATCCCCATTGTGGATGTAAGTCAAGGAGCACCTGGACTACCTGCCAGGAATTCCAGGTTCTGCAGCTCTTTTTACCTTCTGCCTGCGTTTCTCTTTCCTCTTGTCCTCTGTGGCTTGCAACATCTTCTCTTTCCACAAGTTAAAGAAATATGACGGGTCCGTATAGAATTTTAAGCCATCTTTCTTATCGTCTCTGAAACAGCAAGCAGGAGGAAAGGAGGGCAAGGAAGAGAGCAGGGAAAGGAGAAAAGGAGAGTTGCTTATTATGGGCAGAGGTGCAGCGCCACCTACTACTATTGCTTCGATCCTTTGCCCTGAGCAGCTCAGTCAAGTGAAGGGGGCAAGGAACCTTAGCGAGTGGTTTTAATTTCAGAACAAGAAAAAGATTTTTGAAAAAGAAAGAATGTAAAAAGAAATGTGCTTCTGCAACAGAACATTTTAATCATCATATATACTCAAGAGAAATCTCAGTATCCCAAGATCTTGATGTTAAGTAATCCAGCAGCTCAGAACAAAGAGAAAATAAAGAAATGACAGGAAATCAGGAGGAGGAGGAGGAAAAACCTTTTCTGAGTTCTTCTCAAGAAGATAATGAGGGAAGGGAAGGGAAGGGAAGGGAAGGGAAGGGGAGGGGAGGGGAAACTGCATAATTCATTTTGGATAATAAGCACTCTCACTTCATTTCTCTCCACATTCAAAGTGGTAAAAGAGGAAGTAAAGAAGTAAAAAACGCACTCTTATTTGTCTTCTGGTAAACAGGTAATTTATAATTGATGAATTATCAGCATAGCAGGTTTTTGAAAGGGTCCAACAAATTCTCACAACATTCCAAATGTATTCACTGGACCAAGAAAGTTGGAGAATTAGTGTTCATTTTGTCCCAAACTGACTTTTTTTTTTTTAGGTTCAGCTGCTATAATACTTTGTTTTCCAAGAAACAGTGCATAGAATTGTAGTGTTTGTTTTCATTCCAGAGAAATGTCATCTCTTCCAGAACAGATATGAATTTCAAGAAGCATAATACAGACTAACTGCTCTATCAGCATATACTATGTCCAAACTAGACTAGATTTTTGAATTCACCTACACTAAATTATACAATAAAAATGCCTTTTGTATCCATGTTATTTTATACTCATGCCTACAGTTGTTTTACTTCCTAATAACAAAAAAAGGCATGTAGTATTTTCATCTTTAGAAAACTCGAGCAAAGGAAGAGAGGGAAAGGGAGAGGGGGAAGGGGAAGAGGAGGAGGAGGAAAAACCTTTTCTGAGTTCTTCCCAAGAAGATAATGAGGGAAGGGAAGGGGAGGGGAGGGGAGGGGAGGGAGGAGATGTAGAAGGAGAGAGGGAAAGGGAGAGGGAGAGGGGGAGGAGGAGGAGGAGGAGGAAGGGGAAGAAGCGGAGAATGGTGGAGTCCTGCAAGAACATTGAGATGCAGAATCCTGCAAGTCCCACTTTTATAGAGTTACTGTACCCTACATTTTGTACAGAATAAATACTGTCTTGAAATTTGGGCAAATTAGAGTTGCTTAGTCCATAAAGAAAGCGAGAGAGAATGTCTCAATGCAAGAGGCTTTAAGCAATAATTCTCCAAATGTTTTCTTAGTTGTAAGCTGCCTAGAGTCGCATATAAACCTAATAAAGCAAAGAAATCAATAAATCCCCCCTCTTGTCATAATCCAAGCTATAAATTGATAATAAACTTTTGAAGGTTGCTGTAGCCCTCCCCCAAGGCTTTCCTGGACCTTCCACCTTGTGCAACTGTTGTCGTAAAGACCTCTAGGCAACAACCTCCAGCCTATCCCTGGTCAAAGTCCTTCCTCTAAGACAGGGTCTCCAGCCTTGGCCCCTTTAAGACGTGTGGACTTCAGCTCCCAGAATTCCCCAGCCAGCGTGCCTTGTAATGGATGCAAAGCCACCAGCAGTGTCCCTCTCCCACTCTACCTGTACGGAGTGAGGATATTCAAGGGCGGAGGCTTATCACAACGCTGGTACATCTCCATCACAGGATTGGGGATCGAATTGCGCGACACCACCTGCTGGTTCTGGATGGTAGAGCTCTTGAAAGCTTTGCGCATGTTGATATCCTGCAGGGAGACTGGAAGACACAAACCAGCCGCTCTTTAGGATATGCTCATGACCCTATCTCATACACAAAACACACAGGCACACACACACACACACACACACACACACACACACACGGCCCCTTGCAAAACCTGATGGATTATCCTAAAGGTGCTTTTTCAAGAGGCAATGGGACTTCCTTTGTTTTTCATTGAAGACGTTTCGCTTCTCATCCAAGAAGCTTCTTCAGTTCTGACTGAATGGTGGCGGATGGAAGGGTTTATATTCCTTGCAGTCCTCTGGTCGTTAGCACTCTCTCTGAGAGCCACTTGAGGCCACTTCCACCACCAATTGCACTATTCAGGTGATTCTGAGGGCAAGATAAACCTCCAAGTGGCCTCAACGACTCTCAGAGAGAGTGCTAACGACCAGAGGACTGCAAGGAATATAAATCCTTCCATCCGCCACCATTCAGTCAGAACTGAAGAAGCTTCTTGGATGAAAAGGGAAACGTCTTCAAAGGAAAATCAAAGAAAATCCAGTTGCCTTTTGAAAAAAAAACACCTTTACCTGGATGATTGAGAATCTCCATTAAACAACCTGCTGGATAGTTGATAGCAAGATACTGACAGTTACCAACAATTTTAAATGTGATTTTATTAATAACTGGCTTTTAGCCAGCAGACGATAGGAAGCAGAAAGACTGTCATAAGTAAAAATCTATTATTATATTGTGTGCTATGCAGAAAGTTAGGGGGAAAAAATAAGTCTACAGCATTAAGACTAAATAACTCACTAAAAGTTGGAGTGAGGAGAGGGGGCTCTTCTCGTACCTACTATCAAGGCTGGGTGGATTTTGCACACAATCTCAGACAAGGTGGCCCTGCCGTGACTTACAAAGCCATCTTTGCCAGGAGACAATAAGGAGGCATTGAAGGGGAGGTGGGAGGGGATGATATTTCTCGAGGGAGTGGATGAAATATGACTCAGAGAGAAAAAGAGAAAAAGGCTAGGCTGAACAATAAAAATCTACTCAATCTGACCGTCATCTCAAAGGTGCTTTTTCAAAAGGCAACTGGGCTTTGTTTTCCCTTGAAGATGTTTCGCTTCCCAATTCTGACTGAATGTGGAGAATGGAAGGATTTGTATTCCTTGGGGGCATCAGGTCGTTCCATCCTCCACCATTCAGTCAGAACAGAAGAAGCTTCTTGGATGAGAAGCGAAACGTCTTCAAGGAAAAACAAAGAAAGTCCAGTTGCCTTTTGAAGAAGCGCCTTGGGGGCAACCAGGACCTGGGTGATGGAGAATCTTTCTAAATCTGACCATCAGTACCTTCTTCCACTGTGGAGTCCAGCTGAGTGACCTTGATCACCAAAAGATCCACCCGTTCCTGCAAGGAGTTCATCCGCAAATAAAAGCTATTGGCTTCGTTGAAGAGTTCTCCAAAAATATCTTCAGCATGTCTGCCTGAGAGGAGGAGTTAAAAGAGAAGCCCGTTTGAGGTCTGCAGAGATAGAGATGGCCTTCAAAAATGGTTTTGGGAAACTGGAAGGAGAAGCCATCATAAACAGTCACCAGGTGAGATGTTCTAGATTAGTGTTTCTCAGCCTGGGTGACTTTAAAGATGGGTGGACTTCAACTTCCACAATTCCCCAGCCGGCTTTGCTCTCTCTAGTCAGCCAATCAGATACAGGTAGTCTTCAACTGATGACCGCAATTCAGCCCAAAAATTTCTATTGCTAAGCAAGACAGTTGTTATTGAGTTTTGCCCCATTCTGCGACCTTTCTTCCTACAGTTGTTAAGTGAATCGCTGTAGTTGTTAAATTAGTAACATGGTTGTTAAGTGAATCTGGCTTCCCCATTGACTTTACTTGTCAGAAGGTTGCAAAAGGGGATCACGTCATCACTTCCATGGTCATTTGGCCAGCATGACTACATGTCGATGTGCATGGAACGCTGTTACCTTCCCACCGAAGTGGTACCTATTTATCTACTCGCATTTGCATGTTCTTTAACTGCTAGGCGGGCAGGAGTAGAGGCAAGTAACGGGAGCTCACCCCGTCACGCGGTGCTCGGGCCTCAAACTGCTAACCTTCTGGTCGACAAGCCCTGCATCCTAACCGCTAGGCCACCGTGCCCCCTTTAGGTGGGGTAAGATCCCAGGAAACATCCCCAACTCCCAGCATTAACCTATTCTCTCTAGAGATGATTCACTTCTGGATATCAATGTTTCAGAGGCACACAGGACCCCTTTTTTACACTCTGCTGTGGAAAAAGCCACATGAACACCAGCCTTCAATACCAGCTGACCTTCAAATGCTACTGTTGGCTTTGCAGATAATTAATCAATACAGGCAGGCAAGATAAATTCAGCAGAGGAAAAGGTTCCATCCCTAATCAATGAGAGCAACTCCAGTTTGGTCCTGGTTTCTGAACTCTTGGATGGACCTAGTGGGACAATTTCCAGTCCTTTGGAAAGCGTGAAACTGTAATATGATAACTTGCTTTGTTGGTCACTTTGCCCAAGGAAGGGGAACAAAATAATGCACAGTACTGAAGAAAGGTGCAAACCTGGGTGTTTTTTTTTTTAACCAAATCAGATGTGAAATAATTGTGACTTCTTACATCTCAAATCCTGCGCACACACACACCCATCCCCCAATGTTGGGCAAAAGGCAAATGATGCTGTTTGTACTTTGCAAATAATATTAAGCAGCCGGGTTTTCATAGTCCATCTTAAAATGGGTTCGGGCTGCTGAGAATTTTTGATAGGTTATTTTGGAAAGGGTCCAAAATCTAGTTCCTTCTTTTTCCAGTTCTTCTGATAAAAATGTTAAAAACATCAATTTTATTATTATTATTTTCTTGCAGCATCCAATCAATAGGTAAAGTATAAGTAAGGAGAAACAGAAAGTACCCAAAGTTAATATGGGAATATGGAGAGATGCACTTAAGTTTGGTTCCATTTGGGTACCAAGAGAGATTTTCATGAGTTTGTAGAGAGAATAAACAATATTTTCACTTTATTCTCAGAGCCATTTCTTGAGGCCTGTCTCAATTCAGGGTCCAGTACAGGTAGTCCTCGACTTATGACCACAATTGAGCCTAAAATTTCTGCTGTTCAGTGAGACATTTGTTAAGTGAGTTTTGCCCCCATTTTACAACCTTTCTTGCCACAGTTGTTAAGTGAATCACTGCAGTTGATAAGTTAGTAACTCGGTTGTTAAGTGAATCTGGCTTCCTCCATTGACTTTGCTTGTGAGAAGGTCACAAGAGGTGATCACATGACCCCAGGACACAGCAGTGGTCATAAATGTGAGTCAGTTGCCAAGCATTCAAATTCTGATCACTTGATCATAGGGATGCTGCAAAGGTTGTAACTGTGAAAAATGGTCATAAGTCACTTTTTTGCCCTTGTAACTTTGAACGGTCACTAAATGAACTGTTGTAAGTCAAGGACTACCTCTACGTTACTTTAGCCTGATTACTGAATTAGCCCATTTCCTGGGTTGATGCAATAGACTGAACCAAATGAGTAGCCTCCAGACCCCTAATCATCTTCGTTGCTCTTCTCTGCACTCTTTCCAGAGTCTCAACATCTTTTTTTATACTGTGGAGACCAGAACTGGATGTAGTATTCCAGGTGTGGCCTTACTAAGGCTTTGTAAAGCGGTACTAGAACTTCACATGTTCTTGATTCTACCCCTCTATTAATGCAGCCTAGAATTACATTTCAACTTGGCTGAGAGTTGCCTCTCGGCAGGATAGGTGGCATATAAATTTTAAAAAATTAAATTAAATAATTAAATTAAATCAAATTAAGATTCGTGGAACTGAAAGGGACTAGGAGACTCTCAAGCCCAACTCCCTCTGAGCCACGCCCTACTTCGCTCTGCTTCGACTAACAGGCACGAAGGAGGTTGTGCGAAACCTGCCCACTTACTGAGGCTTCCCAACTGTTTAATGATGGCAGCCAAAGTGCTGTTGGTCACACACTCCAACTCGCTGGTCACCCCATTAGGAAGGGCCCCCCGGCAAAGATGGCGGGGCTCGATATTACGCTTCACCAATGGCATCTTGGCGAGGAGTCAGTGGACCAAGCCTGCGATAAAGAGAAGAGAGAAGGTTTCATTTTCTTTCAAAATGTTATTTCCAAGGTGCCTTCATGAAGAACTGAACTTTGCAGAAGTTTAATAAGTGGGGTCCTTGGTGCTCTCTTGACCTTGGTTGTTTTCTTGCGGACGTTTCATGACCCAACTAGGTCACATCATCAGTGGTAAAAGGGAGTGGGGTTTGCAAAGTGGAGAAGGAGAGGAAGGGGAGAAGAAGGAGAAAAACTGTGGAGCCCTTGGTGCTCTCTGAGCTTGGTTGTTTTCTTGCTGACGTTTCATTACCCAACTAGGCGACATCATCAATTTAATAAGTAAGGGGGGGGAAAGAAAGTACCCAAAGTTAACATGGGAATATGGAGAGATGCATTCACGTTTGGTTACATTTGGGTACCAGGAAGGATTTTCATGAGTTTGCAGAGAGAATAAACAATATTTTCATTCTATGTGACAGCTCAGAGCCCTTTCTTGAAGACTCTCTCCAATTTGGAATCCAGTACATTATTTTAGCTTGATTACTGATTACCCTGTTTCCTGGATTGTTTCAATAGATTGAACCATGAATAAGCCAAATGGGTTGAGTACATGCAACTTAAACTCTCACATACCTTACACACCATGTTCAAAACAAAACAAAGTCTGAATGGTGGCTATTGCATCTACCAGGTTTGTAACTAGCTCTCACAAAACTTTGCCAGGTAGATTGTGTTGGGAGATGGAGACTGACCCCAGAATCAAGGAATGGGTTTGGTAGCTGAGATAGGAACTAAATCAGAGCTCTTTATCTAATCCAAGTTTTCTCAACCTTAGAACTTTAAGATGTGAGGATTTCAACTCCCAGAATTCCCCAGCCAACCATGCTGTACTTGAAATCCTCATATCTTAAAAGTTGCTGAGATTGAAAGGGTTGGTCTAATCCAGTGTTGGCGAACCTTTTCGGTATAGAGTGCTGAAATGGGAGCATGTGCATGCGCGCGTGTGCCGGAAACCGGAAGAGCAGCCACCCGGTGCGCATGCGTGCGCCAGGAAGATGATCTTCTGGTTTCCGGCACACGCATGCGCACCGGCGAGCTGGTCTTCGCGCGCGCATGCATGCATGCATGCCAGAAACAGGAAGACCAGGTGGCCAGTGCGCATGTGCATGCTGGAAACTGGAAGATCGTCTTCCCGGTGCAGGCATGCGCACCAGGCAGCTGCTCTTCCGGTTTCCGGCGCTCCCACGCGCGTGAAGACCAGCTGGCCGGTGCGCCAGAACCTGGAAGAGCAACAGGCGACAGCTCGTGTGCCATAGGTTCACCATCACAGGTCTAATCTTTTCAACGTTTTACATTAGCAGCCTTCTTTTATTATGTAGAAATAACAGAAACAAACAAGCAGGAATCTGAAAGCAGGGTTTGTACCCTTCTGTTTTTCTACCTTATTCCCAGGCTCTTTAAGAGGACATACATTCAATTTTGCATCTACTAAGATTGTCGGCCAAGCAGGTACAAAGATAGCCAGGGAAATGATTGAAGCCTGGGAAACGGGCCTCTTATCAGCCAACAGGAGTGCTGATTTATCACCTGTTTATCAGGTATTTAGGAGCCGAGGACTTGGTAGCACAAGGAAACAACAATCAATGACTTAATAGCCAGTCATCAACACCCCAATCAACAACTAAAAACCCACACACAACCAGGTACCACATAAATACGATGCATAGAATAGCCCAAACCACATATTCTGGTAGAGAGAAGTTCCCTGAGGATGGGCTCCAGTATGAATCTGAAAGCTCGGAAGACTAAACCGCAGGGTCCTGGTGACCGACCCAGATTGGATCCAGCTTAAGAGCATCTTTCAAATTTCTCTTGATGGTCTTTTTGAATTGACTAACACCGGAGTTCGGAGAAGGTACCACTGTTGGTGCTGATGCTTCTGTTAGACCTCTGTCCCTCACTCTGGGGCCTCTTGGCTGCCCAAGCCATCCAAACTAGGGGAAAAATAATGGGAAACAGGTCCCCCTGTATTTACTTGGAATTCAATGGAAGCAGAGGAACCATGGAGGGAGATTATGCAAAGAAAGACAGCATATTCACCCATGAACCCTGGTCACCTTGCCACCGAATACCAACAAGGTCACCCTTCGCCCGTAAAGATTTCATCCAGATAATCTTGTCATGTAAAAGAAGTGGTGAATGCATGTTCTCTTGCTCCACTGATGAGGTGGTAGAAAGATGGCAGGAGGATTTTTGTGCCTGAAACTTTCATAAACTTGTCTGATCTTCTTGACCTTTTGATCATGTTGATTTGGGAGGAAAGATTTCCAGTGTGAGGGTGCTCTTGGTTGGTTTCTTGCAGATGTTTCAAGAAAACC
The DNA here is from genome assembly GCA_003457575.1 of Thermophis baileyi. Lineage (NCBI taxonomy): Eukaryota > Metazoa > Chordata > Lepidosauria > Squamata > Dipsadidae > Thermophis > Thermophis baileyi. The sequence goes on from QLTV01002826.1 coordinate 63,555, forward strand.
ACCAAGCTCAGAGATCACCAAGGACCCTTGTAGTCTCTCTGATTTCTCTGCTTTCATGAATGATCACGATGTGATACACAAAGAAACTCCTCCCACGTTTGAGGGCTCCTTGATATTCTTTAAACTTGGTTGGTTTCTTGCAGACGTTCATTACCCAAACTAGGTAACACCATCAGCACTGATTATTAGCACAATAGCATTGATGATGTTACCTCGTTTGGGTAATGAGACGTCTGCCAAGATAACAGCCAAGCTCAGAGAGCACCAAGGACCGTTTCAACCCTAAACCACAAATATTCTCCTTTATTGATTTGTATTGGAAGGAAGCTCTTCTAGATCCCTTATCAAGGCTCTCCACATGTCTTCTGGATTCCACAGATGGGCTACCAGGCCCCACAGGGACAGGAAATATGCATTTAATATGCCCACTTGAAGGGAACTGAAACAGCTGCCAATTAACAGGCAAGCAAAAGCCTTTTTCTACTCTCACAGGGTCAACTTTGCCTGTTCCAGTCCAAAAAGAAGAAAAGAAATGGACGTACCAGAAACGACCAACAAGATGAACTCTGAGCTCCATCCTGTCCCAACGGAACTCTGCAGAAAGACCCCGAGAATTTTGACCCACGAGATTTCATGACAACATGGAAAGACCATTTCCTTCTTCCCACTTCTATTCATTAAGCAGCCGGAGAAGGAAACCAGCTTTCGGGGAGTGACGGATGGAGCTGAATGCAGAGCTACCCAGCTGTGCCTCATTGAAATGCTTCTCTTTTTCAACCTTTTCCAGAAAGCTGCATTAGGCACGCTGAAAATCAGGCCTGCTTAGTTCTGTCAATAGCAAAGCATAGAAAGGAGAGCAAAATGACGCTGGCCTTCTTTGAAGCTTAGGAGACCTCATAGCTGATGCGTGTGGTCTTTTCTTTGGATCTTACAGAAGCCCACCAGCATAAAGGATACCCTGATCCCAACATAAAACAGCTGAACTTCTGGTTACAATGACGGAAATGATTAATCAGTTTACAGTCAGTCCTCAAATTGTGACGTAATGGAGACTGCTAGAGAGAAGTTCCCTGAGGATGGGCTCCAACACAAGTTTGAAAGCTTGGAAGACTAAACCTCTGGTCCCGGTGACCGAATTTTAATAGCAATAGCACTTAGACTTATATACCGCTTCACAGTGCTTTACAGGCCCCTCTAAGCGGTTTACAGAGTCGGCATCTTGCCCCCAACAATCTGGGTCCTCATTTTACTGACCTGGGAATGATGGAAGGCTGAGTCAACCTTGAGCCTGGTGAGACTCAAACTGCTGGCAGCTGGCAGTCAGCAGAAGTAGCCTGCAGTACTGCATTCTAACCACTGCGCCACCACTGCCCCCTCATTGAAGTGAACACCACAATTGTAAAGTGACATTCTGCAGATCCATGGTTTGCTATGGGCCAGTTTTGCGGTAAACAGGAAATAAATGCTGTGGGGTTTTTTTGGGGCAAAACTGTCCTAAAATACATTCACGTGACCACAGGGCACTGCAAATGGCCGTGAATGCGGTTCTGTTGCTGAGAGCCTGAAGTGTGGTCATGTAACCATGGGAGGGTATTGACCATTGGAACTCCGAATCTGGATTGTAAGTCTCAGGCCCAAATAACCAGGAACAGGGATTGAGTTCAAAGCACTTCGTTTATTACTACTTCCTATATACACAAGAAGCTGATGTTCCAATGGTCAAGGCAAATTGGCACTAGATAAGAGTTCATGGAATTCAAGGGGGCCTGGTCTCCAGTGGGCACTAAGGGACTCCAAACTGCTGACTTATGACAATTTTTCACACTTACGACCATTGCAGCATCCTCATGGTCACATGGTCAAAATTCAGATGCTTGGCAACTGGAATGCCAAGTTTATGACGATTGCAGTTTCCCCAGGATCATGCGATCCCCTTTTGCAACCTTCTGACAAGCAAAGTCAGTGAGGAAGTCAGATTCACTTAACAACTGTGCTACTAACTGAACAACTGCAATTGATTTACTTAACTGTAGCTAGAAAGCTTGGAAGGGACCTTGGAGGTCTTCCAGCCCAACCCCCTACTCAAGCAGGAGACCCTATACCATTCTGGACAAATGGCTGCTGTCCAAACTCTTCTTGAAACCCTCCAGTGATGCAGCATTCATTACCTACTGTATGTAATAAAGCCCAGAGGTCAGGACCTTCCTGTCTCCTGCAACGACTCTTCATAAGGGAGACAGCTTTTGAAGGTAGGTCATATCTAAAGTTACTGAGAGTCCTTGTCTCCATAAATTGGTCTTACTCCTTGCACAAGTTACTTTACTTCATGCCATGAGAGTGAATTCAAGGGGGGACGACATCCAGGGATTGATTCTGAAAAACTGCAGTTACTAAAAAGAGTTTGGCCTGATTGTGTTGAGCTAATAACCTTCACCAAAATTTTTTGAAGAACCTTCTCAGTGCCAACGTCAATCCAGCGGGATGCTAATCCATGGCTTTCTGATGTCTGCTGACAAACATCTAAGTTTAATAGTTTCCTATTTAGCAGGAAAGCTTCACACCTGGACCTTTAGCAGCAGGGACCTGAAGAGTTTCCTCCCCGCAAAGCAGTTCATCTATGGGTTTACCTTGAAGGTCTCGTTAGCATTGGAAATTGCACATTACAGAATGGCTGATTAATCAACACCTGAAGCTGCTAAATTAAATGCAGGCATTTGGATGAGGAGAGGAAGAACCGGGAAAGGTAACGTGGGGTCAGCATCAATGAATTCACATCACTCCCACTGCAGAGAATAAACAAGGATAGTAGAAGAGAAATGCCTGGTGATTTTTCAATTAGTAATCGCCCTACACAGCATTCTGGCTAATGCATTAAACAAAGGAAGGAGAGGGAGAAGGTTAGAGATAGAGAGAAGAGACACATCAGCACTAAAAGAGATTTGTTTGTTCTTTGGGCCCAGAGAGCATAAAAAGCAGCATCTCAAGGTAGCAAAATTAAGTAAGAATTTGCAAATCAGACAATGCCCTTACATGAAAGAATCAGGTTCCATAGCAGATGTAGGAGATGAACCGGCTGAGCCCGAGGGAAGAGATCTAAGTCCAGCCCACCTAAGTCCAGCCCACCTGCCTTTCTTATCTCCCACTCATTTCCCTTGACTGCTAGTTGGTCAGATTCTTGTAGAAGCTTAAGCTTGCAAAATCTTTATATTCATTTGAACTGCCAGAATCTCCCGATTTCCCCAGTGCTTGACAGCAGAGCTCGTATTTTGTATTAGAAACAGAGAAAAATACATATGGCATGACGGTATGCCAAGTGCCCTTTAGTTTAGAATTGGCCCTGCCCAGGTTGCAAAAATATACGTTCTTGGAGCTCTCTGAGCTGGATGGTTTGCTGGCAGATATTTTATGACCCATTATCATCATAAAACATCATCAGAGCTAGTAGGCGTTCAGTTTGCTCCCCGATTATGTAGTTTGACCTGCCGGTTTTGGTGGGAGTGTGGCTTCCTCCTTGGTAGGCCCTTGATTAGGGTATTGTTTTCTGGTTGACTATTTGTCTGGTGTTAATCCCTGCTTATCTGGATGTTGGCTGCTGGAAGGGATATGTTCTATTCTTTTTGTTTCCTTTCTAGGTTTTATTATTGTCTCTTTTGAATGCTGCGCAAATGCGGTTTATCCCTATGTGTCTACTGATGACTAATTTGTCTGAATGCCAAACTTCCAGGAATTTGATCTTCTTTTTTGGATTTAGCTTGCTTTAGGAGGCTCACAGTTTCCCAGCTGAAACTGTGGTTGAGTTTGTCCATGCGTTGTGAGATGAAAGAGTTAAATGCTTTCTGACAGCCAGCTGGTATTCCTAAATCTGCTTTGCTAGTCTAGTCTAGCCTCTAATAGGTTAACAGATGTGTTTTAATAAAAAAATATCTTCCTGTGAGAGATTTCAAGTAAGCCAGAAAAAGAATGGAGAGGAAATGAGATATAAATATCCAAGAGATAGCAGGGAGGCCTGTTAGTAGCTTATCTCCTACACAAGAACTTAGTCCAAGTGGCCAGAGACCCAGAAGAAAAGGTTTCACATCATCTGAAGAGCCTCTGCCTTTAAGGAATGTACAGGTAGTCCTCGGCTTAAGACCACAATTGAGCCCCAACTTTCGGTTGCTAAGTAAGACAGTTGTTAAGTGAATTTTGACCCATTTTACAACCTTTCTTGCCACAGTTAAGTGAATCCCTGCAGTTGGTAAGTTAATAATATAATTGTGAAGTGAATCTGGCTTCCCTATTGACTTTGCTTGTCAGAAGATTACAAAAAGGTGATCACATGTCCCACAAAAAGGTGATCACACAATCACTTCAACCATCATAGATATGAGTAGTTGCCAAGCATCCAAATTTTGATCATACGACCATGGGGATGCTGCAGCCATCGTAAGTGTGAAAAACGGTCATGAGTCACTTCTTCAGTGCCTTTGTAACTTTTAGCAGTCACTAAACAAACTGTTGTAAGTTGAGGACTACCTGTAACGCAAACAAGAGTTGGAAATTCTCGTTACACTTTCCAAGGTTGTGTCCTTACCCCAGAGTAGCATTACAGACACTGCACTGAAACCTGAGCAGTTCACGGTCTTGCCCAGTTGAAGGGAACTTGATGGATCACTCCTCCCCAATAAAAGCTAAAAATTCCAATCTTTTTTCTCCCCCCTTCAAGATACCAGAACCTCATCTTTACTCCTCCTGTGACTCCCACCTGCTCCTCATTCTCAACTTCATATCTGCAGGAAAAAGGGAACGGCCCAGACGCGGCTAGGGACGGGCATCAAGCAGCAAATAGAAAATAACAGAGCAGAACAACAGAGTTGGAAGGGACCTTGGAGGTCTTCTACTCCAACTTCTTACTCAAGCAGGGGACCCTATACCATTCTGGACAAATGGCTGTCCAGTCTCTTCTTAAAAGCCTCCAGTGATGGAGCAGCCACAATTTCTGAAAGCAAGTTGTTCCACTGGTTAATTGTTCTCACTGTTAGAAAATTTCTCCTTAATTCCAGGTTGCTTCTCTCCTTAATTAGTTTCCATCCACTGTTTCTTGTCTTGCCTTCTGGTGCTTTGGAACAGAGGTCACCAACCTTTCGGACCTCAGGGACCACTAAATTCATAATTTTAAATCCTGTGGACCACTAATATGATCTGCCTAATGACCGGCTGGGTGGGCGTGGCTAGGTGGTCATGTGACTGGGTGGGTGTGGTCAACTCAATGTCACTCACGTTGAGGGTGCCTCGCCGGCCTCTACTTGCCCCTCCCCTCCCAGCCCCTCCTCGCCTGCCCACCCAGGCCCCTTAGTGCCCCAACAGGAAGCAGTTGTTGGAGCTAAGCAGCCACCACGAGAAAGAGTTGGCAAAACAGCTGGCTCAGTTCGAATTGGATCTGACTGAGAAAGAGGCTCAGCAGAAGCACCTCACTGAGGACTAGGAGCATAGGCTTTCCAAGCAGAGGGAAGACCTGCGGGAGTGCAAGGCCAGTGCTCCCCTCTGACCTGCACAAAAAGACCCCCAAAGGGGGAGACTCTCTGCAGCAACACAAGCGTTCATTGCACGTATCCGGCCCAGGGGCCGTAGTTTGAGGACCCCTGATTTAGTGCAATATAAAAAATGCAAATGCGGACCACCAAAATTTTCTCGTGGACCACCAGTGGCCCACGGACCACCAGTTGGTGACCACTGCTTTGGAAAATACGTTAACCCCCTCTTCTTGGTGGCAGCCCCTCAAATATTGGAAGACTGCTATCATATCACCCATAATTTTTCTTTTCACTAGACTGGACAAACCCAATTCCTGCAATCATTCATCTTATATATTTTAGCCTCAGGTCCCCTAATCATCTTTGATGCTCTTTTCTGCACTCTTTCCAGAGTGTCTACAGCTTTTTTATAATATGGTGACCAAAACTGGATGCAGTATTCCAAGTGTGGTCTTACTAAGGCTTTATAAAGCGGTACTAATACTTCACGTGATCTTGATTCTATCCCTCTGTTAATGCAGCCTAGAACTGTGTTGGCTTTTTTGGCGGCGGCTGCACACGGCTGGCTCATATTTAAGTGATTGTCCACAAGGACTCCAAGGAGGAGGAAGAAGCAAAGTTTCTCAGTAGGACCAATAGAAAGTATTTTTCATGTTTCAACCTTATTTGAGGACCGTGACAAGCAGGCGCAGCTGCAGAAGGAATGAACAAGCTCACACGGTGATCCTTGCTCCAAATACACGCAGAGAGCCATTTGATCCCGAGGGAGCAGGTGAAGTAATGGGAAAAAAATGTGGGCAGGTTGACTCAGGGATCACTTGGCAGGCTGGAATTGGGGAAAGGAAAGTTTCATCCTAGCTTTGCAGGCTGGAGCTTTCTCTTCAACGAAGAAAAGGTCCATTCACAGCCTTGTGGCAGAAAACATTTCCCCATCTGGATGCAAACTCCAGTCACAGCCAACATCTGGATCCATTCCCCATCTGGACCCAAAGATCAGGCAACATCTGGATCCATTCCCCATCTGGACCCAATTCCATTGCTAAGCAACGGGATTGTAAAGCAAGACGTCACACAACTACGCGGATTTACAATGGCGATTGCAACTCTTGTGGCTGCTGGCTTTAAATGAACCCTGCAGGATCATTAAGCACGATGTCACATGATCGCCATTTGCATCCTCCAGCCAACTTCCCCACTGACTTTGCATGTGGGAAGCCAGCAGGAAAGGTTGCAAATGGCAATTATGTGACCATAGGATGTGCAATATCATAATTGTGACCTAGTTGAGTGTCCACATCACCATCATGAGCCGCGGTGGTTAGAGGGCAATACTGCAGGCTACTTCTGCTGCCTGCCGGCTGCCTGCAATTTGGCAGTTTGAATCTCACCAGGCTCAAGGTTGACTCGGCCTTCCATCCTTCCGAGGTGGGTAAAATGAGGACCCAGATTGTTGGGGCCAATATGCTGACTCTGTAAACCGCTTAGAGAGGGCTGGAAAGCACTGTAAAGTGGTATATAAGTCTAAGTGCTATTGCTATTGCTATCATATGACCATAATGACACAGCGATGACCGCGACTACAAGAATTGGTCATAAATCTCCTTGTTCAGCATTGTCATAACTTTGCTCATTGAAGGAACAGTCATTCAATGAGGACTACCTGTATTACTGAACATCTAGGACAGCAGTTCTCAACCTGTGGGTCACGACCCCTTTGGGGGTCGAACGACCCTTTCACAGGGGTCGCCTAAGCACGCGCTAGCCCGCCACGCCCCTTGTCACCTCATCGCGCGCGGGGAGGGGGCGGGGCGAGGGTCACGGCGGCGGGTCAGGGGTCACGGCATTAGGAAGGTTGAGAACCACTGATCTAGGAGTCGCAACATCAATGACCAATCTTGGCTGGGCCGATAGCATCGTTCAAACATTATCTTGAATCCTATGACGGGCTATGAAAGGCAGACGAGGAACTCAGGGATGCATGAGAGCCGAGGTGGCGCAGTGGTTAGAGTGCAGCACTGCAGGCTACTTCAGCTGACTGCTAGCTGCAGTTTGGCGGTTCAAATCTCACCGGCTCAAGGTTGACTCAGCCTTCCATCCTTCTGAGGTGGGTAAAATGAGGACCCAGATTGTTGGGGGCAATATGCTGACTCTGTAAACCGCTTAGAGAGGGCTGTAAAGCACTATGAAGCGGTATATAAGTCTAAGTGCTATTGCTATTGCTATCCCGGGGAAACACAGTCGCAGTATTTTATTTTTAGTTGTGTGTTGAGTTGTTTAAGTTGGTGGAAGCCAAGATAGAAATGGGAACGGCTTTTCATCTACAGAAACTAAGCAGCTGAGAATCCGGGCTCTTCCAAGAATCTGCAGCCTTCAGCTTCTTTTATCTGCTGATAATCCCTCGGAGGTATATCATCAATGATGGCCTAGCTCACTCACTCACTCCCGCTTTCGTTGTGTGTTTCTGTGTGGGGTGCGCCAGCTGATCTAAATTTGATTGCGGGGAGGGGGGGGGGAGTTTGGCAGCAGCATCTGCAGCAAGCTAGGATGATGCTAAAGTGACAAGCGTGTCATGACATCACACAAAGGACATCTTCACCCCCTTACAACGGGAGGGCTTTTATTTTGTATTTATTTATATCCCGCCCTCCGGAAGGCCGAAAATTATTACTTTTAGAAATAACTATCGAGATGGGGAACATACCTAATACAGGTAGTCGTTGACTTACAACAATTCATTTAGTATCCGTTCAAAGTTACAACGGCACTGAAAAAAGTGACTTATGATCGATTTTCACACTTATGACCGTTGCAGCATCCTCATGGTCTTGTGATCAAAATTCGGACGCTTGGCAACTGGTGCATATTTAGGGCGGTTGCAGTGTCCCGGGGTCATGTGATCACTTTTTGTGACCTTGTCACAAGCAAAGTCATTGGAGAAGCCAGATTCACTTAACAACCATGTTACTAATTTAACAATTGCAGTGATTCATTTAACAACTATGGCAAGAAAGGTCATAAAGTGGGGCAAAATTCACTTACAAATGTCTCGCTTAGCAACAGAAATTTTGGGCTCAGTTGTGGTTGTAAGTCGAGGACTACCTGTACTCCTTCATTTTCCTATTTTCTCCACAACAACCCTGTGAGGTGGGCTGAGCTAAGAGAGAGTGACTGGCCTAAAATCACCCATCCGGCTTTCATGCCTAAGGCAGGACTAGAACTCCCAGACTCCTGGTTTCTATCCTGGTGCCTTAACCACTAGACCAAATTGGCTTACATTTATGTAACAGTGACATCATCCCAGGGGTGGGTTCCTCCCGGTTCAGACCGGTTCTCCCGAACCGGTAGCGGCCTGCTGGTGATGTCACGATGACATCACCAAACCGGATTGGTCGGTGCCAGTCCGTGTGGGCCGCCATCTTTTTTTTTGGAAAAGAAAAATTTGAAATTTTTTTCCCCCCTTCTGAGCATGCGCAGAAGCCGACTTCCGGCACTGTGCATGTGGTCGCCATCTTTTTTTCGGCTTTGGTTTTTTTTTCTTTCAGATTTTTTGTTACTGCGCATGCACGGGCGCAAAGCACGTGTGCGCGCCCACGAGGCGCACCCACGCGGCACGGGAGGGAGCAAACCGGCAGCGAGGTAAGTTGGAACCCACCCCTGCATCATCCATGTGCCATCATATGCTCCACCCACCACAGGTAGCTTCAGGTAGTTCAGTCTCAAATGGAATATTTTTTTCCCATTCTCTGTCCTGGGAATTTTCATTTAGTTTCAATTCTTAGCCTCAGGTAATCAAATTATGAGTTGGTTTTATCAGAAAGCTGCTTACAAATAGGAAAATGCACGGTGTTTATGCCTTCGAATCTTACGCGACACAATTACGTCTAGCACAATTTTACCTCTTCTATTTTACCACTTTCCTTCTCGGGCAAAAGAAACTTTCCACTAGCAGCGAAATGAACTCTTTGCTGAAACTTGTTGAGTCACTCTAAGGTAATTCAAAAGTAATACAGGTTGTATTGTAACCTGTTGTATTGTAACTATTGACTTACAATAGTTCAGTTAGTGACAGTTCGAACTTACAACAGCACTGAAAAAAAGCGATTTATGACCGTTTTTCACATTTACGACCACTGCAGCAACCCCATGGTCACGTGATCAAAATTCGGACGCTTAGCAACTGACTCGTATTTATGACGGTTGCAGTGTCCCGGGGTCATATGATCCCCTTTTGCGACCTTCCGACAACCAACGTCAATGGGGAAGCCAGATTCACTTAACAACCGGGTTACTAACTTAACAACTGCAGGGATTCACTTAATCGCTGTGGCAGGAAAGGTCGTAAAATGGGACAAAACTCACCTAACAAATGCCTCGCTTAACAACAGAAATGTTGGGCTCCACTGTTGGTCGTAAGTCGAGGACTGCCTGTAGTCCAAAAGCCCATCTTGTCACTGGGAAGTCAAGGGCAAAAGCAAAGGGACTAAACTGGCCTCCAAGCCAACGACTGCCATACATCAGGGAAGCCTCGACGTCGCCAGGGGCAGAACATGCAGGAGGTCCTCCAGGTGAGGGCGGCCCAGGTGCTCTGCTTTGAGAGGGGCCTGAGCGGTCTCCTTTATCAAGGAAAAGTCCTGCTGGCCTTCCTAAAATCTCCAACCCAAATGAAAGGCAATGAATGCTATTATAGGTAGTCCTCGACTTACGGCCACAATTGAGGCCAACCTTTCTGTTGTGGAGCAAAACAGTTGTTACGTGAATGTTGCCCCATTTTACGATCTTTCTTGCCACAGCTGTTAAGTGAATCACTACGGTTGTTAAATTAGTTTACACCGTTGTTAAGGAACTCTGGCTTCCCCATTGACGTTGCTTGTCAGAAGTTCGCAAAAGGGGATCACATGACCCCGGAACTCTGCAACCGTCATAAGTCTGAGTCAGTTGTCAAGTGTCTGAATTTGGATCATGTGACCGTGGAGATGCTGCAATAGTTGTAAGTGTGAAAAATGGTCATAAGTCACTTCTTTCAGTGCTGTTGTAACTTTAAATGGTCACTAAGTGAACTGTTGTAAGTCAAGGACTACCTATATACAGATTGCTATCTGCTTGAGATACCTCTGGGTTTTAACGGGAGGATAATTAGATAATAATACCAGACAATTAGTAGCATTTTCCAAACCCTAGGTCAGCTTTTTCCATCTCCTAGACCAGTGGTTCTCAACCTTCCTAATGCCGCGATCCCCGCCCCGCCGCCGCGACCCCCGCCCCACCCCCTCCCCACGCATGCGCATTGCCAGTCACCAAGATGGCGGGCTAGCGCGCGCTTAGGTGACCCCTGTGAAAGGGTCGTTTGACCCCCAAAGGGGTCGCGACCCACAGGTTGAGAACCGCTGTCCTAGACCAAAGTGATGTCCTTCAGATCCACTGGACCACGACTCAGATGATTCATAATCAACATGGACCAATGATGGATATGACGAGGGTTGAGCATCCAAATATCCTAAAAACAGTAACATTAGATTTGGAGAGGGCTGCAATGCATTATTCTGTGTATTATTTGCTCTAGCATCCTCCTCCTCTTAATTAGCACTATGCAGTTCCATATGAAGGTGTGTGGGTGTAGAAGGCTAATCTTTCTCATTCGTTCTTCTGAAGGGTTTAATTGGCATGAATAGATGAGGAACCAGCCAATCTGAGAGGGTGGGGGGAGAACAAAGGACCTGGGAGGTCTTTGCTGTCACTTAACTAGACAAAGGAGGCCACTGACAATAAAACAGAGCTTGCAATGGAGGCTGATGATAGCATAGGGCATGACAGAAAGAAGATCTAAGTTGCTTTCATAAGAATCTTGCCTGCAGATTAGGGACTGTAGAGTCCTTGGTGCTCTTTGAAGTTGGTAGTTTTGTCATAGACATTTCATTACCCAACTAGATAACATCATCAGTGCTCAAGGGAGTGGGATTTGCAGACTGGAAGAGAAGGAGGAGGAGGACGACGGTGGGGTCCTTGGTGTTCTCTGAACTTGGTTGTTTTCTTGCAGATGTTTCATTTACCCAACTAGGTAGCATTCTCAGTGCTAGAAGGGAGTGGGGTTTGCTCTCTGTCAGATTAAGGGCTTCCAAGTACAGGGATCAGGAGGTGGTGAGCCTGATGTGGCCCTTGCTTGCCTGTGGATTTAGGAAATTAACAACACAACATGCTGGCTGCTATTCTGCATGTAAGCAAAGTGGTGGCTACGAGGTGAGCAAAACATGATAGTCCCCATTCTCCGTCTCCGTTTACACAAATAATCCTGTATATAAGCAAAGACTACCTCAACCTAAAACTAGTGGGGTTCTCACACATAATTCTGATTCCTATGAGTGTGACAGACAGCCCTTTCTCAGGCCCCCGCAATGAAATGGTCCCCAAGTGTCCCTGAGGTCATTTAATCCTAGACTTTCTTAGATCACAACTCTGGGAACTGTGGAAAAAGTGCAGAGAAGAGCAACAAAGTGATTAGGGGACTGAAGGCTAAAACATATGAAGAACTGTTGCGGAATTGGGTTTGGCTAGTTTAATGAAAAGAAGGACTCGGGGTGACATGATAGTGTTCCAATAGTTGAGGGGCTGCCACAGAGAAGAGGGGGGTCAACCTATTCTCCAAAGCAGCAGAAGGCAAGACAAGAAGCAATGGATGGAAACTAACGAAGGAGAGAAGCAACCTAGAACTGAGGAGAAATTTCCTAACAGTGAAAGCAATTAAGCAATGGTATAACATGCATTCAGAAGCTGGGGTGCTCCATCATCGAGGGCTTTCATAAAGAGAGTGGACAATCCTTTGTCTGAAATGGTATAGGGTCTCCTGCTTGAGAAGGGAGGTTGGACTAGAAAATCTCTGAAGTCTCTTCCAACTCTATTATTCTATGTTCTATGTTGTAAACCAGGGGTCTCCAAACTTGGCATCTTTAAGACTTGTGGACTTCAACTCCCAGAATTCTCCAGCCAGCAAAGCTGGCTGGAGAATTCTGGGAGTTGAAGTCCACAAGTCTTAAAGTTGCCAAGTTTGAAGACCTCTGTTGTAAACAAATGCCTTTGAATTCAATCTCTGAATTGAATTGAAATCTCACACAATCACAGCTTCCAGCTGCTCATACTTAGACTTTGAATTAGAATAACAGAGATGGATGGGACCTTGGAGGTCTTCTAGTCCAACCCCAGTTCAGGCAGGAAATCTATACCATTTCAGACAAATGGTTGTCCAATCGCTTCTTAAAAACTTCCAATGTAGGAGCACCCACAACTTCTGGAGACAAGCTGTTTTCACTGGTTACTTGTCCTAACTGTCAGGGAATTTCTTCTTGGTTCTAGGTTGCTTAGTTAAACTTAGTTTAACTTCTATCCGAACTCAATAAGTCTTGAATATAGGGTCCCAGGCTGAGGGCTCCTCCTTGCAGATGCAGGCTCCTTGCTAAACCTCATTAAATGATGAGACACTGTACATCTCTCTCCTTAAGTTCCAAGATGAAAGGAGGTAGGGGGGGGAGGATATAAGCTGAATATAGAATATAGAATCTTTATCTGGACTGCAAGGAAGTGAATGGCTCCAGAGCTCTCATAGGTTGGGATTCTCTCATTTTGCCCTCAAGGCTTTGCAGCTTCCCTTTAAATAAAACATTTCCAGGACTGACATTTAGTTAAAAGCATAACATGGTAGGCAAAAGAAAAAGGGAGAAAAGAATTCAGATCAATGCCAGCCATTTAAAAGATACAAGCAGCAAAACAGATCGAAACATTAGATAAGAAAACAAGGAAATAGCTTGTGCAAACATTATTCAATTTATCAGGTAGCAGAAACTGTTGGATGACTTATCTGGGCATCCTGGCTAAGCAAGGCAAACCTGGTTAGTTTTTGGTTGGGTTCTAAGTCTTCCCATCCTATAGGCTAGACTAGGAGGTCAAGGGAATTAGCCACAAATGAAACGTTTCTCAAATATCCAATTTTACTATAATTAGATTTGCATCCTGCCTTTATTTTATACAACTCCTGCCTCCTATTTTCCTCACAACAACCCTAGGAGGTCAGTTAGACTGATCCAATATTTCCCAAATCCAGGGAACCCTTTCAAACCTCAGAGTCCCCTGGTTTCTAGTCCAGCACCTAGCTACTACACCAAATTAGCCTTTTTTCATTCAAACCCTGGATATTCTTTTCCTTAAAAGTAGCTTTTGAACTTGGTAACGCAAGTACAAAGTGGCCTTTTTAGAGAAATATATTTCTCAATATATCATATTAATATTATATATACACCAGCGGTGGGTTGCTCCCGGTTCGGACCGGTTCTTAGAACTGGTAGTGGCGGCGGCTCTGCCCACCCGCCCGGGACGCTTCTGCGCATGCGCAGAAGTGTCGCGCGCGCGAACCAGTAGTAAAGGGTTTTAGAACCCACTACTGATATACACACATGCACACATACATACAGTATACTATATACACACACACACACACACACACACACACACACATACACACACATACTATATATATATATACATACTGGATAGATGGATGGATGGATGGATAGATAGATAGCTAGATAGATAGATAGAAAGATAGATAGACAGACAGAGACAGACAGACAGACAGACAGAGCATATTAATATAATATCATAACATCAATTATCACGAGTAATTGATTGGTTACATGCCAATCAAGTGCATGGTACAGTGCTCCCATTGCTAGATAATTAAGCTCATCCATCTCTCTGCCAGTCATCCTTTTTCCTTACTCTTTCCCCAGCATGATAGACTTCTCAAAAGAGGTCTGTCCATGTGATTCTATTTTCTATTATTTTCTATTTTATTTATTTATTTATTTATTTTATAAAATTTATATGCCGCCCAACTCCCGAAGGACTCTGGGCGGCTTACATCATAAAAAAATAAAACATATTTTCTATTTTCTATTTTCTATTTTCTATTATTTTCTATTCTATTCTATTCTATTCTATTCTATTCTATTCATTATAGTTATAAGTTGTGGACTACCTCTAATGAAAACTTGCCTTAGATGTCAAAGTGGATTTAGTTATTATTCTATTCTATTCTATTCTATTCTATTCTATTCTATTCTATTCTATTCTATTCTATTCTATTCTATTCTATTCTATTCTATTCCTTATTCTATTCTGTTCTATTCTGTTCTATTCTTATTTATAAAATGTATTGGCTGCCCATCTTACCACAGGGTAATTCTGGGCGACTTACAATTACACATGCAGCTAAAACATAAAAAGTTAAAATCAGACATTAAAACCAAAGACATATGGGGAGAGCGGGGGCGGAGGGGGGGGAGGAGATGGGATTTGTCATTACTGAATCAACCACCGCCATTGGGCTGATCTCCCACTGGGACCCCAGGCTCACCTACTGATAAAGTCACGTCTTTAGCTCTTGCGAAAAGAGAGGAGGGTTGAGGCCAACCTCACATCGGGGGCCAAGATGTTCCAGAGGGCAGGAGCCACAGCAGAGAAGGCCCTCCTCCTGGAGCCCGCCCGCCAGCCGGAATAATCCAGCTGACGGGACCTGCGGCAGTCCTCCTCTGCCAGCACGGGTGGGACGGGCCTCTCCCCGTGGGGTGAGAGGGTCCCTCAAGTAACCTGGACCCATGCCAGGAAGGGCTTTAAAGGTGATCACCAGCACCTGGAATTGCACCCGGAAGAAGACTCGCAACCAATGCAGCTCACGGAGCAATGGTATTACGGGGGCCATTCTGGGGGCCCCCAAAACTACCCATGCTGCCGCACTCTGCACCAGCTGTAGCTTCCAATGCTCTTCAAGGGTAGCTCCATGTAGAGCATGTTATAGTAGCCCAGCCGTGAGACGACTAGGGACTGAATGCAGGGAATCTCTGGCATTTCTTGGCAAAACAGGAGTGGAGAAGGAGTTATTATTCCCACGCAGTATGAAATGATGCCCTTCCGTTGTCCCTAAAGTGATCCTCCAGTTCCAGCACCTTCTGGCATGACTACTGGCCAATAAGTGTCTGCTTGCTTTAGCTGGGTAGAACTTTGTGTCTTGGGTGACCCTGCTGGAGTATGGACAGTATGGACTGTTGATGTAGCCTCCTGGCATCCTTTGCCCAGTCCTCCCAGGAACATCCCAGCAACACTATTTATTTTGAGGGGTCCTTGGTGCTCTCTGAGCTTGGTTCTTTTCTAGCAGACATTTCATTACCAAACTAGGTAACATCATCAGTGCTGCAATGATAGCATTGACGATGTTACTAGTTTGGGTTAACAAATTCGCTTAACAACTGTGGCAAGCAATATGGGCAAGAGCCGCAAAAGTCACTTAACAACTGTCTCGCTTAGCAAGAGACATTTTGGGCTCAATTGTGGTCATAAGTCAAGGGCTATCTGTATTTCCATAGACGGACATTCAAGACCAAGATGGAAGCTAATGCATCTGAGCTAAGTTTGAATTTGCTGGGTGCCGTTATTTAGTTCTCGCTACTGAGCGTATGGCTGGCGTATGGCGTATTGCTCTAATTTGTTCCTTTCAAACAATTCCCTGATATCTTTCTACTTTGTGCTTTTTCAGCAGCCAGCCTGAGTCCTCAGGGGGACAGGAGGAAAGGCAAGAAAGACATTTGATGAATGATTAAAGACAGAAGAGACCTGTTGTAATTTGGGATTCCTCTTCATGCGCCAGAACAAAAATTAAATTTTCTGCCAAGGCAAAGTCATATGGTTGCTTTCCCTACTCATTAAAATTCTGCTGGCATGAGTGAATGGCCTGCAATCTTCTCCAACCGTAACTCCATGGTAAATCATATGCAGAAGGTCCAATCTCTGCCAAAGGAACAGATATTATTGGCTATAATTTTTTGATGGACCACATGTCACACACACACACCCCAAAAAATCTTGAGTGTTATTTAGCTTGGAAGTTGGTGAATGGTAATGTCCAACCTTGGCAACTTTAAGACTTGTGGACTTCAATTCCCAGAATTCTGCAGCCAGCCATGTTTGGAAACCCCTGGCTTAGAGGAAGGAAAGATAACAACTTTGTGGACTTCAACTCCCATTCTGGTCTTGGAATTCTGAAAGTTAACAGAATAACACAATAACAGATTTGGAAGGAACCTAGAAGGTCTCTAGTCCAATCCCGTTTGAGCAGGAGACCCCATACCACTTCAGATAAATGGCTGTCCCAGTCTCTTCTTAAAAGCCTTCAGTGATGGAGCACCCAGAATTTCTGGAGGCAAGTCTTTCCACTGGTTGATTGTTCTCACTGTCAGGAAATTTCTCCTTAGTTCTAGGTTGCTTCTCTCCTTCACTGGTTTCCATCCATTGCTTCTTGTGATGCCTTCTGGTGCCTTGGAGAATAGGTTGACCTCCTCTTCAGCAGTCCCTCAAATATTAGACCACTGCTATCATATCACCCCTAGGCCTTTCTTTTCACTAGACATACCCATCACCCAATTCCTGCTACTGTTCTTCATATGTTTTAGCCTCCAGCCCCCTAATAATCTTTGTTGCTCTTCTCTGCACTCTTTCTGGAGTCTCAACATCTTTTTTATATCATGGTGACCAAAACTGGATGCAGTATTGCAAGTGTGGTCTTACTAAGGCCTTATAAAGCAATACTAACACTTCACGGGGTCTTGATTCTATCCCTCTGGTCTTAACTCCACAGGTCTTAAAGTTGCCAAGGTTGGACATGCCTGATTTGGAAGATTAGCTGAAAAGGCAAAAGGAAGACGTCCTTCCCAGAAGGGCCCCTGCCTAGAGAGACCAAGGATGGCTGAGTGGTGGACCTAACACCTGCCCTCCCAAGGGACCTGCGTGGGCTCCTTTTGCTGGTGGCATTTAAAACAGCTTTGAAAAGCCACCTGTTTCAAATGGCTCTGCAATGCTCACATTGCTGTTTTGTTTCCATTTTGTTGCTGCAACTTTGCAGACAATTTATACTTGTAATGTGGTTGTCATCTTTTGAAGCTTGAAGTCTGATAGCAAGTGTTTGTCATGTCACTGATTTGTTTTGCTTTGTTTGGATTTAATAGGAAGGCAAGTTAGATGCCTTTAATGCAAACAAGCAAATAAATCAAAGAAGCAGATCAGGTGGGAGAAAACGTTACATTCTGTACCCACAGATGCCAATATTTTGGAAAAGAGAAGTCCAAATATTCTAGTGCTGTAATAATTTTTTTGTATCTCATACTCCCTTCATATTTCATCTCCCTCAGATTAAGAGATATCTTAACTATTTCAAATACTGAGATGCTGCCTTTCCCTTAGAAAGATCCAGCAGGCTACTTAGAGAACATCTGGGTTTAAGGATACCAAAACAAAATATCAAGAGGTGGTGGTGGTGGAGGAGGAGGAGGAGGAGGAGGAGGAGGAGGAGGAGGAGGAGGAGGAGGAGGAGGAGGAGGAGGAGGAGGAGAAGAAGGAGAAGGTTGAGGAGAAGGAGAAGGAGAAGGAGAAGGAGAAGGAGAAGGAGAAGGAGAAGATTCGAGGAGGAGGAGAAGGAGAAGGTTTCTCACAGAGAAAGAATGGTTCTATTCAACATCCTGCAACTTAAAAGAAACTAGATGACAGATTCAAGGACATATTTCACAAGCCTACAAGAGAAACAAGTCAAAAGGTTTCTTTGAGTTTATTATTGTCCACAGTCTGGAGGTTTTAGATTGCTAGACATTTAGAGAAGAAAACAAGCTTGACTGCATGTTGCAGAGCTAAGGACGTGGAAAAAGATGCTGGCTGTCAGGAGAAGAAAGACGATGCTCCCCGTGAATCTTCTCCCTTTCTGGCTGAAAGCTCTGCCTACAAGTCTCTACTGCTCCTGGAACCAGGATGGCCTCTTGTCTCCTAGCAAGCAGGTGCTCTACAGGCTGTAGCCTCCATCCAGAGACAAAGAGGAGGGAGCTGCAACCTATGAGAGGAGTTGTTCTCTGTGCTCAGAAACATCCAAGGGTTGCCCTTCCCTGCAAAGATTGATTGTCCCACTGCAGTAATCAGAGGGGAATAGTATCATTCCTTCAATTGTTCATTCATTCATTCGTTCATTCATTCATTCATTCATTCATTCCATTTATGTAGCTGCCCATCTTTCAACCAATTCTGGGAGGCTCCCAATCAAAGACCAAAAGACACGTAACATCACATTAAAACTATAAAACCGAACTCATTAAAACATTAAAAGCAACAAAGACCTGGTGCCAAGTCAACCATGTCTTATTATTCTAATGTTCTTCCACTGCTTGGGGGGAAAACCAGGTCTTCACAGCATTATGGAAGGCTAGGAAGATGGAGATCTGCTATATATATATAGCAGACTCTCTCTCTCTCTATATATATATATACTGTATATACCCACCCTATTTCCCCAAAAATAAGACCCATCCCAAAAATAAGACCTAGCATGTTTTTTATGCTTGCGCCTAATATAAGCGCTACCCCCAAAATAAGCCCTACTTAAGAGCCTGCGCGGCTGGCCGCCCATTCCATCTGGTTGCTCGTGGTGCCGTGGCCACGAGGCGAGGCGGGGTGGTGGTGGAGCTGCCCCACGTGCCCCACACTGGCTTATCTCAGGGCCCCCGCAGCCAGACCATCCATGCCCCAACACCTGCCCCGCAGCAGCAGCATTGGCAGCCATGTGCAGCAGGAGCTCGTGTGGCCACTGGCCCACTTCTTCTGCTTGCTTGCGGCCACAACGGAGCAGGAGGCCGAGCAGCGTGGTGGTGCGGCAGCTATGAGGCGAGGCAGGTGTCGGGGTGCGGATGGCCTGGCTGCGGGGGCCCTGAGGTAAGCCAATGCGGGGTGCGTGGGGCAGCTCCACCCCTCACCTTGCCTCCTGGCAGCGGTACCTCCTTCTCTGTTGCGGCCACGAGCAAGGAGAAGAAGTGGGCCAGCGGCAATGTGGGGTCCTACTGGACGGGTCTTTTGAAGCTGCCGCCACGAGGCAAATGTCTGGGTGGGTAGGTGGCCTGGCTGCAGGGGCCCTGAGGTAAGCTGGTGTGGGGTACGTGGAGCAGCTCCACCCTCCCCCACCTTGTGGCAGCAGCACTGGTGTGCCGCACAGCCTCCTGCCCCACCGCAACCAAGCAGAAGTGGGCCTCCGGTACATGGGAAAAAAGTAATGCACCCCCTGAAAATAAGCCCTAGTGCTTATTTTGGGGCCTAAAAGAAAATACGACCCGGTCTTATTTTTGTGGAAACACAGGTATATATATAAAAAATCCATATTCAAGTCTTGATTTCTACCAGATCTTAGCAGAATCTGCTCCAGCATTTGTTTTCAAAATCAGAAAATAACTGCTGATTATGGCCCTCTATTCTTATTCCTCTAAATAAAGATGGCCCCTAAAGAGAAGTTCACTAAATGAGGTAATAAATGTTGATAGAACCAGCACCCTTTTTTTTTCTAAAAAATGAAGGACTGCCAGAACACCAGGCAAACAGAAGATCAGGTCACACTGCTGTGGAGACAGGGTGGAATTTAACTGGACTCAAGTATCACACTAAACCGTGTTTACTTTAATGGTGCCTTGAAGAAGTCACAGCGGCCCAGTTTATATATAGTATTAAGCCATAGCACAACATCTACAAATCACACTGGCTGGGTGTTAAGCATACTAAGTTTAAAAAGCATAAAAATCACATAAATCCTACCATGGCATGCTAGTTTCTCTTGGAAAATCAAATGCAGGCATGAATAGCATTTAAACCAGTAATCTGAAGTGCTACGAATCCTACAAGAGTACTGAGTAGGCTTTTAAAGAAAGTCTGCATAGGCCAGGTATTTTGGCATTCATGTAAAGGATCCTGATACCAATTTAAACAAAAGCTGTGTTACTTCCCAGCACCAATGGGGCCACCCACTCACTGTATAACAATTTGCACCATGCTGGAAGCTGTAGTTTCCCCAGATATGGAGAGCTCTGGGTTTGGGAAGATGACTTTACAATTTCATTTTGATTGAACCAGGCTATTTAACTGGTATTATTCTGGATAAGGAGAGCTAGTTTGGTGTAGTGGTTAAGGCACCAGACTAGAAACTGGGAGATCATAGAATCACAGGGACGGTCACGGGCGGGACGTTAGAGATCTTCTAGCCAACGCCCTGCCCAAGGCCAGAGACCTTA
Organism: Thermophis baileyi; assembly: GCA_003457575.1. Lineage (NCBI taxonomy): Eukaryota > Metazoa > Chordata > Lepidosauria > Squamata > Dipsadidae > Thermophis > Thermophis baileyi. Next base: position 84,193 of record QLTV01002826.1, read on the forward strand.
TCACAGAGGTCTTCAAACTTGGCAACTTTAAGACTTGTGGACTTCAACTCCCAGAATTCCCCAGCCAGCATGAATAGCACTATATTCAGCATAGCTGGCTGGAGAATTCTGGGAGTTGAAGTCCACAAGTCTTAAAGTTGCCAAGTTTGGGGACCCCTGCCTTATCACACCCCAGACAAAAGGCTGCCCAATCTTTTCTTGAAGACTTCCAGCAATGGAGCACCCACAACTCTTGGAGGCAAGCTGTTGCATTGTACAGCTTTTCCACTCCTTTTTTTCTCCCCCATTCTGGAAAGAGTGCAGAGAAGAGCAACCAAGATGATTAGAGGGCTGGAGGCTAAAACCTATGAAGAATGGCTGCAGGAATTGGGTGTGTCTAGTCTAGTGGAAAGAAGGACTAGGACAGGGTTGGTGAACCTTTTAGACACCGTGCCCAAACTGTGCGCGCGCGCATGCCCAAACTGAAAGGTGCACATGCACGCGAGCGAACGTGTGCATGCGCAGACATGTGCGAGCGTGTGCATGTGTGGACATGCACGAGCGTGTGCATGTGTGGACATGCGTGCATGTGTGGACATACGCGCATGCGCAGCAGAGACCCGAAGACCGGCGGGAGGCGGGGCATCCCAACACCGGCAGCGTGGCAAGAGGTAAGATCTTTTTCTTTCGTGAGCTTCTGTTTCGTCCTTTGCAGGGAAACAGAAGCTCACGAAAGAACCGCCACGGAGATCTGACCTGGGACAACGGCGCACGTGCCAGCAGAGAGGGCTCTGCGTGCCACCTCTGGCACGCGTGCCATAGGTTCGCCATCATGGGACTAGGGGGCACATGATAGCAATGTTCCAATATTTGAGGGGCTGCCACAAAGAAGAGGAGGTCAACTTATTTTCCAAAGCACCAGAAGGCAGGATAAGAAGTAACAGATATAAACTTATCAAGAAGAGAAGCAACCTAGAACTAAGGAGAAATTTCCTAACAGTGAGAACAACTAACCAGTGGAACAGAAGTTGCCTTCAGAAGTTGTGGGTGCTCCATCACTGGAGGTTTTAAAGAAGAGACTGGACAGTCATTTGTCTGAAATGGTATAGGTTCTCCTGCTTGAACGGAGGGGTTGGACTGGAAGACCTCCAATGTGCCTTCTATTTTATTTATTTATTTTATTTTATTTAGTTTGTCAAAACATGTACGAGATAACAGGTATAAGTATAAACATGGACATGAACACAAGAAATGGGTACGAATAAATGGGGACAGTAGGACAGGGACGGTAGGCACACTGGTGCACTTATGCACGCGCCTTACGGACCTCTATTATTCTGCTATTCTGATTAATTGTTCTCGCTGACTAGTCCAGGCAGTCACCAGGAGTCAAAAGCATTAAAAAAAAAATCCCTGGATAAGACATCCTGTTTCCTTATTGAGAAGGTTTTTATCACGCTTGTCTTCTCCTACTGGGGATTTCCAAAGCAGCTGCCACCTTATTGGAAAAATGCAAAGAGACACAGAGACACAATTGAGGGAATGAATAACCAAGAAAGCGAAGCAAGCAGAAATTTTAACGGAAACACAAATGCAAAAGGGCCATCCATTTAAAGATGAATCCTCCTCGCCCATGACAAGTTCTGAGATATTGCTTGAAAGCAAAACAGAAAGACAAATGATTTTTCAATAGCAGAAAATCAAGTCAGGTCACCACCTTTGAAAAATCCCTGTATCTAATGTCAATCTGCTTCATTCCTAGTGCTGATGGAAACTGATTGATGGTCTGTGCATAGGGCTGGAGAGAGGTTGTTGTCTCACTCCCTGAATGCAGTCTTCCCTAAAGACTTAATAGACTAACAGAGTTGGAAGGGACCTTGGAGGTCTTCTAGTCCAACCTCCCATATTAGCATAGTTTATCTAAGGTTATCTTTGGTAAATGTTCTGAAAGGTTTATCTGGCTCTGAATAGTTCTGTTTATAAGGCATATACGAGCTTGCCTCTGTTTCACAGCAAAATTTCCAGACAAAATTCAGAATTGCTGGTCCTTAAGTGATGCAGAGAGCGACAGAAAGTCTTCAATATCAGGTTCACCATCACAGCCCTATACCATTCTGGACAAATGGTTATCTAATCTCTTCTTAAAAACCTCCAGTGATGGAGCATTCACAACTTCTGAAAGCAAGCAGTTTGACTGATTAATTGTTCTATCAGGAAATTTCTCCTTAGTTCTAGGTTGCTTCTCTCCTTGATTAGTTTCCATCCATTGCTTCTTGTTCTGCCTTGATAATGTTCACACAACTTGATGCTTATATATCTTCTTTCTTATGGAGTTATAGCCCGATGTAACTGCACTGCATCAGTTGGACTAAGGCAGTGTTTCTTTAAGACCTGTGGACTTCAACTCCCAGAATTCAGCTGGTTGGAGAATTCTGGGAGTTGAAGTCCACAGGTCTTAAAGTCGCTGAGATTGAGAAACACTGGACTAAGGCATACTCTTTCCCTGAATTCAGAAGTCTGGTAGCCCTTTTTTTGCAACTAAACCTCTTCAAATCTATTAAAAAGCCGAAGCTTTCAAGAGCTGCATCCAATGAAGCGAGTTGTAGTTCACAAACACTTTTCTTCCAGAGTCCGCCTGATTCTTTGGCTATTCTAGAGTTACACAGCAATACTTCTACAATTTTTTCCTGAACTAAAACTGGAGACACCCTTCCCTGTTTTCCAGCCAGTGTGAGCAGCTGCATTGAAATATTTAGAGAGTAAGCTGTGATCCTTCATCTACCTGTAACCTGGGTAGAGTGTGCCAGCTATTAATCCTGGATCTTGCGGGTGAGAACCAGATGAAAGCTAATAAAACCGCTCGGCACTAAAGCTCTAATTAATTTTCAAAATATAAGTAGTCCTCGAGTTACGTTCACAACTGGGACCAGAATTTCCACTGCTAAACAAGACAGTTATTAGGTGAGTCATAGCTAATTTTATGACTTTTTTGCCATGGGTTGTTAAGCAAATCACTGCAGTCGTTAAGTGAACCATGCAGTCCTTAAATGAATCTGCTTTCCCGTGTTGAATTTGCCTGTTGGAAGCCAGCTTGGAAGGTCACAAATGGTGCTCACATGACCCTGGGACACGGCAACTGTTGTAAACCCATGCCAGTTACAAGTGCCCAAATTTTCATCATATGACTGTAGGGATGCTAGGATGGCTACACATCAAGGACTGCCTGCATTAAGAAACAAAGTTTTCTTTCTTTCTTTTCTCTCTCTCTTTCTCTCTCTCTTCTTTTTTTCAGAATCAGCAGGATCGTCCATGGTTTGCTTGGGATTGTGGGAGCTGCAGTCAAGCACACGGAAAACCACCACCTTGGAGAAAACTGCTCTAGAGTTTCATTGTGCAATCTGGAACCCCCAGATGGGCTGAGCTACAATTTATCCCTCGCTAATGTGACAAATGATGGGAGAATGCTCTACACCTCTGGGAAACATCAAGCCAGAGATACTGATGGGAACAATTAAGGAGAAATACAGGAGGAGAGAAGACCAATCACCAGGCCGTGAACAGATTCGGGATAAAGAAATTATTTTGTCACATGACCCACAAATCCTTCCTGAGGCCTTGAAAAAGTTAGAAGCTACCAACCTGGGGAGCTTCGGATCAAGATTTAGAGCAGAAGAGACACTTATCGGAAGTTAAATGGTCTTATCGAATACCAATAGCTAGAAGCCCAGAGAAGACTTCTACTCCAGTTAAATTTAGAGGACAATCATGTAGCACAGGGCTCTCCAACCTTGGCAACTTTAAGATTTGTGGACTTCAAGTCCAGCTTTGCTGGCTGAGGAATTCTGGGAGTTGAAGTCCACAAGTCTTAAAGTTGCCAAGGTTGGAGACCCCTGATGTAGCAGGTGGTGTTCCCCCACCCCACCCCCCTTCGTCCTAGCAGATTTTTTTAAAAAAACCAACCTAATCAACTTCTAGAAATTTCAAGGGCCTGGCTTTTAGCTAAGCACCAGGGAGGGGGAACATTCTTGTTATTTCTGCCTACCAGAAAGTTCTGTCTGGATTTGGTATTGTTGATTGTCGGATTCTTCCCAAGGATCTAGGATAGTTAAGAGATATTTTTGCAACATAATACAGATGGTCCTCGACTTACAACAGTTCATTTACTGACCGTTCGAAGTTACAACAGCACTGAAAAAAGTGACTTGTGGCCCTTTTTCACACTTACGACCGTTGCAGCATCTCCACGGTCGTGTGATTTACATTCGGATGCTTGGCAATTGATTCATACTTATGACGGTTGCAGTGTCACGGCATGATGTGATCACCTTTTGTGACCTTCTGACAAGCAAAGTCAATGGGGAAGCCAGATTCATTTAACGACAGTGTTCCTAATTTAACAACTACTGTTATTCACTTAACAAATGTGGTAAGGAAAGTTGTAAAATGGTGCAAAACTCACTTAACAAATGTCTCACTTAGCAACATAAATTTTGTGCTCAATTTTGGTTTTTAATTTAGTATGATCTGTAGTTGGCTAATGAGAAAACGAGAAGAAGGAAAAGGAT